>UESW01004504.1:219977-629016 GCA_900491605.1 Calamus simplicifolius
GGTCAATTAAAGTTTGAGCGTAAGCAGTACCTACTTTAATCATTCCTGGACATAAGTGTAATTTGTTTTAACATTAAGGATTGCACCTACTGTTAATTAACTGTCAATGCATTGCACTAGATAAGAATGTAATACTAGATATAACATTAAAGGGTATACCTGTCACCACAGAATTAGATGCGGCAGCGTCCTGCTGAGTGAGGTTGAAAACCCATCCCTGGGTCCTCGGTGGCTGCTGCTGCTGTTGCTGGCTCATTCCTTGACTTGAAGAAGGCTGATGATCCTTCCGAAAGGGACATGTAGCAATCTTGTGATCAGTTTTTCCACAGACAAAGCAGGCACCAGTCACTCTGCGGCAAGGCTTTCCAGGGTGGGAGTTACCACAATGAATGCAACGAGTCTCCTTATTCTGTGGTTCAACTGGAGTCTGTGTGCACCCTTCTTCTTGGCCTGAGCAGAGGATTGGCCAGAAGTAGGCCCTTTTCTCTTCTTCCGCAGCTCCCAATCCTTTTGAACAGCATTCATATCCCTCTCAATCACCAAGGCCTTATTCACTACAGCACTGTAAGTGAGAGCTCAAATGCATTGACCGCTTGCCTCAGTCTGGGTCGCAGTCCCTCAGTGAATCTGGTGACCTTGGCTATTTCATTGGTCACAATATTTGGAGCAAAATGGGCCAACCTGGTGAATTCAGCTTCATACTGGGCCACAGAAAGATCCTTTTGCTCCAATTTGATAAACTCTGATTCCATCTATCTCTGTACACTCCTGGGGAAGTATTTGTCGAAGAATATCTCTCTAAACTCTCCCCAAGAAATAATCTGTCCATTCCGACGCTGCTCCTCGACTAACCACCAATCATAGGCTTCTCCCTGGAGAAGATAGGTGGCAAATCTGATCCGCTCCATATCCTGACTACCATGGGCCATAAAAGCCTTCTCCATGTCTCGCACCCACCGCTCAGCATCAACAGGGTTGGTGGATCCAGAGAAAGGGGCAGGGCAAATTTCTTGAAGTCTGCAAAGCTGCGGCCAACCCCTACCCAGGATTGAGATGGAGTAGGCTGGGTCTGTGGAGCAGTAGAGTCGGGCTGAGTCTGTGGAACAGGAGGGGCAGGCTGTGTCTGCGGAGCAGTGTGAGTAGGCTGAGCGGACAAGGCCTAAAATCTGGTGCTGCAAGTCCCGCATCGACTGCGCCATACCCGAGAGAACCTGAAGCATCTCGGTCTGGAGTTGCTGCTGATCAGTCCCAACTGAATTGGCAGGGGCAGCAGCTCCGGTGGCTTCCAGACCTCCCGGTTGGCCAGCATTACCAACCTGGGAACTCTCATCATTTTGTCGACTTCTAGTGCGACGTGCCATTCTTATCTCCTGATAAATTAGTTGTAATTAATATCACTGTAACATTAATTGTTAGGCTTTCAAAGCATAATTTCTGAGATTCCTTTAAATTTATAATTTGTCTCTATGTCACTCTAGTGTTTTGCCTAAAGTGTCATCATGTATATGTCCCTAATGTCATAACCTGGCTCTGATACCACTAAAGCTGTCACGCCCCAGTCCCAAAATTTGAGCTAGGATGACAACCCGCCGCATGCCAGGCATGCAAGGCGTCTCGAACTTCATCACATAAATCAATATAAAGCAAATTCACATCCATGATTTATTACAAACCATAATTATCAGTCTTGGGCTATCTGCCCTACACACAAGCAAATCTGAACTAAATCAATATAATAAAACTAAGTCTATTTAATAGAAGCTCCTTCTATGCCAATTATCCTTCTTCATTCCTGAGGCTCTGAAAAACATTGTGAGAATTCTATGAGCTCACACTCAATAAGTAAGCCTAATATAATTTTAAAATTTCATTTATCATGCTATCAGCATGTTCATGTCATCAGATCAATTAATTTGAACTTAATTCAATAATAATTACTAGAATATGCGATGTAAACAAAACATTATTTTTACTGTCATTATTTTTCTTTATGTGTCCCACGGCCCTACAATGCACATCATGTGTATCACTCTTAAATATCCCCTAAGAGGAAGGGTCCTGGTACCAATATTCTGTCATCTGTCATGTGATAATCTATCATGTGATAATGTGATAATCTGTCATGTGATAATCTGTCATGTGAGAACCGCGGCGACACATAAAGTTTTACTGTCATTATCATAATTACATATTATCATAGTAATAACATGATTTTGCCAAATTAACATAATTATATTTAACTGTAAGTTCACAGTTCACAAATTAAATAATTTATAAAATTATAATACTTGACTTACTTACCACAGTACGAATTTCAATTGATAACCAGCTAATTGGACCTGGGAACCTACAGTATCATTTTTCATTATTAAATTTCTAAAATCTGAATTATAAAATAATTCTTAAACTCTACCCAAACCACTTCACGGGCCCAACTTTGGCCTTGAATATCTCTCAATGTATACACCCAAATAGGGAAATAAAATTATCCCTAGAAACTAGAATCAATCCTGATTCGGGCCATATATTTACTTTGCCATTCTCGGCCCGATACAGGGCCCAAAATGCTGCTCAAATAGAGCTCCTGAACCGGCCCAATAAGCCCAAATTGAAGCAGCCCAGCCAGCCCAGCGTCCTCTTTTTTTTTAATACTGTTGCTCCCTTGTTTCTAACGAAACAGGAGCAGTTCACGCCGGCGGCCAGGGCGCCGCCGGCCAAATTAGGGGGCGGCCGGCCACCGGCGGCCGAGCCAGAGCCGCCGCCGCGGCCGACCCCCCCTTTCCCTCTCTCTCCAATTTCAATCAAATTCCTCTCTCTGTCTCATCGCGGCGGCTTGTAATCACACCGGCGACATTGCCGGCCCAATCGGGGCGGTCCGGCCTCCGATGGCCAGGCCAGAGCTGGCCACCGCGTGGTCGCCTCCCCTCTCTCTCTCTCCCTAATTTCTCTCCTCTCTCTCACTGTCTTCCATGGCAAGAATCGCGCCGGCGGCATGGCCGGCCACCATGGCCGGCCGGACCTCCACCGGACGCACGCCCGGCGCCGTGGAGGTCTCCGACCAAGGCTCAGGCCCGGCGAAGCGGCGAGCATGCCGCCGGGCCCGAACCAAGGATCGGACCGCCGGTAAACTGTTCCCAGGCCGCTTCTCTCTCCTGCCTCCGCTCTCTTCTCTCTTCTCTCCTCCGGCACCCCACCGAACGCCGCCCCCGGTGCCGGTGGGGTTATCGGCCGGGGCTCAGGCCCGGCGAGGCGGCAGGCACGCCGCCGGGCCTGAACCTGTGTCAGCACAGGGAAGGGAGCTGGGTTCTGTAACCCAGTTCCTCCCTGTTTCTTCCTTTTTTTTCTTTTTTTTTCTCTCTAACCTTCTCTCTCCCAGGCATGGACAGGGGACTTACCAGAGGCAGGCGCGCTGGGGAAGAAACGTCCGCACGAGAAGATGATGAGAAGGGGGCGTCCACGTATGATGGGGAGGAGGTTTCCACATTATCTTTTATAGGCAATGCAGAGTCCCCAAATCAAGGGACTCTGTAGTTAGATATACTTGGAATTCAAATATCTAGAGTCTATCATCTGATCTCGTGATAACTCTCACGAGCAGTTAAGCAATCCAGGGGATTACATTGGGTATTATGATGGCCTCCTTTTTCAAATCTCAAGAAAGATATCTCACATATTGTAATGCCCCAAGTCCATTTGCTACCCCAGTTAATTAGCTAGCATGCCAAAACTATGTGGTCCAAAAACTCGAGTGTAAGTTAATTAGCAGTAAGTAAACTTAAGTTATGAGCACATAATGCATTTCTTTTCCATCGTCAATATGAAACTAAATTTAGGGTATCATGCATATAGGGCCTTGTGATGATGATTGACTCTTCCTATATCTTTATACTCAATTGGCTATTTGTGAGCATAGCATGTGTCATTCTACTCATTGTTCAACATCTAACCTCAACCTTTCTAGGTATGAAACTTGTTGGTTGAGAAAGCAATTCTAGCTCATTAAGATTTGGCTGTTGTTGGCCCCCAAGCCATCCAATCAACGTATTGTGCTCATCATATACAAAATTATTAGCGAGTGGGTCATCACAATTTTAACTCTACCTCCTGCATGTACTTTAATTTGAGCGTTAAATTATAATGCACACACAAAAGGTCATTAAGCTGCATTTGAGTGTAGTAGTTTATTTGTTTGCTATATATTATTGCAAAGGTTGACCATTTATGCTCATTGCCACTAGAGGAGACTGTTTGCGAGAGGATCCAAATGGCTGGTTGCTTAAGATATTTCATAGAGAACTCAATGTAGAACTATTGCTCAACTGTAAATGTAATAAAGCAAATTGTATGTTAGAGACTATTTATCATAACTACTGGATCATTTTATTCTATGTCCAAAAAATATCTATATTCATACTTTTTGATTATCATAATTGTCTTTTTATTTAATCTATGGGTATTGTCTGTAAAAGCTTTAGTCTATGACACACAAGACATTTGTTAATAATTTCCTTGAATATGTGTGTATATGTATAAAAGTTCTTTATGCATGTCCATTCCTTGGACACTACGTTGGAATCTCATATTGAGACAACAAGTTGCGAATATATGTTGTAAATGTTTTAGTAAATAAATTTAAATTTTATTTTTTAAAAAATAAATGTTTATTGAATATTATATTACGATTGCTTGCTAGATGTTACCTATTTGGTAGTCATGCTCTTACCTCAGCTGGATGAAGTTGGTGTACTCGTTAGCATGCCTTAGAGCTGTCTGCTTGATCTAGACCTTAACAGTCATCATCATGTAATATAGGACATCTATCTGGGCTCATTGTCTATAGTTGTAAGCACTCAATATAATGGTATAATTGCATCCATAATCAACTTTTTATACTTTCAAAATTGTTAGCCAGGCTCTAAACCCTACATATGATTGCCTTATATACTTCTATGAGCATATTGACTCTCCTCCTACTTGACACTCATTAACATCTAACCTTACCTGGGTTGAAGATGAAATCTATATTTTCTTGGAAAATCCCTCTTTTTTGGCATGAAAACAAGCTAAAAAATAGGGAGAAAGGGGCAAAGAGCTCATGGGAAGCTCTCTACCACTCTTTCAATTTTTTTTTTTTTAAATAGGGGTGATTGCTTGAACTACTTCAAATCGAGCTGAATTGGATAGTTTGGCTAGGTACTAGTTGGTATAGGCCAATTCGAGGCCTGTACTAACACTAAACACCTGAATATGCTAGTTATGGACTAGTTCAATTTGAACTAGCCTGGACCAAACTAAATTGAACCAAACCAAACTAGTCATTTGGCACATTCAGCCAACCATGATGTTGATGCTCATAAAAATATGTACAAATAAAGTGCATTATATTTATTAATGGCAAGGTCTACTAAACTGAATCGACACCTTGTATCGGTTGGTGACCGTTTTGATATGGTATTGTTATATATTGTATTGAATCTCGGGGAATCAAGGAAAGAAAGGAGAGGAGAGAGAGAAAGATAGGGAAACAACCTACCTTTGATGGACAATGAACGATTCGGGGATGACTGATGACAACGACTTCCCAACAATGGAAGATAGAGAATTCTTTCTTCCTTTCCTCCCTCTCCTTCGACAAGCGACATTCAAGGATGACTTCTTTCATACCTATGGCTTGATGGCAATGGAGTTTCCTCACGATGGACAATGGGATCTATGGTTTCTTTGTGATGAACAAAATAATGTATAGAGAGAAGATAGGATTTCGTTTCATGGGATAGGTATTGGGCAGCTTCGGTGAAGAATTTTTTTTATTGCATTGTTATTTAAATGGGTTGAACCAGAACCTTTGGCAAAGGTTTTTTATTATGGATTGTTGTTTAAACGGGGTAGACCCAAACCTTATAAGTCGTAATGAGTTATTTTCAAGGGCTGAACTGATCCAATTTCCGGTTGGTATGGTTCAATTTGTCCCAAACTAATTGGTTCAAGTTGGTTCAGCTTTCCTAGATTAATTATAATTCGAGCACCTATAATGCAGTACAAGAAAAAAGCAAGTAGACTATTGTTTTTATTTTTGTAATTTTTTTTTTATAATTTATAGTATTAGGCCCTATTTGGATTGGCTGTTTAGATGCCTTTTAAGTGGCTGTTTCCCAATAGTCATGCAAGATAGCTGTTGGCCAACAATTAAGAACAACTGCTCTTCGAAACTAGCCCTGTGGTAACTTTAATCAATCATTGTATCAACCATACCATAGAACATAATAAACAAATGAAAAATTCAATCACTTAATTACAGGTGATGCTACATTCACGAATTAACTTGACTGTATGATCACTACAAATGATTCTTTGATGATGACCCATCACCTTGCGACTCTTGGATCATCCTCCAATGATCAAGAACATGATGATTCTTTTGTTATGCAATATCTTACACATTTAGGAGGGCTTATTAGGAGGCTTTTCAATTGAGGTTACATAAGCAGACCTCCATGCTAACACAAATGAACCAACTCAAAAGCAAATTGTGGTGTCTGGTCCCCTGTTTAATTTCATTTTGGGCTGGGAAACAAACTAACAGAGATCAGCTGTTATGTGGGAGCTCTCTTTTAAGTGATATCCTTTAGAAGTAACACATCAACTCAAAGCTTACAACCTCACTAATATCATTTATCTTGACTGATTTATCTAGTAGTTCCCTTATTCAGCTTACAACATTAAAGTAATACCATTATTTTGTTTGTAAAGCACTCTATGGTCAATTTAACAATTAATGGAACGATTAATTTTTTAGGGTTTTGGACTTTTGGTTGTCATAGTATCTGCATTTACTGGAACTAAGAAATAGGAAGCACCATGCAGAAGAATGAAGTAATAAACAATTTGGTTAGATCTTATTTCCAATAGTTAAAAGAATCAACGTTTTTTGGTTATTTTTCAAGAAGCAATTTCAATGAATTTATGGTTTATGATTCAGTAAAGTCAAATTTGCTTGTAATTCAAGGAACATTTTTTGTTTATTGAAGGATAACCAATACAAAGGCTACATGTGATGTCAGTTGTTGCATTACTTTCAATTATCTCTTTCCATCTTAGTCTAAAGCCTTTATTGCAAATATTAATGTTGACCTGATAAATAAATTCCATATTATCCGACCAAGTTTGGAGCTTGGATTTTTGCCAAATTCTTGTCAAACTTGATCTGATGTTCATGGCCATGCAGAACTAAAATCCTTGAATAAAAATTGAGGTTCAGATGTCACCTACTTCACATGGTATTCAGTAGTCAGAACCATCATGTTGTTCAAACCTAGTTGTTTTCCTCTATAGTATGTCAAATCAACCTACCTTCTATAGTACAATTGATTCAGAATAAGACAATAAAATATTGTTGCGCAGCTTCGCTGAGATCAGGCGCATGAGGAAAGATAGAGGAGAGAAAAATAGATGGATATAGAAAAAAAAAAGAATGCCTTTTATTTGTCTAAGGTCTCAGCTCACCGGTTACATTTAAGAGAGCCTTAAATAACCATCCATCTTGGATGATAAGACTTATCCGCACCAGGCTGTAATCAACTCCCTAAAATATAGAAGTCTATCCAGAAACCTGAGCCCAATCCCCATGGACCTAGTTCCATAACCTACAATTAGGTTATTAAATATTCTCTCAAAAAACTCACTTCTAAGCCATGCAAGAAAGCACTCAAACTCGAGCCCATGTACGCCCATGACTCACATGCTCTCTGTTCTTGGGTCACAAGTCAACCCAAATGACTTAGGAATCTAAAAACTTATGTAGCCTAAGCTCTTAAACCTGTGTGACCTCCTAAACTTTGGATGTGCCACACCTTAGCTTACAATCTCATCTTGGTACATCAAAGTTACAGTAAGTTCCACCTGGTCTATCAATCCCATCAATGCTCCACATCTGAAGAAGCTATCCCGAGGTAGTACCTTAGTGAGTGCATCCGTTGCGTTATCTTTGATAAACACTTTCACAAGCTCCAACTCACCATCCTCTACAAGCTCCCTGATCCTGTGGTATCTTATGTCAATATGTTTGGTCCTAACATAGACTGGATTTTAGACCAAACATAAAGCACTCTGGCTATCAAAAAATACCCTGATCACCCCTGTGCTATCCTCATTTTAGTGCAAGACCTTTCAGCCATATAGCCTCCATTTACAGCCTCTAAATATCAATATACTCTAACTCTATAGTAAACAAAGTCGTCACTGGCTGTAACTTGACCTCCATGATATTGGACCACCATTCAACATAAAGACATACCCTGTCGTCGATCTCCTGGTGTCCAAATCATTTCCATAGTCAGCATCAACAAAACCTGCTACCCGATCCTGAGCCTCCATGGTCAATCTAGTGCCATCCTCTATGCTATTATACCCATAGCATATACCAACACTGACTGTGCCAACAAATATTTGAAGATCCCTTTCAGAGCTCTCCAATGTGCTTTACCTGGACTAGCCATGAATCTGCTAACTTGGCTAACAGCATATGCAAGGTCAGGCCTACAACACACCATGGCATACATGAGCTACCAACTCCTGAAGCATAAGGTATTCTGGACATCTTCTCGGCCTCTATCTCAGAACTTGGTGACATAGTCTTGGAGAGCTTAATGTGACCGACCAATGGTAATGCGGCTGGCTTTGCACTATTCATACTGTACCTCTTTAAGATCCTCCTGATATAAGTCCCTGAGATAAATGAAGCAACCTCCTATATTTGTTCCTAAAAATTTTCATCCCCAAAATCCATGTAGCAGGACCTAATCCTTCATTTCAAACTCAACTGACAATGCTGCCTTTAGATCCTCCACAATAGCTTTACTCTTGCATGCAATTAACATATCATCACATACAAAAGCAAGTATAATCTGGAATTATCTTCTAAAATCCAAAAATAAAACAGGGATCATACTCACATCTAGACATGCCGATGCTCCTCACAAAGGTATCAAACCACAGATGCCACTAATGCGGTGACTGCTTCAAACCATATAAGGATCTCTGCAAACAACATACCTTTCTTTCTGACCCCGGTTCTATGAACCCCTCTGGCTACTCCATATAAATCTCCTCCTCTAAATTCCCATGAAGGAAGGTCATCCTAACATCCATCTACTCCAGTTCCAAATTTTGCACTGCTATAATGCTCAGCAACATCCTGATAGATGTGTGTCGTACCACTGGAGAGAACACCTCATTGTAGTCAATGCTTTCTTTCTGAGAAAATCCTTTGGCCACTAACCTGGCCTTATACCTAATCTTCTCCTTTTCTGTGGCTCATTCTTTGCATTGAAATACCCATTTATAACCAATGGGCTTCTTTCCACTTAGCAATGGCACCAATCGTCAAATCTGATTCTTATGTGGGGACTGCATCTCTTCTGCCATTGCCTGGACCCACCTATCTCTATCCTGGCTTGTCATTGCCTCATGGTAGGTAATTGATCCTCAACTGGTAGCCAGCCACCAATGCATATGACATAATCTCGTCAAACTTATATCGCTCCAGTTGCCGAATGACCCTCTTTGGCGTATGTAGTGCAATGCCGATGCCTATCCCAGGATGTGACTCCTTCCTTTGCTCATCTCTGTCGTGAGCATGCATCTGGCTGGTCCCCGCATGTGAATACATATATGGAGTATGCTCCACCTGAATCTCATGTCCTCTTGGCAATCCTACAAAAGGTAAAATATCATAAGAGGTTAGTTGCTCAGCTGCGCCCTGCTGAGCCTCCTG
The DNA here is from genome assembly GCA_900491605.1 of Calamus simplicifolius. Taxonomy (NCBI): domain Eukaryota; kingdom Viridiplantae; phylum Streptophyta; class Magnoliopsida; order Arecales; family Arecaceae; genus Calamus; species Calamus simplicifolius. The sequence continues at coordinate 229,750 of UESW01004504.1, forward strand.
CTGCCCACCCGCGTCCGACTGGGCCTCCGGCTAAACCTCTATCACCTTCTGCTTCTTGAGAACTGAGCTCTCATAAAAAACCACATTCCTGTTGATCATGGCCTTCTGCTCCAAGGGATCCCATAGCCTATATCCCTTGACTCCTCACGGATATCCAATGAACACCATTTTTTGGGCTTTGGCGTCTAACTTGGTCCGCTGACTGGCATCCATATGTACAAATGCTGTACATCCAAAAACTCTGATATGGCTAAGCTTCACTGTCTACCAGACCATACATGCTCTGGTAACCTCCCATCAAGCTTGACATGAGGAGACTTATTCACCAAGTAGGTTGTTGTGTCAACTATATCCACCCAAAATATTTTAGGTAATCCTACTTGCAATCTCATGCATCTAGCTTTCTCCATGAGAGTTCGGTTCATTCTCTCAACCACTCCATTTTGCTAAGGAGTTCTAACCACTAAAAATTTCCTTTTGATTCCTTCGTCTGTGCAAAATTCAGAAACTCTTTACTTATGAATTCTCCACAATTATCAGACCGCACCACCTTTATATATCTCCCTATCTCCTTCTCTACCTCAGCCTGCCATGCTTAGAATTTGGAGAAGACCTCTGACTTTTCCTTCAAGAAATATACCCAGACCTTCTTGAAAAATTATCAATCAGAGTCATGAAATATCTGGCCCCATTCCTGCCCGAAACTGGAGCTGGACCCCAACATCACTGTGTACTAGCTCCAAGGAACCTGTACTGTGCGCTGAACTGGTAAAAAATTTACCTTGTGTTGCTTGCCCATCTGACATGGCTCACAGACCTCTGCAACACCTCATCCAAAACTGGAATCCTTCTGTTCTTCATTAGCACCCTCATGCCCCGCTCTCCCATGTGACCAAGACGGTAGTGCCACATGCGGTACATATCCTGCTGACTATGCACTACTATTGCTGTCTCAGACCCTCCATACATCATAGACCTAACCAGCTGATACAAATTATTTTCTAGCCTCTTCCCTCTCATCACAACCATGGCACCTTTCATGACGTTGAGTACACCATTTCTGGAATGACAATTGAAACCAAATCCATTCCTCTCTAGGTACCCCAAGGACACTAGGTTCTTCTTCAAGTCAAGAATATGCTTCACATGAGTAAGAGTTCTCACAACCCTATCAAACATTCTGATCCTAACTGTGCCAACTCCTACCACCCTGCAAGAATGGTTATCCCCTAATGTCGCATTCCTCACATCGATTTTAGTATAATCTGCAAACCAGGACCGATGCGGTGTATAATGATGTGAGCAGGCTGAATCAAGTAACCAACTGTCTGCTGTACTTCTGTATGCATTTGAAACCACCAAGAGGTCCTCCTCGACCCCTACATCTTCAATAGTACTGACATATTCTTTCTTTTCTTCTCTTCTTGAGGTTTCTTTTAAAGAGGACAATTCCTCTTTATGTGTCCAACCCCATTACACTTGTAACACCTGAACTTGCCTTTGCCTTTCTTTGACTTCGACCTGGATCGGCCCCTATGCTTGTTGACCAACTTGCCTTTGCTAGTTCTCTCTCCTACCGTGAGGCCCTCTTGAGGTACACTGTTGGCCCAGATGGCAACCCAAGAGGGGGGGGGGGGGTGAATTGGGTTCTTAAAAAATTTAACTCTTTTAAAAACTATTTGCTTTGATATGAAAGAGTTTTAGTGCAAAATAGATAAATGTTAATCACAAATAAATGAGATAGAGAGAGACTAAGAAACAAAGCACGATAAACACAAAGATTTTATAGTGGTTTGGTGTATCCAACACCTACGTCCACTCCCAAGCTTCACTTGGGTCCACACTATAATCCTTTTGATTACAGTCAAGTTGTTTTACAAGCTCACAACTCAAAACTTATTGTTTTCCCCGGGATCACAACGAACCCAGCTGGTTTTTCGGGCTAACCAGCACACAACCCAACAACAAGCTATCCTTAGCTTGTACCGAGGTATACTACCTCCACTAATTCAATCTCCCGATTGAATTAGGAAACACTAATGAAAAATAGAGTTTAAGTACACAGCAACTCCTCAAATGAGCAAATAAACAATAAACTAAGCAAGGATTAGAAAAGCCTGTTTGAAGCTCTTTGAATGTGTGCTTTTCTTCTTTTCTTCTTTTCCTCTTTTCCATTGAAAGATTGAATCAGGGCCTCAGCTCAAATTCTTCAGAAATTTGCAATTGAGAAGTTGAGGATTTAGGGCTTTTGCTTTCTTTCTTCTAAGGATGGAAATCTCCTTGATTTGAACTTGAGAAGCTTGTGGATTTCTCTATAAGGTTTCTGAGGTTGATGGATTTGAGCTCTAAGTCTTTCCTCTTGATTTCTCTTTCTTTTTCACAAAGTATTTTTCTCAATTTTCTCCTCTTTTCTCTTGTATTTCCCCCTTTTTCACAGAGTATTTTTCTCGATTTTTCTCCTCTTTTCTCATGTATTTCCCCTCTCTTTCAAAACGAACGATTTTCCCTTTTTATAGATTTTTTAATCCAGGTTTTAATGGGAAATATAGCCATTGTGAGATGTTTGGATCTTTCTACACACAAAGAAAATAGCCGTTAGAGGTTAGGTAAAAAGAAATCTTATTGTTGGAGTTCGTTCTGACAGATAACAAATCCATTCCTGACATGTTGGAGTCGGCTCCAACTTTTCAGGTGTCGGCTCCAAGTCGGGTATCCAAAATTAGAAAATAAAAGGTTGTTAAGGAGTCGGCTCCGAGAAAGTTAAGTGTCGGCTCGCCGCTTTCGGGGGTCAGCTCCACAATCGAAGGTGTTGGCTCCAGAAATGCTCATAAAAATACACTCTCTGTTCTCAGGTTAGAGTCGGTTCCAGAACATCAGGTGTCGGCTCCCGAACTCTCAGGTGTCGGCTCCCGAATACTGGGTGTCGGCTCCGGAAACTGAAACAAAATATGCTTCTCTGTATCTCAGGTTAGAGTCGGCTCTGAAACTCTGGGTGTCGACTCCAGACCGTGCCAAAATTTTAGAAAATTTCTGATACGCCTTGGGGTCGGCTCCTGACCATTTGGGTGTCGACTCCAAGCTCTGAACTTTAAAAATTCTTTTGACATTTTGATTCAAAACTTGTTTCTTTATTCCTTTTAATTGATCAAACATTTTTAATCCCTGTAACACTTGTTAAATCTATTAGAAACATAGTAAATATACTAATGTCTTTTATTAATCATCAAAATCAATACTTGAGTCAACAATCTCCCCCTTTTTGATGATTATAAAAACATTGAGTATATGCATGAGTTAGACAATAAGATTTTAAACTCAAATTTCTCAAATATTTAGTTCTCATAGGTAAGCTCCCCTGAATGAAGTAGCTCCCCCTATGATACTCAATTTAACAATAAACTTTTAATGTTTGATACTGATTAAATAATGCATATCAAATTAAGTACACATATGTCAAATTAAGCTTATTTATTCCAATGCATATACAAATACTTTTCCCTCTTTTTAACTTTTGATGCATATACGACTATCAAATTACTTCTCCCCCTTTTTTGTAATCAACAAAAAGGTTAAGAGTTTCAAGTTAAATGATAAAATTGAGAGATGCTTCAAAGATCAAATGATATTCATTAAGTATCAAATAAGTTCATTACATAAAGTCAAGTATTACATCATATTGCAAAAAGAAACTTCATTACATCAAAATTTCAAACTAAGCTACACTTCATTACATCAAGACTTTAGTGAAAAGTAAATCAACATCAAACTAAACTAAACATCATCTTTTAATTACATCAAAGAACTTCATTACAATGTAATCAAAGATTAGTTCTAAGAAGTCTTTGCAATTCTTCTACTATTTTTCCCATTCCTTCACTTTGAGTTTGAACAAATTCCTTTAGTCTTCTATCAACAAATGCATATGCAGTCATAATTTTGTCCTGAAGCTCAGCATTGCATTTGGAGTAAGTCTCTGAATCTCCACCAATATCTTTAAGTTCTTCAAAAATATTCTTGAGATCATTCTTCAAAGATTCTGCGGAGGCTCCAAGTGTAGATTCAATTTTACCAATTCTTTCATCCAAAGAATAATACATTTCTCTTAAATTCATTAAACTGTTGTCAATTTCTGTTTTCATTTCTTCATTGTGAGTAGAAAATAAACTTTTAAGCTGTTCTAACTGGATATCAGAAAAACCAATAGATGACATAGGCGGTGGTACATGTGCAGGAGCTGGAGTAGGTGCCGTGGTGGTGAAGATCTGCTAGGCTCTGGTGATGGATGCCTCGCTGATGGACCTGCCTCAGATGGTGCAGTAGCCCTAATATCAGCTGCTCTCTCATCCAGATGGCCTTTCCTTTCCCATCTACCATCCACTTTTACAAACCCATTCTGTGCACAGTAGCCAAGCTATAGTAATCTGTGTGTCTAAGGTTCTTCGATGGCTCATTGTCAGAAATCACAACTCCTTGACTTCTAAAAACCATGGTTAGGATCATCCCATAAGGCAATGAAGATCTCCTCTTGCCCCCGGCCTCAGCCATATACCATATCATCATTCCAGCAAGATTAATTGGCTGACCCGTCAAGATACTATCCATAATCACTATGTCTCGCTCTGAGACATACTCAAAACGGCCAGTCTTGGAAATAAGATCCTACCACAAATGTTATGCAGCAATCTAAGTTCAAGTGGCAATTGATTTACCCTAACTTCCTCAAACTCTGATATTTCTCTTCCTAACATCCTTGACAAAGCATCTGATCTCTCACTGTGAATATCTGCCGCAAGCCCAGTGACAGGGATGCTTAAAAGATTTCCTAAAATTTGAATGTGAGATGAATCCTTTTCCCTCTTACAGAACTAATTCCACCATCTCCCCTTGATAAATTGAGATAAAATTCCTTAACTAGGGCTGGATAAGTGGGAACATCCAAAGAACATACCTTATCCCAGCTGAGCTCTTTAATTCGTCTACCGATTGCAAAACCCTCGGCTTCAAAGAAATCAAAATCCACCTTTCTTCCCATGGTTATGACATGCCCAGCAAAGATATCTACTTGAGGAGAGGAGGGCTAGGATTATCCGAGTGAGTTGAAGATGAATCATCGCTTGGGGAAGGTTCACGGATGGGACGCCGAGCCGTGCGCTTCCTTGTAGCCACGGAGCATCAAAGACCGATCCCCTACGCTTAGGTGCCATTGGAATCTTAGGGAATGGTTGATTTGAGGAGTATTTGGCTTTGGGAGGTTTGAGAGGTTTTGGAGAAGGTTTGGAGAAGATAGAAAATGAGAAGGTGTCGACTCTGCCCTAAATAATCAATTTGGGTCCACCAGGTGTCGACTCCCGCAAAGTCGGGTGTCGACTCCAAGTCGCTAACACTGTTAGCGCCCGAGCTGGAGTCGGCTCCGCTTAAGCGGGTGTCGGCTCCAAGGTCAGAGACCGAGAGCGACAAATAAGGTGTCGACTCCACAGATTAAGGTGTCGACTCCAGACAGTTTCAAGAAAAATAAATGAGTTTCAAATAGCCGAAACTTGTCAAAATAAATCAATAAATTAAAAAAAATCTTTGGAATGTGAAGAATCAAATTGCTCAAAAGTCTAGATAAATTGTCCTTAAATCATGAGAGAAATCTCAGGAATTGATTGAATTCTAGATAATCATTCCTTAGGGTTTCAAAATCATTCCAAAGGATCACAAATTCCTAATTCTCCTCTAAGATAACAAAATCTCTCTTCACTCAAAGGTTTTGTAAATATATCAGCTAATTGTTCTTCAGTATTAACATAATCAAGACAAATTTCATTATTAGCTACATGTTCTCTTATAAAGTGATATCTAATTTCAATGTGCTTAGTTCTTGAATGTTGTATTGGATTCTTAGTTAAATTGATTGCACTTGTATTATCACATCTAATAGGAGTTTTATCAAGTGTTATGCCATAATCTTCAAGTTGTCGCTTAATCCAAAGGATTTGAGCACAGCAACTTCCAGCTGCAACATATTCTGCTTCAGCAGTAGATAATGCAACCGAATTTTGCTTTTTGCTAAACCAAGAGATTAAGTTACTTCCTAAAAATTGACATGCACCACTTGTACTTTTTCTATCTAGTTTACATCCAGCATAATCAGAATCAGAATAAGCAATCAAATTTAAGTGTTGAGTCTCTAGAATACCATAATCCTACATTTTTAGTTCCACTTAGATATCTTAGTATTCTTTTTACAGCAATTAAGTGAGATTCTTTAGGTTCAGATTGATATCTAGCACATAAACAAACAGCAAACATGATATCAGGTCTACTTGCGTTAAGTAAAGTAGAGATCCGATCATACCTCTATAGTGTTTTTGATCAACTTTCTTACCGTCTTCATCTTTATCCAATTTGCATGAAGGACTCATAGGTGTTCCAAGGGGTTTGATTGATTCCATTCCAAACTTCTTGAGAATTTCCTTTGTGTACTTTGTTTGGTTGATGAAAATCCCTTCTTTGCTTTTTGATTTGGAGTCCTAGGAAGAAGTTGAGTTCTCCCATCATGCTCATCTCGAATTCACCCTGCATTAACTTAGCAAATTCTTGACACAAATGATTGTTAGTAGCACCGAATACAATATCATCTACATATATTTGTACTACTAATAAATCTTTATCTTTTCTTTTCAAAAATAGGGTTTTATCTACATTTCCTCTAGAAAAATCATTTTCAATTAGAAATTTGCTTAACCTATCATACCAAGCTCTAGGTGCTTGTTTTAAACCATATAGTGCTTTGTGTAATTTAAAAACATGATTTGGAAATTCATGATCTTCAAAACCAGGTGGTTGTTCCACAAAAACTTCCTCATTTATAAATCCATTTAAAAATGCACTTTTAACATCCATTTGAAATAAATTGATATTCATATGACATGCAAATGCAAGTAGTAATCTAATTGCTTCTAATCTAGCTACAGGTGCAAAAGTTTCATCAAAATCAATTCCTTCTTCTTGATTATATCCTTTTGCAACTAATCTAGCTTTATTTCTTATTACTATGCCATTTTCATCTAATTTATTTCTAAATACCCATTTAGATCCTATAACTGAATGACTTTAGGTCTATCAACTAAGGACCATACATTATTCCTAGTAAATTGATTTAATTCTTCTTGCATAGCTAGCATCCAATTACTATCTTTTTCAGCTTCTTCAATAGTTTTAGGTTCAATTTGAGATACAAATGCAAGATGATTATTGATATTCTCATAGATGATCTAGTTCTTACTCCTTGAGATGGATCACCTATAATCAATTCCTTGGATGACCATAGGCATATCTCCAATCTCTAGGAAGATCTACTTCATTATGATTAGTATCAATAACATCAACCCTAGGTGAATCATCATCTTTAGCTTCTTGTTCATGATCTGAAGATACATCTATATTTAATTTTTTAATATCTCTTTCAAGAATATTTGTATCTTCCTCATCATCAATCTTTTCTGAACTTGATGCTAAAGACTCATCAAAAACTACATGAATAGATTCTTCTACAATTAAGATTTCTTGTTAAATATTCTATAGGCTTTACTAGATGTTGAATATCCTAAAAATATGCCTTCATCAGATTTTGCATCAAATTTACCAAGATTATCTTTACCATTATTATGAATGAAACATTTACAACCAAATGCATGAAAATAACTAATGTTTGGTTTCTATTATTCCATATTCATAGGGAGTTTTCTTAAGAATTGGCCTAATTAGGGCTCTGTTAAGGATGTAACATGCCGTGTTTATAGCTTCCGCCCAAAAGTACTTTGGGAGTTGGCTTTCACATAGCATGGTACGGGCCATGTCTTCTAAAGTCCTATTTTTTCTTTCTACAACTCCATTTTGTTGTGCTCTAGGTGCAGAGAAATTATGATGAATGCATGTTCAATGCAGAAACTTTCAAACAAATGATTTTCAAATTCAGTACCATGATCACTTCTAAGAGACACTATAGTGTTGTTTTTCTCATTTGTGACTTTCTTGAAGAATTTCAAAAATATTGAGAAAGTCTCATCCTTGTGAGCCAAAAATAATACCCAAGTGAATCTAGAATAATCATCTACTATCACAAGGCCATATTTCTTTCCTCCTAGACTTGTTGTTCTAGTAGGTCCAAAAAGGTCCATGTGAAGTAGCTCTAGTGGCCTAGAAGTGGAAACAATATTTTTAGATTTGAAAGAGTTTCTAGTTTGTTTTCCAAATTGACATGCATCACAAATTTGTTATTTTCAAAATCTAACTTTGGAAGTCCTTTAACTAAGTCCATTCTAATCAATTTTAAAATTAAGTGTGTGCTTGCATGACCTAATCTACGATGCCATAGCCATCCAATCTTATTTACATTAGCATTATTAGCAACTAGGCAATGATTACTTGTAGACAAATTGTCCAAATCAATTAAGTATACATTGCCATTTCTATATCCAGTAAATATAATGCTATTGTTAATAGGATTAGAGACAGTGCAGATAGAAGCTTCAAATGAAACTTTGAAACCTTTATCACACAATTGGCTAATACTAATTAAGTTATGCTTTAAACCATCTACATAAAGAACATTTTCAATGAAAGTGGAGGGAGTTATCTGAATTTTACCAAATCCCATAATTGGCCTTTACCATTATCACCAAATGTGACAACTCCTCCTCTTTTATCCTCAAGGGTGATGAATTGCTCCTTGTCACCCGTCATGTGTCTTGAGCAGCCGCTATCAAGATACCACTTTCGTTTTGATTTTTTGCCGCAAGACACTTCTGCAAAGTAATCAAACTTTCTGTTTAGGTACCCAAGCTTTCTTGGGTCCTTCATGGTTAGTAGCAACAAAGATTTTTCCTTTCGAAACCCATATTTTCTTTCCTTTACTACTTAAATTCTTGTTAATTTTTTTTAAAATTGCATTCATAAGCTTTATGTCCCTTTTTGTTACAACAATAACATGAAACATCATTTTTATCCTGTTCTTTTCTAAAGAAATTTTTAACATACTTTTGCTTCTTGTTAGGCCTATAACCTAATCCAGCTTTATCAAAACAGCTCTTGATTACTCAATAACAAATTAAGTTTTTCTGAGCTATATGTAAATTTATCAACTATGTTTTTATATTTATCAACTTCTTTCTTTAAGCTACATTTTCATTAGAAATTGACTCTTTATCTTTTAACAAATTCTTATTTTCAGATTTCAATTCTTTAACTTCATGTGTTAGTTTATCCTTTTCCTTGACAAGATTTGAATTATCATTTTTCAAAACTTTGCTTTTCTTTTTCAGAATTTTGAAATCACTAACTAATTCATTAAATGCATCAAGCAATTCGTCAAAGGTAAAGTCATGAGTTTCGGTACATACCTCATCGTCTTCTTTTACCATAAAGCAAATGTTTGCAACTTTCTTTTGTTCCTCCTCGGATGAGGATTCTTCGCTGTCGCTCCATGTTGCAACGTATGCCTTTTTCTTTTTCTTGTATCCCTTTTTCAATTGAGGACAATCATATCTAAAGTGCCCCGGTTTCTTACATTCATAGCATATGAAGGGGTTCCTTTTCTTTTTCTTTTTCACTTCCATCTTGTTCCAAATTTTTTTCGTGGAAGGGTCTCCTTTTTTGCATAAATCTTTTGAATTTCTTAGCAAGAAGTGCAGTCTCCTCATCATCATCATCTTTTTCATCATCACTGCTGCTCTTTTCAATTTCTGCAGCTTTGAGGGCAATTATTCTCTTCTTTTTGACCTCTTCCTCTTGATGTTGCTTCATGGTCAGTTCATGGGTCATCAATGATCCAAGTAGCTCTTCCAAAGGTAATGTATTTAAATTTTTAGCTTCTTGGATGGTAGTTACTTTTGCTTCCCATGATCTTGGAAGAGACCTAAGGATTTTACGAATCAATTCAGAGTTAGTATAGGTCTTACCAAGAATTTTTAGACCATTTACAATATCAGTAAATCTAGTGTACATGCATGCGATAGTTTCATTTTGTTCCATGCTAAACAATTCATACTTATGAACAAGAATATTAATCTTAGATTCTTTGACTTGATTAGTACCCTCATGGGTAACTTCTAGTCTATCCCAAATTTCTTTTGCGGAAATACATATAGAAATTCTATTAAACTCATTAGCATCTAAAGCACAATATAAAACATTCATGGCCTTAGCATTGAGCTGAGCCATTTTCCTATCGTTCTCATTCCAATCTCTTTCGGGTTTAGGAACTATTGAACCATCTACTAAGTGTGTGGGTGTGCTAGGTCTATTAGTGATTACACTCCAAAGCTCATAATCTAAAGCTTGAATAAAAATTCTCATTATAGCATTCCAATAAGAATAATTAGAACCATTGAATAAAGGAGGTCTATTGGTAGAATGACCTTCAGCATATGAAGATCCAGCTTGAGCTGCCATTTGGATCTTTAACTCTTGATCGTTGGATCAAACAAGAAATGAGCACAAGCTCTGATATCAATTGTTGGCCCAGATGGCAACCCAAGAGGGGGGTGGGATGAATTGGGTTCTTAAAAAATTTAACTCTTTTAAAAACTATTTGCTTTGATATGAAAAAGCTTAAGTGCAAAGTAGATAAATGCTAATCACAAATAAATGAGATAGAGAGAGACTAAGAAACAAAGCACGGCAAACACAAAGATTTTATAGTGGTTCGGTGTATCCAACACCTACGTCCAGTCCCAAGCTTCACTTGGGTCCACACTATAATCCTTTTGAATACAGTCGAGTTGTTTTACAAGCTTACAACTCAAAACTTGTTATTTCCCTCAAGATCACAATAGACCCAGCTGGTTTTCCGGGCTCACCAGCACACAATCCAACAACAAGCTATCTTTAGCTTGTACCGAGGTATACTACCTCCACTAATTCAATCCCCCGATTGAATTAGCAAACACTAATGAAAAATAGAGTTTAAGTACACAGCAGCTCCTCAAATGAGCAAATAAACAATAAACTAAGCAAGGATTAGAAAAGCCTGTTTGAAGCTCTTTGAATGTGTGATTTTCTTCTTTTCTTCTTTTCCTCTTTTCCTTTGAAAGATTGAATCAGGGCCTCAGCTCAGATTCTTCAGAAATTTGCAGTTGAGAAGTTGAGGATCTGAGGCTTTTGCTTTCTTTCTTCTAAGGATGAAAATCTCCTTGATTTGAACTTGAGAAGCTTGTGGATTTCTCTATGAGCTTTCTAAGGTTGATGGATTTGAGCTCTAAGTCTTTCCTCTTGATTTCTCTCTCTTTTTCACTGAGTATTTTTTTCGATTTTTCTCCTCTTTTCTCGTGTATTTCCCCTCTCTTTCAAAACTAACGATTTTTTCTTTTTATAGATCTTTTAATCCAGGTTTAGGTGGGAAATATAGCTGTTGTGAGATGTTTGGATCTTTCTACACACAAAGAAAATAGCCGTTAGAGGTTAGGTAAAAAGAAATCTTACCGTTGGAGTCCGTTCTGATAGATAAAAATCAATTCCTGATAGGTTGGAGTCGGCTCCAACTTTTCAGGTGTCGACTCCAAGTCGGGTATCCAAAAATAGAAAATAAAAGGTTGTTGAGGAGTCGGCTCCGAGAAAGTTAAGTGTCGGCTCACCGCTTTCGGGGGTCGGCTCCGCAATCCGAAGGTGTCGGCTCCAAAAATGCTCATAAAAATATGCTTTCTGTTCTCAGGTTAGAGTCAGCTCCAGAAAATCAGGTGTCGGCTCCCGAACTCTCAGGTGTCGGCTCCGAAAACTGAAACAGAATACGCTTCTCTGTATCTCAAGTTGGAGTCGGCTTTGAAACTCTGGGTGTCGACTCTAGACCGTGCCAAAATTTCAGAAAACTTCTGATATGCCTTGGGGTCAGCTCCTGACCATTTGGGTATCGACTCCAAGCTCTGAATTTTAAAAAATTCTTTTGACATTTTGATTCAAAACTTGTTTCTTTATTCCTTTTGATTGATCAAACATTTTTAATCCCTGTAACACTTGTTAAATCTATTAGAAATATAGTAAATATACTCATGTCTTTTATTAATCATCAAAATCAATACTTGAGTCAACATACACCTTTTCCTGTTATCTTTCTCCGCTGCTCATTGGATCTCAACACAGACACAATATCTTCATAAAGCATGATTTTTTTCCATAAAGTAGTATGGTAACAAGAGGATCATAAGATATAGGCAATGAACATAACAAGAGAAGAGATTTATCTTCTTCCTCCATCTTAACATCAAGAGTCATCAAATCACTGCATATCCTATCATACTTCTAAATATGAAGAACAATATCCCCGCCTTCCTGCATCCGAAGACTATATAATTGTTTCTTTAACATAAGTTTATTGCACATATTTTTGCCCATGTATAAGGAATGCAACTTGGCCCAAAGACCCTTCAATTTCTCTCATCTAGGACACTGTCCAAAACTGAATCAGCAAGACACCCTTTGATCGCTGCACATGCCCTCTTCTCAAGAGACAACGAATCCCCTTCTGATATATCCTCAGGCTTTGATTCCAAAGCAACATCAAGAAAATTCTGCACTAGTAAATCCTCAACCCTCACCTTCCACATGTAGAAACTCCCTTTTTCATTAAATTTTTCAAGCTCAACTTTGCTTCTACTACTCATAGTTGATCATGCCACAAACAGTAATCACAGAGATGAATTACGAAAAATACCTAAAGGTGAAATCCTGGTTGAAATCCCCTCCTGCAGCCCCTTTCAAGAAGTTGACTCCAAGTTAAATGCCTCCCTGGTTCTTAACGTATCAAGGCTTTCATAAAGAGGGACTCACCGTTGACCATGGAATTCCGGGTGGAATTACTCCATGAGCCTTCCTCACGAAGAAATCCAAACAACGGTTCTTCCTTCACGCAACACTTTCTCACAGAATCACCACCACGTATGTGAATGAGAGACTTCAATGCTGGAATGCTCTTCTTCGTGGAATTAATGCTGGGAGAGAAAAAAACTTCCATCGGATTTCTTCCTCCCAAAGCATGCAGTTGACCGGCTTCCTTGGAAATTCACCCGTGAGATGACCACTCTTCACGTGAAATCTTCCACCCTGGCTTCTTGTTCCACCTAACAAAGGAACCCACCCGATGATGACTCCTTGCACGATTTCTTCCCAAGAAAAGGCTTTCCGTGAATCACCTTCCATACTCTTCACATTCTGAAGATATGCTTCCGTGATCGCTGGATCTGCAATCTTCCCCACGCTAAGCCAATTCCCAAGATGAAATATCTTCACCGAAGCCTCCACCGCTTCATTCTTGGCTGCAAGATTTTTTTTTTTTGATGAATCTGGGATTTGATTTCTCTTTTCTTTCTCTTCCGAGCGCCTCTCTAAAGCTCTAATACCACTTGTTGCGCAACTTTCGCCGAGATCAGGCATGTGGGGAAAGATAGAGGAGAAGAAGAATAGAAGGATATAGAAAAAAAAGAGAATGCCTTTTATTTGTCTAAGGTCTCAGCTCACGGGTTACATTTAGAGAGAGCTTTAAATAACCATATATCTTGGATGATAAGACTTATCCGCACCAGACTGTAACCAACTCCCTAACAAACTCCCTAAAATATGAAAGTCTATCCAGAAACCTGAGCCCAATCCCCATGGACCCAGTTTCATAACCTACAATTAGGTTATTAAACATTCTCTCAAAAAACTCCCTTCTAAGCCATGCAAGAAAGCACTCAAATCCGAGCTCATGTACACCCATGACTCACATGCTCTCTATTCTTGGGTCACAAGCCGACCCAAATGACTTAGGAACCTAAGAACTTATGTAGCCTAAGCTTTCAAACCTGTATGACTCTCCTGAACTTTGGATGTGCCACACCTTAGCTTACAAATATATGCTACATTTTTTGTTATTCATGCATGCCAAGGTGGTAAATTTTATCACAATTTATTGTCATTTGACAAGGATGCAGGTATATTCTCTTTTTCATATTTGGATCTAAAATTTGGTTCTGAAAGGGTTCTTGTTCTAAGTTGTTGGCAGTCATCAATGATTTGTCATTTTAGCAATTGCTCTTCTTGGACAAAGTACCAACTATTGCTTTCAAAAGTTTATGCATGATCTATTGTTTTTGTATGCTACTAGCTGATGGCGCCAAGACACCTTCCTCGAACGTCGGGGATGGTGGACGTCTCCCTCCTCGAAGTCCTGCAAGAAAAGTCCCCGGGGACCGGTGGCGCTGGTGGGGACCCTCCGACGATCAAGTCAGTTGCTTGGGCTCAGACAAAGAACCACTCCAGCGAAGAGGAGCTGAGGCGGTTAGGGTTTTTGCTGGGAGGAAGAAAGCTCAGAAAAACCAGAGTTCAGATCTCACTTACAGTGTGAGCATGTGCCTTTTATACCTGTCTGAATACCCCAACTTGCGGCTTTGGAAGATCTTCATCGTACCGTTGACACGTGTGATGCCACACGTGTCCGGTAGCTGTGTAGGCGTTCAGTGTACGTCGCCGGTTGATATGACTGGGCACCATTGCTAGAGGTAGCGAGTCGTACGCCGTAGCGAGGCGTGGTGATGCACAGGGACATGCAACACGCCAAACACCGTTATGAGGCATGGCCCTCCGTAATGGGGCACAATCACGGGAGTACCGAATGGTACGCCGTGGCAGGGCATGGTCACGCACAGGGGCATGCAACGCGCCAAACATCGTTATGAGGCATGACCCTCCGTAATGGGGCACAATCACGGGAGTACCGAATGGTACGCCGCGGCAAGGCATGGCCATGCGCTGAAAATCATGTGTGAGCACCGTGCAACCTGATAGTTATTGTTTTCCTTGGCAGTCGAGCCGCATGCTAATCACCGATGACCCCACCCGCCGACCCTGAGGGGGTACCGGGGTGGGGGAATGACAGTGCACCCCGAGACCGGTGGGGACCTCGGGGTTAAGAAATGATGACCCACCCTCCGACCCGAGGGGTACCGGGGTGGGGGAATGACAGTGCACCCCGAGATCGGTGGGGGCCTCGGGGTTAAGAAATGATGACCCCACCCCCGACCCCGAGGGGTACCGGGGGTGGGGGAATGACAGTGCACCCCGAGACCGGTGGGGGCCTCGGGGTTAAGAAATGGTGGGGGCCTCGGGGTTAAGAAATGATGACCCCACCCTCCGACCCCGAGGGGGTACCGGGGGTGGGAGAATGAAAGTGCACCCCGAGACCGGTGGGGACCTTGGGGTTAAGAAATGATGACCCCACCCCCCGACCCCGAGGGGGTACCGGGGTGGGGGAATGACAGTGCACCCCGGGACCGGTGGGGGCCTCGGGGTTAAGAAATGATGACCCCATCCCCCAACCCCGAGGAGGTACTGGGGGTGGGGGAATGACAGTGCACCCGAGACCGGTGGGGGCCTTGGGGTTAAGAAATGATGACCCTACCCCCCGACCCCGAGAGGGTACGGGGATGGGGGAATGACAGTGCACCCCGAGACCGGTGGGGACCTCGGGTTAAGAAACGATGACCCCATCCCCCGACCCCGAGGGGTACCGGGGGTGGGGGAATGACAGTAGCTACCGTTACCTTTTCTGACGACGCTGGATCAGTCATATCACTAGCTATCAAGAAAGTATTATTCTATGAGTGACATTATGAAATCTTTATAACGATGAATCTTTCACTCCACATTGATCTGAATCACGCATTAGGTAGGAGTAGATGATAATGAAACTATAAAGATATATGGAAGTGGTGGAGCAGATCTAGATGGCAATCAACCTGGTGATCTTTATGTTACTATCAAGGCAAATCCTTCATCATATTGTTGTTTGATTGCTGTTAAGATAACATCAATGTCTAAAACCTTTATTCATTGCTTAGATACAAGAGGACCCAGTCTTCTGAAGAGACAAAGTTGATATCCATGTTAATGTCGTTTTAAGTATCCCTCAGGTAATTACTTGTATACCTTTTCAGAAAATTCAATATTTTTAGCTTCTAGTTGGATTGTTATTCTTCCATTAACAATCGTTTCTTGTTCCTGTTCATGTCGAGATGCTTGTGCTATCCTCAAGCGGATCAGAGATATGTCTTTTCAATGATATCTATAGTTTATTTCTAGTAATGCAATTGTAAAGTTATGTCTGCAGTTTTTTTCCGTAATGTAATGATAATATTTGTAGTATTAATGCCAATATTGAGCTGTCACCCCCAAAGATGCAATATATTATATCATTCATTCTGGAACTGAAAAATTAGGGACATGCCATGCATGTGCTGTTGTAAAGTTAAGAAGTCCACTATTTCATCATTCAAGGGTAATTCCTTGGTTCCAACCTGTTTTATAGATTACGAAATTATAAAATGTAATTGTTGTAGACAAGGCTTGCCATCTATGTTGTACTGGTGCCACATTATACAGTGTTGGTATGTTTGGGACGTAAATTGATTTGACATATCAAGACTCGAAATACCCTTTGTACCGAATCTCGATTTGGTGCTAGCATGACACAGTATGCTTGATATGGTATGTTATGTTTGGTATGGGATGGGACACACCGGTACCACATACGATGATTGCAAAATAGACTCTCCTACTAGTTCTCTTATTCTCACACCTACCATTCTTAAATTGTGCACAAAAATAATGAATCATGTTCTTTCACTTGCTTCCACTTCCAGTGTTAGCTTATTTTATGATCAATTAGGTCTGGTCAACTAGGTAATTTGCTAATCTATGTATGACTTGGGAGTTATTTGCTACCAATTCAACTTTCATAACAAAATTTTTAATCAATCTCATTAAGTCCCATCAAATAATAGAAGCTTCTAATAGATGGGGTTCCTTTTTACACATTATGAAAAAATGTTAATCTTATGATCCACTCACGAATGAGGATGAATTGTTTTGTGGCCATTTCAAGTGTTAAGGTTAGCCTTCTGCTTAGCAATTAGAGGTTCTTGGTTCGAATCTTGGATGGTGCATCTTTAAGAATGCAAACCTGAGTAATTATAATGTAGAGGGTCTCTCTCTCTCTCTCTCTCCAAAACAGGCTAACCTAAAAGGTTAAGCTGGTAAGTGGACGAGCCCATGAGTATATTAGACTAAAAAATACATCTAACTTATTTGATGTAGGGACCCTTTAACACCCTCTCTGATGTGTAGAGCCCAAAGAGTGATGTGTATTAGTAAGTGGGAGCATAGATTTATTGATGGTGTTAATTGGACAAAGCAATTTAAAGATTTTAGCCATGCCTTCATGGATACATAATATGCTATATGCTAAAGCATGACACATCTCCTATTATGAGTGCCCTATATCCAATCAGATTATATGCTAGTTTGTACACATTAAATTAGAAATACAAATCAAATATTATTAGTTTTTTTATCTATCCAGGTATAATTATTAGTGTGTGCCCTATATCCAATCGAATTAGATGCTAGTTTGTATACATTTCATTATGAATGCAAATTAAATTTATTGATTTCTTTATCTATCCATGTATAATTCTATATATATATATATATATTACCTGTGAGATAAAGTCTAAAAGAATGTGAACTTTGCATATGAAATTTGTAATAGAGATTACAAATTATGAGATCCAAAATTGCACATTATGGTTCAATTCTTTAAATTTCTTTAGTCGATGCGTAGACAGGATTGGGTACTATTGAATGCCGTTGAGACTAGCACACATTACATATCTTCACCCTTAGGGTGAGCAGCTAATTTTGCAAGCTGAAGTATGGAGATACTTGGATAGGTATGTGGATGCTCGTTATTGTAATGATGCATTGGATGACCCGCACAGAGATTCCATATGGATATTCTATATAGTGTGGATGGTTGATCTTTGATGATGGTGGTGCGAGTGATCCTTTGACTTGAGATCTTCATTGCAATTCATATATAGAATGTCATGCTTTGACAACATGCAAACATCGCTTTAGCCACAGATGACAAATATGGTATCAGTTGGGTATAACATGAAGACATGAAGGTAGTATTTGATCAAGATAGGATTCATCTCCTTGATAGAGAGGACTATATACCACGGCCACTTGATGGATAGAATTGACTAGTAAATCCTTGTAAGGTTGAGTTGAAATTCGAAATGGTTTCGAAGTTCAATTCATGTGAGTCAATTTTTTCTAAGATCAAGTAAACAAAATCAATGACAGGGTTGATGCATTCCATACCATTTATTGATTTGGGATATGATGAAAGGATTGAATCGTATGGTAACCATTTATGGATATGTATTGATGACCACGTCAGCAAAACCCTTAACATTTGGATGGTTATGATGCTTTGCTAGAGGCCGCTCATGATCTATAATCATGAATTCTTTGATTGATCAAGGAGTTGATTTGATCAAAGAATTTTGACTTGGATAAAGTGTTGACCAGGTCATCCTTAGGGTCAATATTAGGGACATGATTATTGCCAACGTGTCAAGGGACCTAATGGGTCACACGCAATAAGGAGATTTTGGATGAAGTTAAAATAAGAATTAAGTTGGACTTAATTTAGATTAGATGACCAATTAATTAGGATTGGGTTTGACTCAATCTTAATGAGAGAACATGAAAATAATGAATATGATTCATCATAGATGAATGAATTTTATGTTCAAGGGAGAGACCTTTTGTACATGTAATGTACATATAAAATTCATTAATTGGATACCCAATTAGGCTTGATCCATATGATAGATAGCTTAGATTAATTGGGATTTGATTAAATTAATAATGTGGTATTTAATTGGGTCCATATGATGGCATGATTTGATTCATGAAAACCTAATTGAACCGAGGGTTGAGATCATGCCACGTGAAGGATAGATCCATGCCTATGTGATGGACATGACCCATCTCTACATTATGGAGGGAACACTCATGATTTTGGCATCATCATGAAGCCAAATTCAAGGTTTGAGTGTTGGTTTCATGGGATAACCAATTTCCTATTTTTAGGAATGCGGTTTGCTGGTTGTAATCCTAACATTATCATGATAACAAATATCCTAAATTTATTAGGATAATTTATTATCAACTTGATATGGTTGAATGGTTAGGTGGTTGAAACAAAATCTCTCTTTTTATAGAACCATAAAACCTTTTTTTCATGTATAAAAGGAGAGAGAGTCCCCCTTGGAAAGATACACCTAACTCCTCTTTTCTCTCTCTTGGATGCCCATACCCTACTTTCTCTCTTTAGAATGTTCTTTCTCTCTCTAGGACATTCCTCTCTCTTTTGAATGGGTTGAAAGCTCCTCTCTCATTCGCTCATACACTCTTGCGCGGGTTGAAGGAAGTTATTCTTTCCTTTCTTGATTGATCAAGATTTGATCTTGATCAAAAAATTATTTATTTAATAGATCAAGATTTGATCTTGATCAAAAAAATATTTTCTTTCTTGATTGATCAAGATTTGATCTTGATCATAAAATTATTTTCTCTCTTGATTTGAAAAATTAATTGAAAAGAAAAGAGGCGCTAGCACCCGTCGCTAGAAGGTCATCATCCAATCCTAGGAGAACATCATCCAAAGATCTCCGCGTGGATCACCATTAAAGGCTGTACGTATGGATGACTAGTGGTAAATTGTTTACCAGCTTCATCAGTCTTCATCCCCAATAAAAACATAGCCATAATATATTATTTAATCATGCATTATTTCTTGTTAACTGAATCTGTTCCCTAAGGATCTTGGGCTTTGAAAATTAAATTTATATTTATTTTATCTTCCACTGTATGATATATAAATTTGATTCATATAAAATATACAAAATTTTTAATAAGTGATATCAGAGCCACCTCAGGCTTTAAATTCAGTTAATTTGATAGATTACCTGAGTTCTAGTTTTATATACATAGATCTAAATTTTGCATGCGATATAAAATATAAATCTTGCCATATTGATGAAGATTAAATATTTAAAATGTTTATTATATGATAATAAATGCGAATTATTTAGATTTAATCATGTTAAAAATTAAAATTATGATTTATGTGTGACATAATCATAAAGGCTGAAATTAAGATATCATGTTTAGAATTTAATTTTGACATGATTAAAATCTGAAATAATTATATTGATAAAGATTAAATATTTAAAAAGTTTACTATATGATAATAAATGTAAATTATTTAGATTTAATCATGTTAAAAATTAAAAATTATGATTTATGTGTGACATAATCATAAAGGCTAAAATTTAAGATATCATATTTAAAATTTAATTTTTCATGATAAATGACATGATTAAAATCTGAAATAATTATATCATGATAACATAATAATCAAGATTAAAAATTTAAAAAAATTAAATTTTGACATGTTATCATGATCATAGTTATTAGGGATATTATGATAGAGATCAATTAGGATTTTCATGTGATGAAAACTAATTTATCATAATAGATAATGATAAGATAAATATTAAAAATAAATTATTATAAAATATTTGAAACTTATCATAAATCCCTAACGATCACTATCTTATCTTATCTTATCATAACGTGTAATAGATGATAAGATTTAGAAAAATTAAAATTAACCACATTATTGCTTGATCCTATGATCCCAAAATTGGTCTAATCAATTGGGCTTAACTACATTGGTGTCTAAGAAAAGTGTGATTATGGTTTTAATTATTTCGTTCGCTGCTTAGAAAAACTCATACAATGGGATCAAAGGGTATGCTAAATAGGACCCCATTAATCAGTTGATCTAGCCATTGTTAAGGAAAGCTCTTAATTGATTAGATCAATAGGGTTAATCAGGATGGTAGCAATTGATTTGGTCACATGATTAGGGTTCCTAAATAGATGGTGGCCAGGGATACTAATTTGATTAGTAATTTCAATCATAAGATTGGATCTTATGAAATTTAGGTTAATTAAAATTAATCTAAAATTCACATATATGATATGTAACTAAGCATGATATAAATGTTGTACATGCATGATGAGCCTAAATGCGTAAAATCCCTCCATGAATATTAAGTTTTTATGCCTTCCATTGTTCACATGATACAAAATCATTAGGTCATGAGATTTGTTGTGCCAAAGCCAAGGTCAAGTGTATCTATGAGGAGTTGATTTGGGAACAATGGGTTGACTTAACTAAATTAGCTGGCATAATTAGCCAAAGTTAGGGTCAGTCTAATCTAGAGGCAAAGTTTAGGGTGATCACATACGGACGTGATTGACAAGGCAATGTCCCTAAATGATTTAAGAGTCACATTTGATGTGATTGATGAATATCTACCTAAATTGGCTAATTAAGATTTGTTGTGTCAAAGCCAAGGTCAAGGTAAGTCAGTTTAAGGGTCCTAGCCCACTAAGAAATTATTTGATTATTTTAGAGATTAATAGAGAGGGCTATTAAGTTTGATAAAAATGGGAGTAATTGATTTAATTAAAAATTTTAAAATTACCATATTAAATCAATGATTTGTATTCATAATAATTGACTCGTTCTATTTTCTATACAGTTATAAGAGATACCATGAGTGTGAACATTAACCTTAGAGGTAACCTAGAGTCCAACAAGCTGATCGGACCTAATTTTCTTGATTGGCTAAGGAATATAGCCAAGGAAAAATGTCACAGTTTATTTTCTTATTATTGTAACGATGCATTGGATGATCTGCATAGAAATTGTTAGTGTGTGCCATAAATTCAATCAGATTATATGCTAATTTGTACACATTACATTATGAATGTAAATCAAATATTAATGGTTTCTTTATCTATCTAGGTATAATTCTTATATATGTTAGATATATTTTACCTATGAGATAAAGTCCAAAAGAATGTGAACTATGCAAATGAAATTTGTAATATAGATTAAATTGTGAGATCCAAAATTGTACATTATAGTTTGATTTTTTAAATTTTTTTAGTCGATGCGTAGACATGACTGAGCACCATCGAACGCCATTAAGACTAGCACATATTTCATATGGTGAGCAGCTGATTGATAAGTCTATTTATTATCCTAATTTAATCATTACAATAAATATTAATTACTTTGAATCTATTAAGAATTGATACTTTTTATGGATGTTTTCATAAAGGAGCCTATGGATGAAAGAGCTTGATTTTTGGAGTTCAACGATGCAGACGACATTCAAATTAGGACTCTGTTTGCCCGAAAAGAAAGAAAGAGATGATTTCGCATGATTCCTGATGCAAACTAAGGCAAGTGATATTGAGCGGATGGTTTAGGAGTTTTCTCATGATATCTGAACGATCTTGAGCCCGATTGACTCTAACTTGATTAGGAGAAAGCCCTAGACATGCTCTATAAAAGAAAGACTTCAGACAGTCAAGGAGGAGGAGTTTTTCTCCAAAGTTTATTTTATTTTAATTTTTTATATCATTGTATTTAGGCCTGGGATAGGAAAATTATGAAGAAAATGCTGAGTAGCAATGTGTGGCTAGATTCCTTCAATTTGGGATGATGATGAAGCATGTAGTTTTATATTTCTTTTTGTTCTCAATTTTTATGCAATAAAAATCATGCTCTTCTTTCATATTTTTTTTGAATTATTTTTTGATCAAGGTTCTAATATGGTATACACGGCCTACAACCTCTATCAATGTACCATGGTCTCAGGATATGCTACGTGCCTAAGAGAAATGGATCGTAGTATAATAGATTAGACCCCTAACCTTGCAAATAATTAGATAGTTTATATTTTGAGTGGACGTGCCGTGATCTTCTGATATGGTCCATGCGTGACAAAAGATAAATTATTCTAATTCTAAATTTGTAAAAATTATTGTTACTGC
Source organism: Calamus simplicifolius (assembly GCA_900491605.1). Taxonomy (NCBI): domain Eukaryota; kingdom Viridiplantae; phylum Streptophyta; class Magnoliopsida; order Arecales; family Arecaceae; genus Calamus; species Calamus simplicifolius. Next base: position 252,535 of record UESW01004504.1, read on the forward strand.
AAAATAAAAAAAAGATAAAACCTGTATGCATGGTGGATTTAGATTCCTGGGTTGCTTCTCCTGCTGTCTTAATTTTCTTAATTAATTAGTTGTTATCTTTTAATAATCACTATTCTAAAAATAATCATCTACAAATAATTTTTTTTATTTTTTTTATGAAATAATTGCCCTTGATCCCCAAGGATACGATCCCGATTCATCACTAGCTATAGTAGTGAGTTGGTTTTATTTTTGATCGCCAACGACAGCGATCAAATTTTAGCGCTATTGCCGAGAATCTAGGCATGATTAGTTCACAAAAAAATTAAAAAAATAAAAATATTATCACAATTTTTTTCTTAATTTTATTTTTATTTTTTTATTATTTCATTATTATTTGTGCTTCTATATAAAATAAAAAAGTAAAATAATCCTTTTTGTTGAAAAGTTATTGCTCTCTTAGCTTATTATTATTTTGAGTTACCTTAATTATTAGATTTTCTTATTTTCTTTTTAATATTAAAAAATTACTTTTTTTCTTATCACAAATCCACTTTTAACCTAATTAACTTTTTCTTTAATTAACTTACCTTAAAGAATCTAAAAGAAAACCTTAAGACACTTTCCATAAAATATAATTAATTTAAGGAAACAAATAATAAACTTTAAAAACTTTATAACTTGTTTAAACATCTTAATTGAATTGCATTGCATTTTCATAAAATACTTTAAGGGCGCAACCCCTAATAACATAAGGTGGAGATTTTATCATCCTTCCTTAGCCCACAAACCACCATCCTGCATACTGCATAACCCTATTGTTGGGAATTGTATCCTAAAGCCAATCATTTGATGATTGTGCTATGTAAATTATATATAAGTTGATATATTAATAAAAGTTATTTGGTAGTTTATTCATTACAAGAACATCTTCTTAATACTCCTGATTGTAATGAAGCCCTCAGGATCTTTCTTCACGATAAAGAGGATTTATCTTTGAAGGTCCTTAAAAGAGTTCGCGACCAAATGATATACTATGACAGGGCCATAGTACTATCAATTATAGGACATTGTATATCATATTTGTTGGTTGTCCTCTTAACCAAGGAGTGTAGAGACACTAGTATGACATACAGGTGGAAGTGTAGGAGTACATTTCACCGAACGTGACTCATTTCTGGATACTCTACTGTCAAGAGTTAATCCGAGAAGATATAGGTATAAGTATCCTTCAGACCTGAAGATCACAACCAGTGGCTTACAAGCAACTCATTGTACTTAGGTGCTGGACCACCTGGATTTCTAATCCAACTACGAAAGGTTACTGGGTGCAATCAAGTACTTGTGGTAGTCAGTTGTGGATCAAGATGGAATTTGACCTATCCCATTAAAAGGAGAAATGCTTGTGTTTCAATTTAGCAAGACCTTGGCCAAGACACTTCATGTGAAAGTCACATGATCACTAAAGTTGAAATCACTTTATGGATTTGCTATTTAGAGTTGGCAGGCTCTTAAGCCATCCTTAGCATTTGTGGTCAAGAGGATGAATTATATGGTAATTGTTTCTTAGGGTTCTTGGAGTTTGCTCGGCAACTCTTCGACCTATCCGGATGTCGGGTTCCATTGCTAGATGGGCACATCGATTAGTATAGAAAGTTATTTCTATGTTACCGGCTTAGGTTGAACATAGAGAGTCACACGCATAGAAGTTTTCTAGGATGATCTGTTTGCTGATCAACGATTGAGAATCGTATATGATTTAATTAATCAATTTGATTGATTGAATTATCTCAATTGGGTTAAGTACAAGTGAATAAGATTCAATTTGGTTTAAGTCCATTAGAAGGACTAGTCAATTTCAAATATTGATTTGAAATTAGACTTGATTTGGATTTAAAAGATTCAGGACTAGCCAAATTTGATTTGGGCTTGGACCATGATCTATGTGGGTTCAGTCAAATAAATTCAGATCAGATTAAACCATCGCCTGAATCCAAACCTCTCGCATAAGGATCTCATATGATGAGATGGCTAAAGTCTCATCTCATGAGAGATTAAATTCTCATGTAAAATTTAATGCCTAACTTTAATTTTCATCGAACGTCGGATTTAGCCACGACTCTTTGGTTTTCACCGAACGTTGGATTTAGCCACGTCTCTTTGGTTTTCACCGAACGTCGGAATTAAACCAAGCGCGTTCCGCATCTGTTTGCTTTTACCAAACGATGGAATTCTTAATGTCAGAATTCAATGTTAAGGCTAAATTGAGACTATAAATAGAGGGCATTCCCTCACTAGAATACACAGAACAACAATACATGATATGTCGTGGATTGTAATTTTAAAAAGGTTAGAATAAAAAATCCTGATGATTCTGGTGTTAGCGGAAGCATGGTGGATCTTAGAGGAAGATTCAAGTGGGAGGATTCAAGATCAGCAAAGCTATTTTTCGCGAGCTAGCACTCCCAGAAATCCGATCATTCAGGGTTCGTGGATGATACTAGAGGCCGGACGATTGAACGGCTGCAGAGCAATAAGGATTTACCTACTATTCTTAAGGTAAACGATTTGATCCCTAGATCTTAAGGCAGGCTTCAAGATAAGTAGTATGACTAGTCATCTTGAAGATCAAGATATGATCTTGATATTTTTATTTATATGCATATTTTGGATCAATCGATCCTATATACAAGGCAAAGATATGATATTGATGCATGTTAGATAGATTAGTATGTAATCTTTAAAATTCTGTAATGATAATTATTATCAAATTTTTTAAAATATGCATGCCTCAGGGATTGTTTCTCCCTACAAATGGTATCAGAGCGATGGTTTTGTATTGATCTAATTTATTGCATGTAATTAATGCTCCTATTAATTATGTAATCAAGGCTAAAACAAATCTCAGGTCTCTTCGGTCACAGATGGATTAAAAATCCAAATTACCCATTCAATAAGGTATTCTGTGACATATTGCCGTGATAATTTAAATTGAGCTTTGGCTTCAAAACACTGATTACACACACTCTCAAATATGTTTTATATTTGATACATGTTGATGTTATATAAAACATGATATTTGCATGTTTAGTATAAAACATAGATATGATATATGATGGCATGATATCTATGTTATGAAACATACAAATATTTATGAGAGTCTAATTTGAATGTCAAATGTTAATTCATAATCTCTTTAGATATGATCTAATATAGGAATTATGAGTAGTAACATAATACATATGATGCTTGATTGAAATATATGACATGTAAACATGAAATATATTTAATCCTTTGGGTTAGCTAAATCGGGTCCATAAAGGGTTAGACCCTAAGGTTTAAATCAACTGGACTGTAAGAGTATTTGATCAAATCTAATTAGATTAGGTTAAGAATGCTCTAAATCAAACAATAGTTGTAGTTGATCATGTCCTTCTCTTTGATTAAACCAAATGGAAGTAGATTAGGCTCCGTGGTTGAGCATAAATCTCTTAGATGATCAAATCAGAATTGGTTAACCATATGATGTCAAGGTGGGTTGGCAAGTTGCTCTAGGATCAACGATCGAATGGTTTTTAATTGGGAGCTACTCGTATTGATGCATCTTTAATGAGATAATGGCATATCCCTCCATCGATCTCACTCACCTGGTCAATGTGGTGAACCATTTATGATTCAGATCATTTACCTGATTCGGGTTGACCCATGCCTGTAAGGAAATCAGTCTGACTGATTTAGGTGCCACTTAACCTGACTTAATCTTGTTTCATTCTACCGATTTCATAGATTCAATGGGAGAACTTGATTAGTCAATTTATCTTCATATTATTAAAATCCTTTAAAATTATTAGGTCCTTAAAACAAAATAGTTATATGATAACTAGATCATAGCCTCCCATTAAGGTGGGTGATAATGAGTCCGATGTCTTGATAATCATTGGAGGCACTCCATGCCCGGTGCTTGTCAGCCATCGAAATTATCATAAGTCAGCGTAACTATTAAATAAACAGTCAGGTTAGTCGAGCTTCACTCGGGCTTGGTTGTCTATTGATAGGTTACACTGATTATATCATTTAATGGTTGGATCTAACCAGAACTTTCAGTGGAGGCACTTCATGCCTGCTGAAGAGGTATATGGGGCAAAACTGAACACTAAGAATTGTTTGGGGAAACAATTGGTTTTAAACCTACTCTTAGATGCATATGGGTTAGCCAAGCTTCACTTGGGCATGTATGTAGTTTATGTAGATCTTAGTGCCCACTAAAGAATTAAGAATAATTCTTCAAATTGGGTATAGAGGCTGCCAATTTGAACAAAATAGTGGGAGAATCTTTAGACTAAAGTCCAAGTCTTTAGACTGAATCAATTTATATACTAATAAACTTTAGTTTTTCCTTATGCAGAAAATGGCCACTAATTTATCATTAAGGTCCCTATTGGATAGTGACAAGTTGAATGGTTCCAATTTCAATAGCTGGTTCAGAAAACTTAAGATCGTCCTTGAGCATGAGAGGATTCTATATATTCTGAATAATCATGCACCAAAGATACCTGATGCAAACACCCAAAGTTCTGAGAGAGACACTTATCAGAAGTGGCTCAATGATAGAACTAGCATGCGTTGTATCATGTTAGCAGCAATGAATGATGAATTCGGTCGTCGGTTCGAGAATGCTCAGCTAGAAGAAATCATTCAAGCGTTGAATGAATCTTTCGGCACACCCGACGATGTTGAAAGGCACAAGACTAGTTGTGCAATTTTTAATGCTCGAATGAGGGATGGATCTCCTATCACTGATCATGTATTGTATATGATCGAGAAGATAGAACTCCTAAGCAAGCTCGGCTTTCCCTTACATGAGCAGTTGGGAAAAGATGCGATCCTGAATTCCTTGCCTCCATCCTTCCGACCTTTCCTTACTCATTTTCGAATGGAAAAGCCTACAGTCAACTACCACGGTTTGTTGGGGTTATTACAGAACTTTGAGAAGGATAACTAGCTCTCTAAGGGTTTGGTTAATGTGGTTGAAGGATCTAAGTAGGGCGTAAACCCTTTGGGAAAGGGAAGAAGAAAAAGAATAATAAAAAGGTGCAACATGCTAGGACATCTATAAGGGGTCAGATGCAGAAGAAGAAAGTTGATAAAAATCAAGTTGAATGCTTTCACTGCAAGATGCAAGGGCACTGGAAGAGGAACTGTCCTCTTTACATTGCCACACTTGATCAAAACAGGCCAAAGAAGAAAAAGGAGCAAGATGTTACTCAACAAGGTATTTATATGATAACACCTTGTAATTTTTCTGTATATAATAATCAGACTTGGGTATTGGATACCGGGAGTCCTTTTAACATTTGCAATTCATTGCAGGGACTACAGGTCACCAAAGATTTGAGGACAATGAAAGATTCCTTAATGTCAGTGATGGAAGATTAGTTCCAGTTCTGGCATTAGGAGTTCTTGAAATAGTTTTCAATAGAAATGTCATTATACTAAATGATTATCATTTTTGCCCAACATTCTTGTTGAACGTAATTTCTGTAGGCCTTCTGGCCAAAAGTTATTATGAAATTTCAATAAAGGATGTTACTTTGAATATCATTATGAATGGAGTCACTGTAATGACTGGACATTTATCTTATGACATTTATATATTATCACAGCCTGTGAATGTAGTGTACAATTCAAGTAAGCGCCGTAGAACAACTGATGTCACAAATTTATATTTGGCACCATCGGCTGGGTCATATCAATAAGAATAGATTAAACAGGTTAACTCAGGAGGGCATCCTTCGAGTTGATGATTATGAATCATTAACTACCTATGAATCATATCTTCTTGGTAAAATGACCAAGTCATCTTTTATTGAAAAGGTGAAAGAGCCAAAGAGCTATTGAGTCTAGTACATACTGATGTATGTGGACCAATGAGCACTTGTGCCAAAGGTGGATATTACTACTTCATAACTTTTACAGATGACCTTTCTAGGTTTGGTTATGTCTATCTTATGAGAAATAAATCTGAGACGTTTGAAATGTTCAAACTATATCATAAAGAAGTAGAAAAACAAACAGGAAAATATATTAAGACCCTTCGATCAGATCGAGGAGGCGAATACCTTTCCAATGAATTTGTGACATATTTAAGAGAGAATGGATTCTCTCCCAATGGACTCCTTCTGGAACACCGCAGCATAACGGTGTGTCGGAAAGAAGGAATCGAACTCTGTTAGACATGGTTCAGTCCATGATGGGTTTTGCAAGCTTGCCAATATCATTTTGGGGATACGCATTAGAATCAGCTTGTCATATTCTTAATAAGGTTCCAAGTAAGTCTGTTTCTAAAACTCCATATGAGATGTGGTATGGACATAAACCGGTTATTACCTATCTGAGAGTCTGAGGGTGTCCGGCTTATGTGAAACGTGCAAAATCAGACAAACTTGAACCCAAATCTGATAAATGTTTTTTTATCGGCTATCTGAAAGAAACCAAAGGATATTACTTCTACAATACTGAATAACAAAAGTTATTCATTAGTAATAGAGCAGTTTTTCTTGAAAAGGAGTTCCTTAGTGAAGGAACAAATAGCTCTAATGTTGAACTTGAGGAAGTTCATCAAGTAGAAGGAACAACACAAACCAGTGAACCCTTAGAATTTGAGTTGATTAGATTAAACTCAAAACCCATTTTAGATGCACCATTAAGGCGATCTGGTAGAGTACCACATCAACCGACAGATACTTAGGTTTCTTGGTCCAGAACGATGATCCTATTGAACTCGATGAGAACAACGAGGATCCGATCACCTATATGGATGCTATGCAAAGGACTGACTCTAATAAATGGCTTGATGCCATGAAATCCAACTTGATTCCATGAAGGACAATAATGTATGGACATTAGTTGACCCATCCGAAAGGATAAAACCCATAGGATGTAAGTGGGTTTTCAAGAGGAAAAGAGGCGCAGACGGAAAGGTTGAGACCTATAAAGCACGTCTGGTTGCTAAGGGGTATCGTCAACGTTATGGTATTGACTATGACAAACGTTTTCTTCTGTGGCAATGCTGAAATCCATTCGGATTATGCTAGCTATAGCAGCACACTTAGATTATGAAATTTGGCAGATGGATGTTAAAACCACTTTTCTAAATGGTGATTTAGAAGAATAGGTGTATATATACAGCCTGAAGGTTTTATATCTGAAGACGAGTCTAAAGTGTGCAGGCTACTGAAGTCTATTTATGGACTTAAGCAAGCATCTAGGAGTTGGAACATACAATTTGATAAAGTGATCAAATCGTATGGCTTTATTAAAAATAAAGAAGAACCTTGCATTTATAAATGGTCTAACGATTCCGTTATTGTATTTCTTGTATTATATGTGGATGATATTCTCTTAATCGGAAATGATATCCCTGCATTACAAGGAATAAAGACATGGTTATCATCACAATTCTTCATGAAAGATCTGGGAGAAGCATCATACATCCTAGGGATGAAGATCTATAGAGATAGATCTAAGAGGATGCTTGGTTTATCCCAATCTATGTACATTGACACCGTGCTAAAAAGGTTTAGCATGGAGAATTCCAAGAAAGGCTATCTTCCGATAGGCCATGGAATTCATCTTTCTAAGAAGGATTGTCCGACAACTCCTAATGAAAGAGAACGTATGAGTCGAATTCCATATGCTTCGGCAGTGGGATCGATTATGTACACCATGACATGTACAAGACCAGATGTGGCATACTCACTAGGAGTAGTGAGTAGATACCATTCTGATCCAGGAGAAAAACACTGGCAAGTTGTTAAGACAATCCTTAAGTATTTGAGAAATACTAAGGACCGGTGGTTAGTCTATGGAGAGTCCGATTTGAAACTTGTTGGATATACTGATTCCAGTTTTCAATCAGATCATGATGATAGCAAAAGTGTATCGGGTTTCGTGTTTATCCTGAATGGTTGAGCTGTTTGCTGGAAAAGTTCCAAGCAACATACAGTGGCAGATTCGGTGTGCAAGGCAGAGTACATCACTGCATCAGATGCTGCGAAAGAAGCTGTGTGGCTGCGAAAGTTCATCACCGAGCTTGGAGTAACACCTTCCATAGATGGACCAGTCCTGTTGTACAGTGACAGCACTGGTGCCATAGCTCAAGCAAAGGAACCACGAGCACATCAGCGCACCAAGCACATACTCGCCGGTTTCATCTTATTCGAGAGATTCTAGACCGAGGTGACATAAATCTTCAGAAGATTGATGGAAAGAAAAACCTAGGTGACCCATTTACTAAAGCACTCAACATCAAGGAGTTTGACAACTCTAAGTTGAAGATGGGTATTAGATACTGTAATGAGTGGCTTTAGGCTAAGTGGGAGTTTGTTGGGAATTGTATCCTAAAGCCAATCATTTGATGATTGTGCTAATGTAAATTGTATATAAATTGATATATTAATAAAAGTTATTTGGTAGTTTATTCATTACAAGAACATCTTCTTAATACTCCTGATTGTAATGAAGCCCTCATGATCTTCCTTCATGATAAAGAGGATTTATCTTTAAAGGTCCTTAAAAGAGTTCGCGACCAAATGATATACTATGATAGGGCCATAGTACTATCAATTATAGGACGTTGTATATCATATTTGTTGGTTGTCCTCTTAACCAAGGAGTGTAGAGACACTAGTATGACATACAGGTGGAAGTGTAGGAGTACATTTCATCGAACGTGACTCATTTCCGGATACTCTACTGTCAAGAGTTAATCGAGAAGATATAGGTATAAGTATCCTTCAGACCTGAAGATCACAATCAGTGGCTTACAAGCAACTCATTATACTTAGGTGCCGGACCATCTGGATTTCTAATCCAGCTACGAAAGGTTACTGGGTGCAATCAAGTACTTATGGTAGTCAGTTGTGGATCAAGATGGAATTTGACCTATCCCGTTAAAAGGAGAAATGCTTGTGTTTCAATTTAGCAAGACCTTGGCCAAGGCACTTCATGTGAAAGTCACATGATCACTAAAGTTGAAATCACTTTATGGATTTGCTATTTAGAGTTGACAGGCTCTTAAGCCATCCTTAGCATTTGTGGTCAAGAGGATGAATTATACGGTAATTGTTTCTTAGGGTTCTTGGACTTTGCTCGGCAACTCTTCGACCTATCCGAATGTCGGGTTCCATTGCTAGATGGGCACATCGATTAGTATAGAAAGTTGTTTCTATGCTACCGGCTTAGGTTGAACCTAGAGAGTCACACGCATAGAAGTTTTCTAGGATGATCCGTTTGCTGATCAACGATTGAGAATCGTATATGATTTAATTAATCAATTTGATTGATTGAATTATCTCAATTGGGTTAAGTACAAGTGAATAAGATTCAATTTGGTTTAAGTCCATTAGAAGGACTAGTCAATTTCAAATATTGATTTGAAATTAGACTTGATTTGGATTTAAATAGATTCAGACTAGCCAAATTTGATTTGGGCTTGGACCATGATCTATGTGGGTTCAGTCAAATAAATTCAGATCAGATTAAACCATCACTTGAACCCAAACCTCTCGCATAAGGATCTCATATGATGAGATGGCTAAAGTCTCATCTCATGAGAGATTAAATTCTCATGTAGAATTTAATGCCTAACTTTAATTTTCACCGAACGTCGGATTTAGCCACGACTCTTTGGTTTTCACCGAACGTCGGATTTAGCCACGTCTCTTTGGTTTTCACCGAACGTCAGAATTAAACCAAGCGCCGCGCCTTCGGCGTCTCTTCGCTTTTACCAAACGACGGAATTCTTAATGTCAGAATTCAATGTTAAGGCTAAATTGAGACTATAAATAGATGGCATTCCCTCACCAGAATACATAGAACAACAATACACGATATGTCGTGGGTTGTAATTCTAAAAAGGTTAGAAATAAAAAAATCCTGGTGATTCTGGTGTTAGCGAAAGCGTGGTGGATCTTAGAGGAAGATTCAAGTGGGAGGATTCAAGATCAGCAAAGTTATTTTTCCACGAGCTAGCACTCCTGGAAATCCGATCCTTCGGGGCTTCGCGTAGATGATACTAGAGGCCGGACGATTGAATGGCTGCAGAGCAATAAGGATTTACCTACTGTTCTTAAGGTAAGCGATTTGATCCCTAGATCTTAAGGCAGACTTCAAGATAAGTAGTATGACTAGTCATCTTGAAGAACAAAATATGATCTTGATATTTTTATTTATATGCATATTTTGGATCAATCGATCCTATATACATGGCAAAGATATGATCTTGATGCATGTTAGATAGATTAGTATGTAATCTTTAAAATTTCGCAATGATAATTGTTATCACATTTTTTAAAATATGCATGCCTCGGGGATTGTTTCTCCCTACACCTATGCCATTAATTTAAAATTAATTAGATGGTGGCCCCTAAGGACTTTCGAGCTCACTAGGGCAATGGACCCTAAGAGTTGGACTAGCTCAGTATTAACTAGTTCATTGGTGTCTAGGAAAGGGGTTCAAGGATGATGCAGCCCTAAAAGAAAGTGGTTCTTTAATTGGTTCTGTTGTCTAACCTGGCCAATTAATTTGGTATCTAAGGAAAGCAACTGGTGGACCCCCACTGACCTTACCCTTACTTGGCCAATTGCTAGTTAGTATCTGACTTCGAAGATTCAAAGGCAACCTTGGTAGTTAGGAGCTGTCTAGATATAAGATAACCCTAAGGTAGAGAGTCTAGTGCTTGACAACTTATTTTTTCTAACAGAAACTTTAACCTAGTTAAGGTACTCTTCTCTATCGTCTCTAGATCTAGGATTCCTTAGGTTTTCATCTTTAGACTTCTTCTTTCTCTTTCTTCCCTTTTCTTCTCTTCTATCTCTACATAACATTAAAAAAAAATTCAAAATTGCAACTTGGAAAAGAAAGTCCGGTCGATTAGTAAGGATAGATTTAGACCTATCCTTAACAAAAAAAAGTAACTATAGAGGAATGGAGACATCCTCTTAGTCTAAAAGAATACTGCTATCCAATTGGATCTGCCCAACCATCATGCATTCAATTACCCCAAACAAATGCGGCTAGTTTTGAGATTAAGCCTCAGATTATCAACATGCTTCCTAAATTCATAGGATTTGAGGATGCCTATATTTTTATTAAAGAATTTGAGGAAGTATGTGATACTATGAAAATGCATGAACTTTCAGAAGATGCTATAAAACTTAGGCTAATTAACTTTGCCCTTAAGAAAAATGCCAAAAAGTGGCTATATAGTTTACCTACTCAATCAATCTTAACTTGGAAAGGTTTTGTTCAAGCATTCTTGAGAAAATTCTTTCCACATTATAAAACAGCCAACTTGAGAAAAGAAATTGCCCAATTTCATCGATTAGGGGTAGAGCCTTTCTCGAAGTGCCTAGACCGATGGAAGAATTTGTTAAGTTAATGTCCACACCATGGGATAGAGACTTGGAGGTTATATCAAACCTTCTATGAAGGTCTAAACCTAAACTTTAGAACTATGCTCGAGTCAATGTGTCAGGGAAACTTTATGCAGAAACCATCCAATGAAGCTTGACAGTTTCTAGAAGATTTAGCAAAAAAGAGCTTACAATGGAAGAAAACTAAGAAATCTGAACCCACACCATCAAGAGATGGTATGTACCAATGCTCTCCATCTATAGCTGAAGAAGCTAAGATGGCATCTCTGATTTGTAGGATAGAAGCCTTGAAACTTAAGTGACAGGCCCCGATAAATCATGTAAACCAAGTGGCTGCACCTATCTGCACAAGATGTAATGAGCCAGGACATATAGTAGAAGAGTGCCCCCACTTCATAACCCAAACTGAAAATAGTTGTGCACAGGTGAATGCAACCTATCAAAGAACACCAACAATCCCTATGCACCAACTTACAACCCAAGGTGAAGGAATCATCCAAACTTTGCATGGTCACAAGGTCCTAGTGCATGTGGTCCCAACTTCAACAAACCTAATCCAAGGCCCAATTTTATAGAAATAACCCATCAGTTAATGAGAATGAAAAGAGGTATAGTTTCCTAGACAATGCCCTAGAAACCCTAGTTAAATCCCAAGCTGACACATATGCCATGATAAATAGCACCAACGCCACCCTGAATAACTTTATGCAAAACACAGGACAACAACTATCCACTAATACTCATGCCATAACTAGTTTGGAGATGTAGGTAGGTCATTTAGCCACAACCATAAGTGAAAGAGAATGGGGTAAACTACCAAGTCAGGCCGAAGCTAACCCTAGGAACCTAAACATCTAAGGATCAAAACAAAGAGCCCAGATTAACCAACTAAGTGTCATTCATACATTAAGATATGAAAAACAAATAGATAACCAGGTGGGTACATATGAAGAAGAAGAATTAGAAGCCCCACCACTTAAACAACTTATTGAGCTAGGTCCGCCAGAAACACCTAAGGCATCAGAGTCTAATGTAATTCCCAACCCACCAGCTGAGCCCATGTCAGAAGGAGATAACCCAAAAATTAGGGTTGTAGCACCATTCCCAAATAGACTTAAGTCTAATCAAAATTCAGCCTAATTCGATAAGATTTTGGAAGTCTTTAACAAATTAAAGTGAACATCCCTTACTGGATATGATCCAACAAATCTCAGCCTATGCCAAATTCCTTAAGAATATATGTATTAAAAAGAAGACTACCAATGTGCCCAAGAGAGCCTTTCTGATAGCCAGTATAAGCTCTTACCTATCAAACCACATACCAGTGAAATACAAAGATCCAGGATCACCCACTATTTCATGCAATTTGGGGAATACCCTCATAAATAGGGCTCTATTAGACTTAGAGACAGTGTTAATATATTACCATACTCTGCATATGAGCAACTAGGGTTAGGAGAATTAAAGCCTACGGGAATGGCCCTACAACTAGCAGATCACTCTTTGAAAGTACCCAAGGGAATAGTAAGGATGTGTTGATCAAAGTTGGTGACTTTATCTATCCAGTGGACTTTGTAATTTTAGAAACTGAACCATTGACAAACCCAAAGAGCCACATCCCAGTGATTTTAGGTAGACCCTTTTTGGCCACAGCTAATGCCCTAATTAATTACCAAAATAGATTAATAAAACTTTTTCTTGGGAATATGTCAATTGATCTTAATATTTTTTATCTTATCATATACATCAAATGAGTGATTCAAATTATATTCAGGATATTATTTATGATACAATTGACCTTAGTAACAAAGAGCTTGACCTAGAAATCTGCATAAACCAAGATGTGGAGCAAATTAATAAGGTTGCTATAATTGATGAAAAATTAAAATGAAAACTTTCAACTGAACCACTAAAGAAAGTAACTGAACAATTACCCAAATCATCAATGAAGGAAGCACCCGAATTAGAATTGAAACCACTTCCCAAGCACCTTAAATATGCATACCTAGGTCCATCAGAAATCTTGTCTATGATTATTTTAGCTGATCTAGACTCCTCACAAGAAGAAAAACTACTGAATGTCCTAAGAGAAAATAAAGAAGCGTTAGGATGGACCATGACTAACGTAAAGAAAATTAGCGTAAAGAAAATTAGCCCCTCGATAGTTCAACATATATTAGTTGCTTTAAGATAATAGACTTGAAGAGCTAGAGAATTCTACTATACTTTCTAACTATTTAGTCTGCCAACTTACATCCTTGTAGAAATGAATCAATTTAAAGCCTCAGCTTTGATTACGGTTTCTCTTCTTTTTTTTTTTTATATAAAAAAAAATCTAATGCACTTTCTAGACAGTTAATCTCTAATTTATCTTCCTATGCATATGAGTTGCTTTAAAATAATGAATCGAAGGTCATATATCGTGAAATTTACTGCACTTTCTAGCCCATTAGTCCATTAATCTACCTCCTTGCAGGAATGAACCATTGTAAGATAAAGAATTGACGATTTTTTATCCCTTAAAATCTTGTAAGCATGCGTATTACAATTGATCATCCTCCTATATCATCCATGAGAAGATGGTGCTTCAATAACTTTTCAGTCAAATAAAAGTGGGCAGGTTAGATCCAAATCTGTTAGGAGTCACCAAATTTGAAATGTTTGCTTCCAAGTTACATTTGTCATCAGTGGGTAGATTCTACTTTATTTTTCTTAGCTGCCACAGATTGGACTGCATCCAAACTTAAGGCTAAGGATCTCTTCAGACTTATTTTCTGCATGTTTTTTATTTTTTTTATTTTACTTTTTATTTTAAGAGATTGCTGTATGACCTTAATTTTATTGTTGTTGTTGTTCTGTACTACCAAGTTTCATTGGTCAGACACTAAGATCTTTTAGAGGAGATAAAAAAATAAAGAAAAAGAAAGCTAGTTTTTTTAAAAAAATTAGAGATATAAATTTTAGAATCATATTCGACCTAATTTTTTTTTTAAATTTTGATCCAGGCTCGATCCTATCCATAACAATATGTTTGGAATAAAAATTAGATCAATAAAGTTAATTTTAAATTTTTAAGTATCAATATAAAAAATAAATAATATTTAAAATAACTATATAAAATAGTTTTATGAAAGTTTGATGCTTAAGAAAAAAGTATAATTCATGAAAAATTTAATATAAATTAAATAATTTTTTTAAAATTTAAAAATTAGATTCGGATCATCTTCGTGCCAGGTCTGAGGTGGGTTGAAAGCCCAAACCTTCTCTGAAATTTTTGAAGTCCTAACTTAGTTCAAAGCCAATATAAATAACATATAAAAAAGTTTGGGACAAATGGTCCCAGAGCTGACAAACACTGCACCTTAATTTGAGGTTAGAAAAAAACAGGGGTTAGAGCGTGGATCCCGCAGAACTTAAATGAAATCCTGCCTTACATCAGCGTTATGGATAGCACCTTCCATCGCCACCTTATCACCCCATCCTTCCCAACTCAATGACACCTCCAGAAAGCCACAGGAGAGAGAAACAGCGATCGGAGACACCCAGACTGTTCACAAAAATGGCAGGAGTTTCCTTCCTCTCCACTCTCCCTTTCCTCCTCTCCCACTCCCCTCAGCCTTCTCTCTCCTTAGCTGCACCCAAACGCACCAGTGTAGGCCCTGTTTCTCCATTCTAGCTGTCTTCTATATTTTTTATTCTAATATTTTCAGTAACTCATGCTCCTTTTCTCTTGCTGTAACTACTGGCTTTCTTGCAGAACAGTACTTTCTTTCTCCAAAGCTGAAATCTAGCCAAAAGAATCATAAATGGATGTCGTATTTACTTGTTTTTTTTCCTTTTTCTTCTTATGTTTTAGCCAGAACAAGAATATTTGTTGCTTAATTAAAATGTCTATAATATTTTCAGTAACTCATGCTCCTTTTCTCTTGTTATAACTACTGGCTCTGTTGCACAACAATACTTTCTTTGTCCAAAGCTAAAATCTATCCAAAAGAAACGTAAATTGATGTCCTATTTACTCTCTCTTTTTTTTTTTTTTTTGTTTTAGCCGCCACAAGAACATTTGTTGCTTAATTAAAATTCTTGAAAGATTCAATCATTTGATTATTTCTATATTTCCCCTCTAATATTTTCATTAACTCATGCTCCTTTTCTCTTGTTATAACTACTGGCTTTGTTGCACAACAGTACTTTCTTTGTTCAAAGCTAAAATCTAGCCAAAAGAATCATAAATGGATGCCCCTATTTACTTTTTCCTTTTTCATTTTCATTTGATGTTTTAGCCGTTGAATATGTGTTTCCTAATTCAAATGCTTGAAATATTCAATTATTTGATTGTGTGTGAAACTAGGGTGGAGTCTGCTGCCTTCATAGGGTTCATGATTTTGGTGCTCCTGATGGACAGCACCAATTTAATCGAAGGGAACTTTTCAGCTGCTGTGGTGCGGTCATTGGCATGGTATGAATCATTCGCAATGACATTGTTTTATTTTTGAAGAAAAATTGGACAAAGACCACAGTAACATTGCTTTCTATATGCAGCTTGTGATCTGAAGCTTTGTAGGGTTGATTCTCTTAATATTAATTTTTGTCTAGCTGTAGAAATCATGACATTATGGTAATTGAAGGCCCTTCAAATTCTTAATACTAAGGAACAAACAAAAGAGATAGCAGTAAAGATTGGGTTCTTTTCATTGTTTCATTTATTACTTACATCTTAGAATGAATGTGAGAAATTAGCTTGACCATTGTTAGTAACAATCAAGATTTTTGTATTTTTGATGTGTTTTCAAGATTTTTGTGTGACTTGATTAGCAAATATCCATGACAAGAAGGTGGCGTTTGTCCTAACCTATTGACATGGGCTCTAAGCTTATAACCACATAAATGTCTGAGTTCTTAATTTCTGTTGGTCGATTCATGATCATACTCTCTATTTCTCCTCATCCTAAGAACCCTAGGTCTGGATATACAACTGATACAGGACAAAATTGGGATGGCCTGTGTTGCTTGATAGGACCCTGGGAATAGGATAGTTTAGGGTTTAAAACAGCTTTATTAGTTGTTGTCCAAGTCCTGGAAACAGGACAACAAAGAAATAATATTAGTTCTTTTCTAGGTGAAGGAAGGGAGAAATAACCCTACTCCAGGGCTTTTTGTGTCAAGGAGGATAGGAAAAATCAATTTTCAAGACTCAATTAAACAGTTTACTCTAAGGTTAAAATCAGATTCAACAATTTCACACAGATCTAAAAAGGAAGCAATATTTTTTAGAAGTAAACAATCAGATAATAGAACAAGTATTGCAATCCCTACCAATATTCAACAAGTCTTTCAATATAGTAACTAAATAGAAGAAAGACATTTTAAGGAATCTTAGAAGTCATAGAAGCAAGCAGCTAATTGAAAATAACATATAGAACAGAATTAGTGGAGAAAGAAGAGATATGGGAGAGCGAGGGGAAACAGCCAGCTCACGACCTTCTTACTTGTTACTTTTCAGCATACACCCCCTTGCAACAGAACCTTTCTGGATTCTTTACAGATTCAACAAAACCTCAGATTATGCCTTTATGGTTAATGTAGTACATAATATTCATGCTACAGTGAGGCAAATAGTAATTCCTAGATACTTTCCTTTCTAAAATACATCAATTAATGAAAGAAACAAAGTACATAAACAATTTTAAAACCAAATAAAATTAAAAAAGAAGCTTGGCCTGTTGGACTTTTGTTGACTTCTCTATGGACCCAAAGGATGCTACCACAACAACACCCCAAGTTACAAGCTTGCATACTAATGAATGTATAAAGCACATAAAGTGCCAGTAAATGATTAATATCATAATTTCATAATTTATCTTGCATTCTTCAGGTTTACTTTTATATTTCAATTCACATGGTGAGATTATGGAAACATGAGTTTTATTATTATTATTTTAGAATTAGAAATGTCCTAGGAGCTACATACCAAAAAAAAAAAAAATGTTCAAGGAGCATAGCTTAGAGTAAGATGGAAATCCATATGTATGGGTGATGAAAGTAGTAGGGGTGGGTCATTGACTCTTGGGCCTCATTTAGTTGCCGTGCATTTTTCTAAGAGCAAGCCTTTCTTGAGAAGATATCAAAAGTGTTCTTGTTTGGTTGCCGATTTCAAAATGGTAAATGCAAAGCATCCTTTCCAAAAGTCGCTACTTTTCCACGAAGTTGAATCCCATGGTTTGGATAGGAAGATGCTTTATCATGGGAACGTGGGTTCCTAGGGACCGTTTTATGATTTGCCAAACAAGGCCATAGCTGGCAATAATGGGTGTTTTAGAACAGATCAAATTTTTATGGAAACTGGACCCACAAGTCATCCAGTCATCGTTAAGGAAACAATATGACAATGAAATCTGGCAGTTTTGTCAAAAAAATGTAAACAATTAAGGAGAATTTCTTACTACTACAAAGTCGAAGAATTTACATGAGCTTTGGTGATCCAGAAAAAGCATCTGAAACCATGATAAAGCACTAACAAAAGATTATTATTAGCCATGAGGATAAGAGGCCAATGGGATGTGCATGATGATAGTTTTTTATGAGGAAATAAAATGTCACATTTTAGGAGAACTCTCCTACATGGCTAGAAGAAAAGGTAAAGGGAATCTCAAAGAAATATAAGAAAAGATGAAGAGAAAGGAATAGGTTCATGAAATTGAAAAAAAGAAGGGTCATCTTATTAAGGATTCTCTCACATGTTTCCTTAAGGGTTCTCTAGCAGATACACATCCTATACAATCATTTCTTGTTTCATCCTTTCTATTCCTTTCTATTAAGGGGGGAGTTTACATTTAAGGGGCAGTGATCTGAAGGGCTTATTATTATCCATTTCTTTACATATGAAATTTGACATCATTTTCATCATTATATACAATAGAATCTCATCTTCCGGTTCTGGAGTTAGCCTCACATTGAAGTTAATCATAAATTAGGACCTAATTGAATGATATAAACACTTGATGCTTATTAGCATTTTTTTGGTTGTAAGCACACATACACACACACAAACGAAAACAAAAGAGTCATATTAATCCCCATTATCACCCTATAGTTCAAATTTTGGTCAAAGTTTCATATGATTATCAGAAGTTCTTCCCAAAGAAATGCTTAATTGAGTTAATATGGTAGCATGTTAGAAAACTGGTCCTCTGCCTTGCAGCTGTGTTTACAGACAATAATTATTTTTTTTTAAAAATCCAGATATACATCCAAGCATGGATACAGAAACAGATAATGTAACGTGTTTATACACACATCTGTGATTAAAGGTATATACAGTAAAATCACAATTCAAGATTGTCAGATGTGAAGTCAAACATTTTCCAGTGAATATATACACTGCTCCAAAGGTTCTAGCTCACATATATCAAGAGTGTCATGAAATGCCCAAGTTTTAAAAAAGTCAGTACCTTTTACAAGCTTATTGGCTAACATGTCTACATAACATTGCTAAATTACGCAAATGATGTGATCATATGACTACCATTATTCATCTCAATTACCTCCCTTTTTCTCATGAATTTGAATGATTAATGATGTCATGTTAATTTATACCAGTTGTGATTACCTTCTTAGGAAATAGCAGCAAGCTCGGGCTCATTCACAGGAATCGCCAGTGCTGCCGATTTGATTCAACGTAGACAACGCTCAGAGTTTCAGTGTAATCTCTCTGACATCATTAACATGTCTAATTTATGTTGTAATTTGTTTTTGATAATATGTTCCTCCCAACTCCTTTGCAGCAAATCTCAAAGGCACTCTTTCTGTGGCTATAAAGGTAAACTGTAGTGAGCAGTGCTGGCTCAGCTGGGCATCATAATAAATCACCATATTCAATTTATGCTAAATAAATTCTGACCTGATTTTTTGTTTATCCTTAAGTTAATCATGTTAACTATGAAATATAATAACCTCTTTCATGTCTTCTGAAGGGATACCCGGATCTTGTACCATCTATACTAACCCTAGCATTAAATGATGCCATGACCTATGACAAGGTAAGATCAGCAAACTTTACAGATCCAAGAATTGCATTTCCATTCCAAGAACTCAAGCGTACTTCTGGAAAGAATTGATTTCTTAAAACTAAGTCTGTAGGCTACAAAATCTGGGGGCCCAAATGGATCGATCAGGTTAAGGTATGAACTACACATACTCAAACTAGGGAGTCTAAAGTGCTTCATTCTATGTCTTATCTTAGTGAGGTGTGATTACTCAAGATAATTTAACCAGATCCATTTTCCTCCCTTTTTTTACTTCAACAAAAGTCCGGAAATCAGCAGACCTGAAAATAGTGGGCTTTCTGCTGCTTTGAATCTCCTAGTGGAAGCAAAAAAGGAAATAGATTCTTACTCCAAGGGAGGGCCTATTTCATTTGCAGACCTCATCCAGTATGCAGGTAAGTTATATCTCTATGCAGTACAAGTTAATTTAGAATTCACATTTTTCTTTTAGTAAGGATTAAATACTGATAATCACTGTAGTTGCTAAGTATAAGATCATTTTAACTAAGAGTATTAGTTAGTATTTACTTCACTATAATCCTTGCAGAGTCATCGTCTCTCATGGCTAAGTAAACTATCCAATATGTTATAGCTGTTGTAATAATCTTGCATATTGATTGCCTTGGAGATTTATTGCTACAGATAAAATTGGAGAAATTTGATGGTCCAGCCTTACAATGATTTTTTCTCAGAGTTTTGTCTCCTTTTATCAGCACGTAGATTAAAAGGGAACTATAGTGACCATGCATAACAAAATCATAATCCATTTTATAGGCTCCAAACCTTGCTATGAGAGCAGATTGAAACTATGATTTTGGTAAAAACAACTAACAGACACAGACAAACATGCAGGGGATGTAGCCATAAAAAATCAACCTATCTAGCAGACCAAGGAATGCTGTTGGGATTCCTTTGCCAGTTCAAGAACATTTAGCAGATTGGATATTAAACTTCAAAATGCTATTGTGAGTAGTAAGAAATCATTTGCAGTAATATAAGACAATTTAAATGATTCTGTCCATCACTTTGTTTAGTTTTACTGTGTTTCATTCACATACGACCCCTTGACTTTTAGGAAGTCTGATTACATTGTTAAAATAACATGAATTTTAATAATAAACAAAAGAAATCAAATCATTTGCATAATTTTCATGGATGCCAGATGGTTCACCCAAGCACCTAGAGGTAGGGACTTGTCTACGGTGAAGCTTCCTAGAAATTTTTGCAAATTCTATGTTTATTTATAGGCATCTCCAGGGGTCACATGGCCTTGTCTCATTACATTTGTACAAAGAAAAAGGATAATTATATATCTGGCCAACATCATCTCTATAGATCAACTCTCTTGTTTTTTCAAGAGAGAAAATGTTCTCACAATAGCAGTAAGAGTTGATTGCTTGTTTGCAAGGGATGCAAGAATTTGACAAAAATATTTCTTTCGATAAATTTAATTCTTCTATATGTGCCCAAAATTTTATCCAGTTTTTGTTTAGTAGACATTGCCTGTTGTAGCAGCATGTGTATTAGATTTTGCCTGTTTTGCATCACATCCACAATGCGCAATGCGCCGCGCATTTGGATCATCATATGAGATTAGGATGGCATGGGATTGGCAATCTGATCCCACTGGATTTGGAAACAGTCCCCTTACGGTTTGCCAATCCCACGTTTTATGGCATGGGATACTGGTGAAATGGTAGGGGGCCTACAAAATGCCAATCCAGTTTTTACTCTCCCAGTTATGGTCCCAACTGTGGCACCATACCAAACATGCCCTATATCATATCATATGTGAACCCAACATCTGCTGACGTATAGTTCTTGAATTTGCGAGTTATGAGGACAAGGAGCCTTAGCCGCAGGTAGCATTACTCATTTAAAAGATGGGATGTAAAACCATGAAAACAATCACTTCTCTGTTATAACTCTATGTAGTATGCTGGGTTTTTAAGTGTAAGCTTGGCATATCATTTACTGACTCCATTGTGATTAACTTGCATTAAGAAAATACAATTTATTTAGTCTAAGACATCATTCTGCAACAGCACAAGCAGCTGTAAAGAAAACCTTTCTTGACTCTGCAATCCGCAAAACTGGTGGGAATGAAGAGAAGGGGAGATTGTTGTATACAGCATATGGTTCAAATGGGCAGGTCTGTTTCTAAACTGGTCCTGCATCTTGATAAGTTTGTCATATGATATTAATCAGATAATATTTTCCAGCCCAATGCCACTGAATCTTTTAAATTAGTATCTCTACTGATTGTATCAGCAATACTGATGAAACATTCTTAAAGATGGTTACCTCATTTATGACAGTGCGATGTTACCAAATCCTCTTTATGTCGACATAATACACTTATTTTTACGTTTTGTCAGCAATTATTGGCCCTCTAAATATACTGATACATGGAAATCTACATTCCTGAGGTCCTGATCAATTTGAAAAACTTATGGCCTAAGGTTGTGAGCAATTATTTGCTATTTTCTTTTCACTGACATTTCAGGAAAAAAAATCATATTGAATTACCATGTTGCAGCACTAAGCCATTTTTCTCTGCAGATATTTCTGGTGAAATGCAATTAGGGACATCCTTTTTGGTTGCATCTCTAGGTTGATGTCACTGATTTAGGAATCATTTTTAAGTTCAGTAAATGAATTTCTTGGCTAAATGTGCCAAGCACATGCACATAGCCAGAGT
This sequence comes from Calamus simplicifolius, assembly GCA_900491605.1. NCBI lineage: Eukaryota > Viridiplantae > Streptophyta > Magnoliopsida > Arecales > Arecaceae > Calamus > Calamus simplicifolius. The sequence goes on from UESW01004504.1 coordinate 274,696, forward strand.
TTGAAGCTTTGACTGTTTGTCCATTTCATTGCTTTCCCATCCATTGGTCTTTACTTTTTTTTCACATGAACCTGCACAACTTACCAAATATTTAGATCATGGACTTGGTTTTGCATCTGTATGTGTAAAGCACATTATACGAAGAGTTTATGTTAGTATGCTTTCAAGCTAGAAGCAGCATATGATTACCAAAGCAAGTCCATGTGTATGACATATTTGCACCTTTTTTTCCACATCAATAGTGGGGCTTGTTTGACAAACAATTTGGTCGAAGTGACGTTGAAGATCCTGATCCAGAAGGAAGGATTCCCCAGTGGGATAAAGCTTCTGTCCAGGAAATGAAAGACAAATTCTCAGCTATCGGCTTTAGTCCTCGTCAGGTTATTATTTTCTCTTATCGGTAGCCTAATTGATTTGTTTAGTTCAAATACATAAAAAGCATATCTACTTCATAATTTCAGCAGACCAATATATATTTTCCTTGGGTTTTAAATAACCAGAAAATCATATAGATTGTTTGGGAGATTCTCCCAAAAATCCGTACACTACTTTTCTATGGATCCATTATTCATAAATCATGCATGTTATAATTCAAGCTTATTTGATATATCAACCTCACTATATTACATTTTATAATGCTGTTCTCTCTCCACATATATCATGCACATTATCATGAGAAACCTCCTGTATTGTTCCTAAACCTCTTGCAATTTTGTGAACCTACTATTCATTGTCTTGATGGTGAGGTTAAATAATTGCAGCTTGCTGTCATGTCTGCATTCCTGGGTCCTGATCAATCTGCTACAGAGAAGCTTTTAGCATCGGATCCAGAAGTTCTTCCATGGGTTGAGAAGTATCAGCGTAGCCGAGAAACTGTGTCGCAAACTGATTATGAGGTGAGACCTGCTAATTATTTTCACATCTGATGAAATTTTTTGTTTTTTATATTTTGATATGTTAATACTTCTACATAATCTTTTGGAAATACAGATTACGCACGAACCCCCCCCCTTTCCCTTCCCTTCAACACACACAGATATATAATAACAATAACAAAGTCTTAATTCTAAATTAATTAGGCCTGCTATATAAACACACACAATGTTAAACCATATCTTTATTGGAGCCATTGATTAATTGCCAAGTGACTCTTGGGAATGCTATAGTTTGAAAGGTGCTTAGCTAAAGGATTCTGGCATTCTTAACCATTGCACATTATCATGTCTCTCTAGAACTCAGCCTGTGTGCGCTCATTGGTGCTTTTGTTTTTTCATCCTTTCAATGCAGGTTGATTTAATAACAACCCTCACAAAACTGAGCTCCCTTGGCCAGCAAATAAACTATGAAGCATATACATACCCAGTGAAAAAGATTGAACTAAGCAAATTGAAACTCTAAGGAGAAGCTAGTGGTGGTCACTTTACTAATCCCTGAGGTCAAACTTTCCAGATTTGGTATATATTGCCTTATGTATCTGTTGATCATTGATTGAAAGTTTTGGACAGATTTCTTTATTTTTATGTGAAACACTGCTGCCTCTAAGCATTTTGTATTTCTAAATAAGCCTTGGTGCAAGGAAAGAAGATAGATGCTAGTCTCTTGGTAATTGTTTGTACCTTATCTAGTCTCTTGGTAATTGTTTGTACCTTCTAAAAATATAATGTACTCTCTCCCGAAAAGTCAACGTAAAAAACTATGATATAATGTTTCTATTTATGCTGGTGAGATTTTCCTTTTCAAATAAAACTCAGATCACTTTTCTAGTTAAAGATATTGAACTTCTCAAAAACTAAAAAAAAAGTAGCCACAATTAGTCAAGGAGCTAGATTTCAGATCCTAAATCAACTTTTCTTCTATCACATTATTAAACTCTTCACTGAATAAGAGATTGCTTCGAACAACACTTACTAAAAGTAGCAAGTCACAGTTTGATTGGGCATTTTGGAGTCCCAAATGACCCCCAAATGGTTCTGTTTCCAGCTAAATTAACCTATCAATGCCACATTGTAGATCTTGTCAATATACCCAGATTAAAAAAAAAAATGAATAATGAATATCGTAGTAAAAATCATCAAAAACTGCCTATATATGTCTCACCATCCAACTTCAGATCAAATAATTATTTACTATAACTAAACTTGCAAGTAACATTACCTTAATCACGCAATCTTATTTAAAATCCATCACATTTTCCGGTAGAACTCAAGAGATATGCTTTGTTTTAATTATTAACCCTAATATAATAAGATAAACTAAAATATCTTGTTCTTTATTCCTTAGCTAATATGGGACTAAAAGGTTTAAGTAAATTGAAAAAAAAAAAAAAAAAATTCTCATAGAAATTCCTCTAATGACATTATTTTCTATGTTATTTAAGTTATTTCCTAAAGTTCCAAGCTATATATCAGTCAAGACATTAATTAGTGGTTTGATTTTTATGAACGCATTTGTTTGTGTGAGCCTATTATTTTAATCTTTTTTGATATTAGTTTAGAGCAAATGTGATGCACTTGAAACACTGCTAGATTGGCCTGAAATAAGGGCTTCAAATTCAAATTAAGCTTTGAAGCAAAATATTTCAGCTTCTTTAGATTAAAAGATCTAGATTTAACCATTAGATTGATAATTAAGTAGTTATAACCTTCTAGAAATCTTACATTACTTGGCATATACTTTAGCTTTCTAAATATTAAGTAATTAAGCATGTGGTAACCTCTTAAAATAGCATACAGTAGCCCGCTTCTTTTTTCTATGAAGGTACTGTTACTTGAACATTTGCATGAATACAAATGATATGCCCTTTAAAAGATATTATCCTTGAATTCTTGCATTCATATATAATATGTAACTCCGGTGTAAAATTATAAAGTATGTTACCCTATTATCTCCCCTAACTCTTTCATATGTGCTCCTTAAATTGCATGATACTAGAGCTGAATATTTCGTTTTATTCTTCCTTTCTTTTCTTTCCTTTTTTGAATTTACACTGCACTGTTCTCTGTCTTTCTGGTTATAACTATGGTAACATTGAGAGTGCCAGTTTGACTTTGCCCTTTCTTTTCTTTCTTTATTTATTTTTAAAGATTACTCTCGGTAGGCAATGATCTATATCTTTCTAGTTACAACAATGGTAACATTGAGAGTACCAGTTTAACTTTGTGCTTTTTTTTTAATCTCATGCATATCAATAGCCTATTAAGTAAGGCATAATCTCTAAAAAATAAAATTATAATTTTTTGAGCTGATCAAATGGCCTATTAAGCAATGCTTAAAATCTAAATGAGTGCATGGATACTTTAGATAACTCATTTTTTTTAGGTTTATCATTTTACTCATAATATTTGTTTATCCTAATTTTTTCTAAACCTTTGACGGATTTACTATATTTTTTTCAAACACATAATGTGTACCTTCAGTGTAATTATTCTTGAATGTCAAACTTGTCAGTGGCAAATGATTGGGCAGGATGTAAGATATGCAAAACACATCCCTTTCTAATCACTTCTTATTACATGATAATTAATTCCAAAAAGACTTTTAAGAAAATTTTAATATTTGATATAAATATAATAAAATTTATTTTTTATAAAACTTTTTTAAAAAGTCGTTTTGAAGATTCTTTTAAAAAAATACTAAAAAGCCACGGCAAAAATAAAGTTGCAATAGAAAAATATCAAACCCTACATATAGTAGTACCAAAATGCGGTCATCCTTCAAACCTTATAGTTTTTAAGTCCTACAAAACTTTCCAAATAATGAGACCTACGAGGCATCACTCAGGCATTTAATAATAGTATTTTATTTCATCTTTCATGAAAAAAAGAGACATTTAATATTTTAACACAATATAGCAATAAGATCTTTAAAAAGTCTAAAAAAATTCTGCTACCTAATAAACGTGCATCTCATAACATTGGAAGAGAGTAACACAATCTTAGTACCTCACTTTAAAATTTTTGAAAAATCACTGAAAGCAAATATATGAGACAATAGTTAATTGATACGGTAAATCTAGCAAGAATTTAATACTAAAAACAAGAATTTCTTTTAAAAATAATAAAAACGGCTACTTCCATCACTGATCTTTAGTGTGGTTTTTGAAAGAATTTTTTTTTTTTAAGAAGGGAAGGCCTTGTCACAGGGAATTGAGAGCATTAACCATGACCTCTGTAATGATTCGGACCCTAAGCCCGCAGTACCCATGAGCCTATTTCGTTATAAGAAAGCAAGATAAATAAGATCCATACCAACTTGGATCACCACATTCCAAAAGGGATCCAATTGGTACTTTGTTCTTCTTACTTTATAAGGTAGAAACTACTCAACCAATTCCTAATTTTTCGATGTGGAACTATTAGGAGGGGCATCATAATCTACCCTCTTTACAAAGGCGACATCAATTGTAATACCATCAGGCAAGCATGATTCTAGAGATGACCCCCACAGGTTCAAGATGTGGCTTCTATTAGTATTTTGCCCTATGTGGCACTTAGCTCCTATACATCCCTCCAATTTTTTTTTTTAAATCCTAAACTACCCTTAGTCTCCTTCCCCCCTTCCTTCTCCGGCACCCCCCTTCTCCTCCCTCCTCCCTGGCATCGGCCCCCATCTCCTTCCCTTCCATTCCCGGCACTGCCCCCCACGTACCCTCCTCCCCTCGGCCCCAGTCTCCTCCCTAGCCCCGGCACCATCTCCTCTCCTCCTTGACACAGTGCCAAAGAGGGGGGGAGGAGCATCGGGGCCGGGGAGTGGGGAGGAGACCGGGGCCAAGAGGGAAGGATGAGGGGCGGTGCCGGAAAGAGGAGGTAAGGAGACGGGGGCCGGGAGGAAGGGGAGGCGGTGCCAGGGGGGGGAGGAGAGGGGGGGCTTCCGGGAAGGAAGGGAGAGAAGACGAAGGCCGAAGGGAGGGATGGGGGACGGTGCCAGAGAAGAGGGAGGAGAAGGGGTGAGGGGGGCGCCGGTGCCGAGGAAGGAAGAGAGGGGAGTGCTAAGGGTAGTTTAGGATTTTTTTTTAAAAAAATTAGGGAATGCACTAGCACTCCGAGCGGTACAAATAGAAATTCCTCTCTGTTCCTCCTTTCCCTCTATTTGCTTTGCTTTGCTTTAGCTAATATTTCCCCTTTTCCCTTTTTTTATTTTTAATTTCTCATCGTCGTCATCTTCGATTTAGCGGTGGCGGATGATAGAGGCAGGCAAGAAGGGAAAAGAAGAACCCCTTCTTTCGGCGTTTAGTTTGCTGGCTTCGGGTGCGGGAACGATGTGAGCCACCAATACATGTGCGTCACCACCCGTGCCCTAGCCCTTCCCTGCCTCTTGCCGGAGAATTTCTATTTGCACTGCCCAAATTGCTCTCCACACCCCCTCTCATTTTTTATAAAAGTATTTCTAAACTATCCTCCCTCCTTTTCTCTGTACATCCCGCCCTTGTCTTCCCTCTCCTCCTTTTTCCGGCACCGCTCCCATCTTCTCCCCTCCCTAGCACCGCCCCCCTTGGCCCATCTTCTTCCCACTCCTCGGCACCAGCTCAACACCCCTTCTTCTGGTGCTAGCTCCCTCTTTGGCACCGTTTGGCCAAATAGGACCGAACAGAGGATCTCTGTTCGGTCATGTTTGGCCAAACAAAAGCCATTCTGTTCGATCTGATAGGCCAGGCTGAACAGAGGCCCTCCATTCGGTCAAACAAAACCGAATGGAAGGCCTTCGTTTAGCCAAACAGGATCGAACGAAGGCCCTCCATTCGTTCCTGTTTGGCCGAACGATGCCGGAGAGCACCGAGGGTCGGAGAGAGCCGGTATTGAGGAGTGGGGAGGAGACGAGGGCCAAGGGAGGATACTGGGAGAAGGCCGATGCCGGAGAGTGAGAGGGTGCTGGGAAAGGGGGAGGAGACGAGAAAGGAAAGAGATGGGAGACGAGAAGGGGGAAGGGGGTGGTGCCGGAAGGAGATACAGGAAGGGGGAAGGGGATGGTGCTAGAGAGAAGACGGGGGATGGGAGGTGTGAAGAGAAAAAAGAGAGGATAATTTATAAATTTTTATTTTTTAAAAAAATTAAGAAGTGTACTAAGTAATTTGGGTGGTGCAGATAGAAATTTTCCTCTTGCCGATAGCCATCAAGTGATGGTGGTAGCAATTTCAACCCGGGACCCGCTCTGCCCCATTCATGGCTGGATTCCTCCATGCGGATGGGATTGCTTTTCCCCTTCACGAAGGGAAATAAATGATATAAAGTATTTACATATATTTTTTATTTATAAATTATTTTCATATATATATATATATATACATATATTTTTATATTTATAAAATTATTTTTATAATTTTTATTAAAATTTATATATATACATACATACATACATACATACATATACATACATATATATACATACACATACATACATACATACATATATATACATACATACATACATATATACATACATATATATACACACGCATACATATACACACACACATATATATATATATATATATATATATATATATATATATATATATATATATATATATATATATATATAAGTAAAATAGAAAGAAATAGGACGGACGAGTATAGAAGAAGGGCAGGATACAAACGAAGATTTATTATTTATTAGTATTAAGTAAATTTATATATTTCTTAAAACTATAAGTTTTTAACGGTATCCAGGAATCTTATTATTAACGGAGTTAGAGCAAGAAACTTTGATTATGAAACATGAATGATACAAAATTCGTATATTGGCAACACTGTGAGTTCTAAATGATTCCCAAGTCCTGAAGATGAAGTCCTGAACATGTATTGGGTTAGTTACTTTAAGTATAGAAACTTTTTTTTAGTATAGCAAGGTGGCAATTTATAAATTTTTAAAGTATTGTATTAAGTATTAGGTATTTAATGATAAACTTGGAATATTAGGTATAGCTAGGTATGGGAGCTATGTAAAGTATAAAACCTTTTCTAAGAAATGATTTCAGCAAGGCCCCCATTTGCTAGAACCTAATGGATGTGCTCTAAGATTTTAGAGAAAGTTTTTAAAAAATAATTTTTATAAAAAGCTATACTAGCATGGAGATATTTTTAAAGGAGATAATTAGACATATTTTTTCAAACATGTGACACATCATATATCGATCTTGCATGTATAGATGGCTTGAAAATGTGATATAGAATGACATTTAATTTAAATGGCATTAACCAAAGCATAAATGTCATAAATATTGATATAAAATGGCATTTAAAATAAATGACCTGATATGTAATTACATATTAAAACTTTATGCATTTAGATTAAAATACCAAAAAAGTAATTTTTGATGGCATAAAATAGCAAATGCTAAGAAAGCATGTGCCACCTAAAATATTTTTTGCAGTGTTAGCTAAAATATCTAAATTTCTTTCCATTAATAACTTTAATGCCTTACAATAAAAGAAAGGAATGGGTGAAAATTGAAACGACTAATTAATAAAAGAATTTTTTTCATTAATAATCTTCTAATGCCTTACAATAAAAGGAAGTAATGGATGCAAAATAGAATGACTAATTAACGAAAAGAACTTTTTTTTTATTAATAACCTTATGGTGCCTTATAATAAGAAGAAGGAATGGGTAAAAAAAAATGAAATGACTAATTAATGAAAATAAACAGGTAAACAATGAAAAAAACTAGTGATTTACTAAAAAGATATAGCTAAGTATGAACTAAATATTTGTTAATAAAAAATTATTTTAGTTATTTTTCACCCATCCTTCTATCTATGCAAAAGAAATAATCAATTGCGGATTTATAAAGAAGACATATCTAAGAATAGCCTATATATATTGTATTAGTATATTTCTCTCGTGTCATCGATTCGATCTTTTCCTAAATTTTGCTTTTACATGGAGTATTTTCGACGAATGCTTCTAGCTGTGTTTTCGCTCTTACTTCTCAGCATGGCTTTCGGTCCTTATCTTCCTCTCATTCTTCATCATCTTTTTTTTTTTTTTTTTTTTTTTAATTTTAGTATTTAATTGTAGCCGCTTTCCTTGATTTCATGTATATATTTGAAGAATTTATCTGCCTCATCATTAACTAATTTTTAATCAAGTTTTGTTTATTTCTTTTTTAAAGAGATGGCGACGATAATGGTTGCAGCAAAGACTTGTGAAAAACCAAGTGCTTCGTTTCATTTTGCCTGCGATTTTGATTTTCATTGTCGAGAGCAGTGTGCCGAAATGAATATTGCTGCCAAGCATGAGTGGATTGTAACACCATTTGCACCAGAGGACATTGCACTAAATTTTTCGGCAAATGCCGTTGCACCTGGGATTGCTAAAATATGTTGTTTTATATTAGCTTGAAGGTTTCTTAAGTCTTCACATGCTATTGAATTGAATAAATGTAAAAGCCTGAAGGAAATAAAATACAGAAGGCTAGAATTTAAATTTCAAAACTAATTATTGAATAAGAGATAATATTAATTCTCATCAAACATGTTATTAAAACATGTTTATCTTGAGGAACTTACACCCTTTATATTTTTATGTAGATTCCAAAAATGGTTTAAGTTTGTATTTTGCTTCCTATAGGATCCAATGAAAAATGCGTTACAAGAGCTTAAAGATAAAAAGAGGAACCACAATTAGTATAAAACGGACCAAGTCGCCCATGAGGTTGTGCTGGGGAAGAGGTTCACGGCCTACGAGCTGTCAGGGACGAAGGGTTTTCTACAAATGAACCAAAGGATTACTAGATGTGGGAGCATTTCAAATAAGCTCATGCATATGAATCAAGCTTGGGGCAAAGCAGTTGGTAGCCTTAGTCCAGTCCAGATGCATCAAGACCATATCAATCAAGAACAAACCTGCAGCCTAGGCTAATTTTGAGCCTAGTTATTTTTCTGAAATGAAAAATAAGTTTTGGCTTTATTTTTGCTGTTCCAATCTAACCCATCATACATAAGCCTTTGAATGAGCTCCGTTTTCAGAATAACATAAAACAAATAGAAGTGCATGCAGATGAATTGTAGATATTGCTTAAGATGCAAGAAGGTTAATACAAAAAGAAAATTCATAAAATTATGACCAATGTCTTAACTGGTTAGAAATTCTTTCCAAAGCTATCAATCACTTTGAAGAGTAAAAAATATGACAGGTTATGGGCAATGCATATAAGCTTCTTGTCAGGGGAGAGTGTTTGATTGAGAATTAGTTTGATCCTTAAATATAAATTAGTAAAACCTATAATCATAATTTAGGAATTTATTAAAGTAGGGACTCAATCTTTGGTAAACCCCTTCCATCCATCACTACAAAAATCTTTCAAACTAGCGAAGCCAGAATGGCATCGCTAACAAGGAATTAGGCGTCGCTAATTAGCATTACAACACAATAACAATGCTAAAAAATTTATCGCTAAATGGCTGGTCACTAAAAAATTTAGTGACGCCAACCGTATGCATCGCTAATTAGTGACACCCCACGAACTCCTAGCCAAAATGGAAAGGGAAATGGAAAGAATGGCGAGAAAGAGGCAAGAAACAAAATAGGATAACCGCATGGCAAGCTTTAGCTCCCTCTCCATCATTTGAATTAGAATCCATGGACTCGCATTCTTCATCCAGTGCTGGAGGTGCTGGCAGTGGGTTATTGCTATTAGGAATAATGCCCTTGAAATCAGATGTTTTATACTTTTGATTTTCTGAATTAATAAAAGAAGCATTTTGTTTAATCTTATCTCGTTTATATGAAAGATGAATGTTTATATAAAATTTTAAAATATATTATGAGGCTGTAATTTTAGTATAATGTAAACAAAAGGATTAAAATTACAGCTAATATATTTAAACATATTCATGATTGATAGAAGTATGGATCTTCTATCGCTAATCACTAATACGGTCCATGAACATTATGTATGTGACAATCTTATTTGGATTGTTTTGTAGAGACACTAATTAGTGAATGTATTATATATAATAAGATTATATAGGACTTAGACTGATATAATTTGAATCTTTATTTAAAATCGTTATAAAGAATTCAATTTATATCATAAAATGATCATATGTAAATCAACCTTAATCCTTATTTAATCACAGACTCCTTGATTGTGCTATTGGATCTTTTGATTTGTTTGTTAAAGCTCATTTGATGTTGGGCCCAATGCTTACATCTTGGAGGTTTAATAACATATTGGGCTGAAAATGTGATTTAAAGAAGCTTAAAATTAGTTTCCTTAAGTATTGATTATGTAGCTAAATAGTTATACGTGCAATTTATGATCCGATCATAAATTAACTGTTTAACTAATGAATCAATGGTACTTAAGAAAAAAAAGATAATTAGAGGAGTACAATGGTTATTTCACCTAGCTCTAATTATGAACTAATTATAGAGGGTTAATTGCATATAATGATTATATACTAGAGTTTTTGAGTAAAATTAATATAATTTTTAAGAATGCAGTCTCCAGTTTTCAGTGGAATAACTTTGAGATTAATAAACTGAATAAATAATTAAAGAGTTTAATTGAGTTTATTCAAGTTTATTGGAGCTTAAAATTATGGGTCCATGGTTCCCACACAGTCTTTGGTTAATCACATTGAATAATAATTAATATGATTAATTATTTATTTTCTCAAATAAAATGTTTATTAAAACTTTATAATAAAGAGTTTATTATAAAGATAAATAATCAATTTGATTAATTATTTTTTTCACATTTATTTTGGTACAATAAATTAGTTATTGGATAAAATAAAAATATATTTAGACATGTTATTCATATAATAATTGATATGAATGGATGCACATAAATATTATTGTGGAACATCATACAAGAGAATTTTACTCTTATAAGTGGCACATATTATGGGTTAATGGAGAGAAAAAAATTTAATTTTTGATATTTTTGATAATATGATTATTGAAAATATTAAAAATAAAATAAAAAATTTTATTTATTAGATATTTAAAATTAATAATATCTAAAATTATTAAATAAGATTTGATAATTTAAATATTATTATATTTCATTTAAATATTATTTATAAATTAGTTACAAATAAGAAAATATTTTTTTCCTTTGATATGATCAAGGAGTTAACGTACATGTGAGAATTATTCTCATGCAATCAAAATAGGTTGTAACAGATAAAGGTTATCTAAATTAAAACTATTTTTTTTTGATTCACCTATAGCCTATAAATATGACATAAGGTGGACTTTCAGAGAAGGTAAAAAATGAAAGAAAAATTTCTTTCCTTCTTTTCTCTCTTATTTTATGTGCGCCAGAGTTGTGAGAAATATAGAAAAATAAGAGTGAGCCAACTCTTATAATTCGATACCGGTCCTGAGAAAAGTGAGAAAGGGTTTGGTTTTATTTTATTTTACAAGTTTTTTGTGAAGTACCTTGGACCGTAAACTCTACCGTAAGATTCTTCCTTCATAGCTTCGAATCCGATAGTAGGGCGCGTATGCTCCTTCGAGATCTCAACACATCGGTATATTTTATGTTTAGAAAAATATATAATAATTTTTTCTTTTGATATGATAATATTAATTTTATGCATGTTAAACGATATGCATGCTTCCGCTATATATTAAATCCAACAGTTGCTTTGTGCATCTGGTTCTTTGGAGACCATGGGATCAAACTGACCATCAGCCGAGAAAAGACGACACATAACATTTCTTAAGCTTGGAATCAAACTCATAGACAAGCTAGTATTTGTGTGCTTATGTGCATGTGCGCATGCACACGCATATATATAATGAACATATACACACATTTATATATGGAAAAGCATCACAAGAAGAAAAAAGGGACTTAATATCAATATTACTTTCCACAATAACCAAGAGAGAGAAGGGGTAGAGAGAAAGAGATAGAGTCTAACTTCATCAGCTACCATATCAAAAAGGCTGGATCTTCTCTTTCCTCTACTGCATTGGTTTGATGGATAAAATATTTTTGAGCATAGCTGGCAACTTGAGGGGTCCTTGTTACTACAAAGTTATGAGATATCCCTCGCCAATCACCTTTGCCAAGTTTTTGCAGCCCAAGTAAAAACATTTTAAGCTCTTGCTCAATCCATGGAACTCCTGCAAATCCAACATCATGTCAAAGATATAAAAAACAAGCCATTCTGTTCAACCCATTAACCCGTTTCATGACATGAAAGCAAAACGGACAAGGTATACTTATCCATCTTATTTAACTGGTTATAAACCATTCAATCCTTCCTCAATTACTTGATGTGGAACTAATTGGGAGGGGCATCATAATCTATCCCCCTTAAAGAGGGGCATCCTCATTGCCAGAGGCACATGATCACATCCACTAGGCAGACAGGACTCTAGAGGTGGCCTCTATAGCTTAAGATGTGGCTCTCATCAATATAGCACTTTGCCCTATATGGCACTTAGCTCCTACACTTTCGGTTGGTGCATGGCTCTGATACCATAATATAACAATCCGGGTTTGCAAACTCATGAACCCGTCTCATAACATGAAAGCAAACGGACAAGGTTTATACCAACTTGGGCCATCACAATCCAAAAAGAATCTAATTGATACTTGTCCATCCTACTTAACTGGTTATAAACCATTCAACCCTTCCTTAATTACCCAATATATGGGACTAATTGGGAGGGGCATCACAATTTTCCAAGCAAAATAAGTGCAATCTGAAATGAAAGTTAACCCTCTACATTGCTTGTACTCATTAACAGTCTGCTTTAATGTGGTAAATGATATGTATTCTGAAATGATGATACATGTTGAAAATTTCATATATTTTTATATGAATCAAATTCATATATTATGTAGTGGAAGATAAAATAAACATAAATTTAATTCCCAAAGCCTAAGATCCTCAGGGAATAGATTTAGTTAACAAAATTAAATCTAAAATTAATTTTAAATTATACCTATGTTCTTTATTGAGATGAAGACTGATGAAGCCGATAAATGATTTATCACTAGCCGTCCATGCATCTGGCCTCTAATAGTGATCCATGCAGAGATCTTTGGATGATGTTCTCATAGGATTGGATGATGATCTTCCAATGAGGAGTGCTAGCGCCTCTTTTCTTCTTCAATTGATTTTTCAAATCAAGAGAGAATAGTTCTCTAATCAAGATCAAATCTTGAAATAGAGAGAGAGATAGAGAGGATGTGTGACATCCAAGAGAGAGAGGACATCTTAGAAAGAGAAAGGGCATTCTAGAGAAAGAAAGTGGGGCATAAGCATCTAAGAGAGAAAAAGGAGTTAGGCGTATGTTTCTAAGGAGGGTGTCGTGTGGTTCCACCAACCTTGCCATGTTGGGTGCTGGATGTGCACGCCACCTGGCCCATGTCGCCTGCTAGTCAAGTGGTTATGGCAACCGCCTGGATGTGCACCTGGTCGCGCTCGCCCTATTTAAAAAAAAAAATGAAAGAGAGGTAGCGAGCCTCCCATGAGGTTTTTTGCCACTTTCTCCCTATTTTTTAGCTTGTTTTCATGCCAAAAAAGAGGGATTTTTCCAAGAAAATATAGATTTCATCTTCAACCCAGGTAAGGCTAGATGTTAATGAGTGTCAAATAGTAGGAGGGTAAATATGCCCATAGAAGTATATAAGGCAATCACATGTAGGGTTTAGAGCCTGGCTAACAATTTTGAAAGAATACCAAGTTGATTGTGGATGCAATTATACCATTATATTGAGTGCTTACAATTGTAGACAATGAGCCCGGATGGATGTCCTATATCACATGATGATGACTGTTAAGGTCTAGATCAAGCACAACTCTAAGGCATGCCAACGAGTACAACAACTTCATCCAGCTGAGGTAGGAGCAGGACTACCGGATAGGTAACATCTAGTAGGTAATAATAATATAATTTTCAATAAATGTTTATTTTTTTAAAAATAAACATTTAAGTTTATTTACTAAAACATTTACAACATATATTCACAACTTGTTATCTCAATATGAGATTCCAACATAGTGTGCAAGGAATGGACATAGATAAAGAACTTTTAACCAACCTATATATATATATATACACACACATACATATACATATACACACACATTAAACGAACTTAGTAACAAATATGTCTTGTATGTCACGGACTAAAGCTTTTATAGATAGCACCCATATATTCAATGAAAAGACAATTATGATGATCAAAAAGCATGAATCTAGATATTTTTTAGACACAGAATAAAAATGATCCAGTAGTTATGATAAATAGGATGTAACATGCAATTTGCTTTATTACATTTACAGTTGAGCGATAGTTCTACTTTGAGCTCTCTATGAAATATCTCAAACAACTAGCCATTTGGATCATCTCACAAATGGTCTCCTTTAGTGGCAATGAGCATATATGGTCAACCTTTGCACTAATATAGAGAAAACTAATAAACTACTACACTCAGATGTAGCTTAATGACCTTTTTTGTATGTGCAGTATAATTTGATGCTCAAATTAAAGTGCATGCAGGAGGTAGAGTTGAGATTGTAATGACCTAGCTACTGGATAATGATTTTGTATATGATGAGCACGATACATTGATTGGATAGCTTGAGGGCCAACAACAGCCAAATCTTAATGAGCCAGGATTGCTTTATCAACTAACGAGTTTCATAGCTAGAAAGGTTGAGGTTAGATGTTGAACAACAAGTAGAATGACACATGCTATGCTCACAAACAACTAATTGAGTATAAAGATATAGGAAGAGTCAATCATCATCACAAGGCCCTATATGTGTGATACCCCAAATTTAGTTTTACATTAGATGAAAAAGAAATGTATTATGTGCTCATAACTCAAGTTCACCTACTACTAATTAACTTTCACTCTGGTTTTTTGGCCATGTGGTTTCAGCTTGCTAGCTAGTTAATTATCCATCTGCTACCAATTAACTTTCACTCAAGATTTTAGGCCACGTGGTTTTGGCCCACCAACAGAGTTAATTGAACCAATAAGTGAGACTAGGGTATTACGAATGATATCAGAGCTAACTCAAGTATGTCAAAGTTGGTGGGCATGAGGAAAGGGCTACCCATGGGATGGTGATAGAGTCTAGCTATGGCATGGAACCATCCTTGCAATACCAACAACATAGGTCGTGGGTAGATTCTGGATAGCTTATAACGTGCGACAAGAACATTACATTATAAGGGATAGAGATTGTGATACCCCAAATTCAGTCCCATATTGAATGGAAAAAAAATGTGTTGTGCTTATAACTCAATTCACATGGTACCAATTAACTTTTACTCAAGTTTTTGGACTACATGATTTTGACTCGCTAGCTAGTTAACTAGGCTAGCAGATGGACTTGGGGCGTTACAATATGAGAGACATCTTTCTTGAGATTTGATAAAGGAGGTCGTCATAATACCCAATCTAGTTAGGAGGAAGGTAAAGCCAATCAAGATAATGGACCCAATTAAGCCACCTAACAAAGATAGAAAGATAAAGGCACATGCTACAAAAAAGCAGAACAACATTATACTACAAAATATGTACATTTGCACTTTTCTGTAGGTAAATTGTAATGAAACTTCTAGGTTAAAGAATAAAAGGAAACACTCGATCATGGATACAAAACTCATCCAAAAACAACATGAATGACTATCCATCATTTTTTTACCCTTCATGGAGTGCCCTCAGATCTACTAAAATGCAGTGATTCTTACTTGAAGGTCAAGGCATCTTCATCTACTTTTTTTTTTCCCAAAAGATTTCTGCTTTCATGTCTTTGAAACAATAGCTTTCTTGAGTAGGGTAAATGTGCTAGATGAAGTATGATGATGATGTTTTCTACTTGCTAGTACTTGTATTAATTCTCTAGAAAGCTCCAATTATATTTTATTGTCATATCATTTATTTCATTAGTGAAGCTTATGAGGACTTATCGATGCATGCTTGTTTGCTACCAACTTCTAGTACTATTTTTACATTCTCACTAAGCTGTCTCATTGTATTTCTTCATTAAATTATCATTTATTTATTGAATAATTAATGAGAAAAAAGGTAATTTTTTATAATGTATTTTCTTTGTTATCTATCCATGTTTAATGCTTATATTTTTCTTTGGTTTTAGGCTAGAAATATGAGTTCCTTCACAAGGTAATGGCTAGCAGAATCTTTGAAATTTTTTTTCAATTATTCCTCTAATGAGTGCTCTTATAAAGTGACAAAATAAAACTGTATAATGTTGAGTTATACTCTTAATAAATCTAAGGTAGGTTATCTATAGAGTATTAGTCATAAATACCCTTGAAAGATTTAAATTGTTATATTAGACTGTCATTAAGAGTTTGGGCTAATTCTAAAAAGTTTTCATAAAAAAATTAAGGTACTAAACAAAAAGCCTTTAATATGCGCCAATCGCTTAAAGCCAATTAATACATACTGTATATATGATTAGTAGAATTCTGAATCAAGTACCAAATTGAAGGTCTAATCCACTATGGTTCCTTCAAATGTATAAATTAATACTAAGTAAGGTTTAAATCTACTAGACACATCACCTATTATGCGGTATAAGATGCCCTAAAATTTATGTTATATTAATTTTTTTAATTTAAAACTTTTATAGGAGATTTTTTACTTTTTTATGGTTTTAAAAAAAGAAAAAAGTTTTGAATTAAAAAAAAATGCCTGCAAGAGTTTGCGTTATGTCATTGAACGCTGCATGAGCATTTCGCTCGTGCAAGTGTTCTGCTTGTGAAATGCTCATGCAACCATGCCACTAGTGTAGGTAACGCTCGTAAGCAATCAGAAACGGTTCAAATAATTTAATTTTTTAGTCATTTTTTATGTGATCAAGGGCTAACATTTATCAGGCCTTTAAGGCCATTATGGACTAAACCGTTGAGCGTTACCTAAACTGATTCTATAAATAAGCTCAAGGATTCAGGGTTACCCACACTCTTAAAGTTCTGCTAAAGAAAGAGAGCTCTCTTATCTTTTCTCAATATTAATTTTATATTTTTTATTATTTTATTATTATTTTTTTTTCTTTGGACATTGCACCTCCACACGATCGTATGGAAGGTTTGAATTACGCTACATCATTGTACCTCTTGAGCAAATTGCCTACAAACTACATTAAGGGACAAAAATTAATCCTTAAGGCAATGTTTAATACATTTCGATTCAAGTACTATTCTCATCTTCTTTTGATTTAAATTTCTATATTTAAATTTTTAGATTTAAACTTCTATCAATTCATAAATAATTATTCCTAACATTATGATGCGGATGTTTTCTGCTTGCTAGTACTTGTATTAATTTTCCAAGAAGCTCTAATTATATTTTATTATTATATCATTTATTTATTAGTGAAGCTTATGAGGACTTACCGATATATGCATGCTTGTTTACAGCCAACTTTTAGTACTTTTTTTACATTCCAAATAAGCTACCTCACCATATTTCTTCATTAAATTATCATTTATTTATTGAAGAATTAATGAAAAAAAGGTAGTTTCTTATAATGTATTCTTTTTGTTATCTACCCATGTTTTATGCTTATATTTTTCTTTGGTGTTTTGGCTAGAAATATGAGTTCCTTCGCTAAGTAATGGCAAGCAAAGCATACTTTATTCTTGTCAGCAGGAACAATATTCCTATATGAAGCTGAAGTTGGCTCTACACTCAAAATATATTTAACTTCTTTCGCTTGTATTATGTTTTTTTTCTATTGTTGCTTGGATTCTATTTATTGTCATCGCATTACCTTCTAATTTTTATTTAAATTATGCTAAATTTTTCTGTCTCTATGACATAAGTTTCCTTTATTTGTTTGTGCTTCCAAGTTATGGTGCTGGCATGCATTTGAAAGATGTGAATGAATTAAACACCTTCATCAACCGTTTGGCTTGCGTGTATATGACCTTAAGGCTTCAAGGCTTTTATTTACCTATATTGTTTATTTCTATGGGGCACAAAATAAAAATAATACTCATAACAACTGGTTGTCCTCATTTAAAATTTAACCGCTCTAAAAGCTTTATTTTTATAGGGTATTGTTAGGGTTTATACCTTGATGAATAGCAATGGGATTCCCCGTTGAACAAGAACTAGAACTAAGGATTTCTAATCCTGTTAGGTTTAGACCTTGATGAATAGCAATGGGATTCCCCGTTCAACAAGAACTAGAATTAAGGATTTCTAATCCTGTTAGGTTTAGACCTTGATGAATAGCAATGGGATTCCCCGTTCAATAAGAACTAGAATTAAGGATTTCTAATCCTGTTAGGTTTACTTCTTGAAAAGGAGGAAGATGGGGAGGAGAAAGAAAGGGCTGCCGCCCTATGATGAGAGAAGGAAATTTTTGGGAGAAAAGAATCTGTTCTCTATTCCATCCAAACCCTAGAGACTAGAGTTTAAATACATCCACGAAGTGGGCCAGACCCAGACTCAACAAAAAAACTCCCATGGACTAACCCAATGAGATTAAACTAATCCCCAAGCCCGTGTACACCCGTGACTTGATTTAATCTCAACCCTTGGACTCAAACCCAGCCCAATACAAGTTAGCCCACCTGGGCCTTGATAGCACCACACCAGGCCCAACAATCTCCATCTTGGTGCTTTCAAGGCCTCAGCACGTCCACTGTGTCCATCAGCTTTAACAACGAAATACACTTTTGAAAACTGTCCCTTGGAAGAACCTTAGTCAGTGCATCTGCTGGATTTTCTTTGGTGTATACCTTCACCAGCTCCACCTCACCATCTTCCACCAGCTCTCTGATCCTGTGGTATCTGAGGTCAATGTGCTTCGTCCTGGCATGATAGACTGCATTCTGCGCAAGCATCAGAGCACTCTGGCTGTCACTATGCACCTGGACAACCTTCTGATCAAGTCCCATCTCCAGCATCAAGCCCTTCAGCCAAAGAGCTTCCTTTGCTGCCTCTATGATACCTATGTATTCTGCCTCCGTGGTAGATAAGGCTGTGATGGGCTGCAGACATGATCTCCACGATACTGGACCACCAAACAGGCTGAACACAAAGCCTGTTGTGGATCTCCTAGTGTTCAAATCTCCACCAAAGTATGCATCCACATACCCATATAACTGCCCATGAGCCTCCTTGGATAAGTTGGATCTCTCAGCATCTTCTTGCTGTCCATAGCAAATACCAACCCCAACTGTACCTACCAAGTACCTGAAGATTCCCTTCAGTGCTCGCCAGTGCTCCCTACCAGGCTGCGCCATGAACCTGCTCACCTGGCTCACTGCATGGGCTATGTCTGGCCTACAACATACCATGGCATACATAAGGCTCCCAACACCAGAAGCATATGGTACCTTCTCCATCTCCTGAGCCTCCACCTCAGTCTGTGGTGACATAGTCTTCGATAAAGAAAAATGTGCTGCCAAAGGTAGTGCTGTCGGTTTAGCATCCTTCATCCCATATCGCTCCAAAATCCTTTTAATGTAGCCACCCTGACTCAGATGCAGCACACCCTTGGATCTATCTCTGATGATTTTCATCCCTAGGATCTTCCTGGCTGGCCCTAGATTCTTCATCTCAAACTCCCGAGACAAAGCTATCTTCAGTTCCTGTACAGCCTTCTTACTCTTGCATGCTATCAGCATGTCATCTACATACAAGAGTAAGTACATCCTAGACCCATCATCCAGAGATTTAACATACACACAAGAATCATACTCACACCTGAAAAGTCCAATGCTCCTAACATAAGTGTCAAATCTCTTGTACCACTGCCTTGGCGACTGCTTCAGCCCATACAGAGATTTCTTCAGCAAACAGACTTTCCCATCTGATCTTGGTTCTCTAAACCCTGGTGGCTGCTCCATGTAGATGCTCTCCTCCAAATGACCATGGAGGAATGCTGTCTTCACATCCATCTGCTCCAGCTCCAAGTCCTGAGCTGCTACAATACTCAATAATAGTCTGATGGAAGTGTGCCTGACAACTGGAGAAAATATCTCACCATAATCGATGCCTTCTTTCTAAGAGTATCCTTTGGCCACTAGTCTTGCCTTATACCTGATACCCTCTTGTTCTGAAGCTCCTTCCTTGCGCTGATAAACCCATTTACAACCAATGGGTTTCTTTCCTTGTGGCAGCTGGACCACCTGCCACGTATTATTGCTGTGAAGAGACTGCATTTCCTCTGCCATAGCATGGATCCACCTATCTCTATCCTGACTTTCCATAGCCTCCTCATAGGTGAAAGGGTCTCCATTCGCTGTCACCAGGGCATATGACAACGAATCCTCAAAGCCGTATCGAACTGATGGTCGCACGTTCCTCCTGGGCCTTTGCTGTGCGATCCCAGTATCAGTCCCCTGTCCAGCTGCATCCTGCTGAACTCCCTGGCTTCTACCCCCTCTGTCAGTCCTCTCCACCTGAATCTCAAATCCTCCTGGTCCACTAGCAAATGGCACAACTGTATAGGAGGTTGTCTGACTAGTGTTACCGTGTTCTACCTCCTGTAGTCCCTGCTGTGCATCCATGCCACTTCTGTTCTGGAGGATTGAGCTCTCATCAAAGGTTACATCTCTGCTGATGACAACCTTCTTCTCCAAGGGGTCCCATAGCCGATACCCCTTGACTCCTCGCGGGTAGCCTAGGAACACCATCTTCTTAGACCTGGCATCCAACTTACTCCGCTCCCCAGCTCCAACATGCACATATGCTGTGCATCCAAACACCCTTAGATGGTTTAGGCTTGTCTTCCTTCCAGACCATATCTCCTCTGGAATGTCTCCATCTAACCTGGTGTGCGGTGACCGATTGACCAAGTAGCTAGTTGCATCTACTGCGTCAACCCAGAACATCTTTGGAAGCCCTGCCTGCAGCCTTAAGCATCTTGCCTTTTCCAATAGTGTTCTGTTCATCCTCTCAGCCACCCCATTCTGTTGAGGAGTTCCCATCACCGAGAAGTGCCTTCTGATGCCCCACTCCTCACAAAAAATATGGAACTCCCTGCTGGTGTATTCCCCGCCATTATCAGACCTCAGACACTTCACACTTTTACCCTGCTCCTTCTCCACCTCAGCCTTCCAGATTTTGAACTTGGTGAAGACCTCTGATTTCTCCTTCATAAAGTAGATCCACAGCTTCCTTGAGAAATCATCTATCAGGGTCATAAAGTATCTGGCCCCATTCCTTGCAGAAACTGGGGCTGGTACCCAGACATCTGTGTGTACTAACTCCAGGGGTTCAGCACTCCTAGCTGTGCTGACTGAGAACTATACTCTCCTCTGCTTTCCCATCTGACAAGGCTCACAGATCTCCATATCTCCGCTACTCAAGTCTGGAAGCAGACCTCTCTTACTTAGTTCTTTCATCCCCTTGTCTCCCATGTGGCCCAGGCGGTAATGCCACATCCTGTACACATCCCGGGGATCTTGCTCCACAGCTGCCACCTCAGATTTCACAGTCATCACAGAGCCCTCCATCTTGTATAGATTATTTTCCAGCCTCCTCCCTCTCATCACCACCATGGCTCCATTGGAGATGTTCAGAACTCCACTCCTGGCACGACTGCTGAAGCTGTATCCAGTCCGCTCCAAGTACCCCAGTGATACCAGATTCTTCTTGAGTTCTGGAACATGCTTCACACTGGTAAGAGTGCGTACCATACCATCAAACATCCTCACCCTCACTGTGCCAATACCTGCCACCTTGCAAGGGTGATTATCTCCAAGAGTCACATTCCCCTCCTCAACCTCTGTGTAAGTACTGAACCACGACCGGTTGGGAGTGTAATGATGAGAACAGGCTGAATCCAAGGTCCACATCTCTGTGCTGTGCCTGTGATCATCTGATACAACCAAGAGATCATCCTCCACCTCCTGATCTGCAACTGTACTCACTGACTCAGATCCTCCTTTTTCTCCCTTCTGATTTTTCCACTTAGGACAATTCTTCTTAAAATGTCCTACCTCTCCACACTTATAGCACTTCAGCTCTCTCTTGCCTTTCCTGGACTTTGATCGTCCTCCAGACTTACTTCTGTCCCTGCCCCTACCTCTGCCTGTCCTTTCCCCAACTGATAGACCCTCCTGGGGAACAGCTTCCTTGGTCATCTTCTCCCTCTGCTCATTCGTCCGAAGCACCGAGATAATATCTTCATAAATTAATGTCTCCTTCCCATAGAGCAGTGTTGTGACCAATGAGTCATAAGACGTGGGCATTGAACATAAAAGCAGAAGTGCTTTATCTTCTTCCTCCATCTTGACCCCGACATTCAGAAGTTCATTGCTCATCTGGTCGAATATTTGGATGTGACCCAGCACATCTCCACCTTCTGACATCCGAAGGCTGTAGAGGCGCTTCTTCAACATCAACTTGTTGCACATATTCTTCCCCATATAGAGGGTGTGCAACTTCGTCCAGAGTTCCTTCGGGGTCTTCTCCTTCAGCACTGAATAGAGGACTGAATCCGCCAGACAGCCCCTGATCATTGAACATGTCTTCTTCTCCAATGAAATCCACTGCTTGTCTGTCATCCCATCTGGCCTTTCCTCCAAAGCCAAATCTAAACCCTGCTGCACAAGGAGGTCCTCTACCCGGACTTTCCACATGGAGAAACTTCCCTTCCCATCAAACTTCTCAACCTCTATTTTTATGCTACTCCCCATGGCCAATTTCAAAATAGCACAAAAATAAATTTTTATAAATAGAGAAGTACCTTGACGAGATTCTGTTGAAATTATTTCAACTCCTTGAAGGCCTTCAGATTACTCCTTGAACCAGGCTCTGATACCACTTGTTAGGGTTTATACCTTGATGAATAGCAATGGGATTCCCCGTTGAACAAGAACTAGAACTAAGGATTTCTAATCCTGTTAGGTTTAGACCTTGATGAATAGCAATGGGATTCCCCGTTCAACAAGAACTAGAATTAAGGATTTCTAATCCTGTTAGGTTTAGACCTTGATGAATAGCAATGGGATTCCCCGTTCAACAAGAACTAGAATTAAGGATTTCTAATCCTGTTAGGTTTACTTCTTGAAAAGGAGGAAGATGGGGGAGAAAGAAAGGGCTGCCGCCCTATGATGAGAGAAGGGAATTTTTTGGGAGAAAAGAATCTGTTCTCTATTCTATCCAAACCCTAGAGACTAGAGTTTAAATACATCCACGAAGTGGGCCAGACCCAGACTCAACAAAAAAACTCCCATGGACTAACCCAATGAGATTAAACTAATCCCCAAGCCCGTGTACACCCGTGACTTGATTTAATCTCAACCCTTGGACTCAAACCCAGCCCAATACAAGTTAGCCCACCTGGGCCTTGATAGCACCACACCAGGCCCAACAGGTATTACATGTTTGGGACGATCAAGGTTTATGCGCACATAGAACTTTTACTAACTTGTCTTCTCATGTAGCGTGTGGACAGTGCCACACTGGCCACCTATAGAAAGAGCTGGCAAGCAATTTTTCCCCTAAAGAAACCAAATAGATACGAACTTCAACATGATTCTATTCTAGAAGAACTATGATAGCTTCTTCTCTACAATTCATTGACGATAAATTAGTTGGTGGAACCTATCTTATGTAACTATTTACAGACATGTTCAACCAATCCAACATTCAGTACATATAACTGCTAAGCAAAGAAGTTAAAATAATTGGGAAGATGTTTATCTCCTTTAAAATTAAGTGTAACAGAAATGCGTAAATTAAAATGGATATGTGGTACAACTTTAAAAGAAGAATTGAAAATAAACATATAAAAGAAATGATAGGAGTAGCTCCAATTGAAGATAAAATGAAAGAAAATCGATTACGATGGTTTGGACATATACAACGAAGGCCTTTAAATGCTCCAGTTAGAAAGAGTAATATTTTAACAACCATGATAAGAATAGAAGTAAAGATAGATCTAAACTAATATGAACAAAAAATAATTAAATAAGATATAACTATTTATAATTTGAATGCCGTCTTAGTCCTAAATAGAGTAGAGTAAAGAAAGCAGATTCATATAGCCGACCCCATGTAGTTAGGAAAAGGCTTAGATGTGTTGAGTTGAGCTCCTTTGCACTGCTTCGATACTAGAAGCCTTTGCTGGGGAGGTTCATGAGATGTGGTTTTGTGTGCATTTATGTAGGAGAGAACAAATGCTTGCATGTGTCTCTTTGGGTGGCTTGATGTGCACATCTTCTGCATTTCTATGGGAACTCATTTGTCACCCTCACACTCTTTGAAATGCATTATATCTGGAAAATTGTGTAGTTTCATATTTTATGATTTTTCATTAACTAGTTTCTTGGTTATTGGACTCTTTGGTTATGGTCATCATGGTAGGTTGAGACCAGTTCAGTAAAGATACTCTAATTAGATCTTTCATTCTTGACAGATTTTTAGTTTTTAATGGCTTTTCATGCATGTTGATACATATTTGGTGCTCATATGGCAGAAAGAAGAAACTGCTCACCAGCACCAGTTTATTTTACATGCAACCTTGGATGTGGTTCAAGACATTGCATAGACTACAAGCGCTATAGAGTGAAGCTCTATCAATATCTGGAATGCTAGTTTGCTCATTCCACTCTCCATTCAAGTTATTCATGCAAAAAATTCTCATGCAGGATTTTGAAGTCAACGGACAGTTTCAATGATCTAGATGTGTCTTTGTATGTTACTTCTGGTCATATCCTATCTGACAGTCCTTAATGCACTTACTTCTGATTGCGAGATACTTGATGATGTAGAATTTGTGGGAGGAGAGTTTAAAATTATACTTCGTATAGCTCGTTACATGAAAAACTATAAATATGGGAAAAAAAGTTGCATTCTATTTTTTCTTGACAAAAATAATTTGGTTTCTTATTAAAACACACTTTTTTTTTCCTCGCTGGTATTGAGGGAAATAAACAAATCGATGCTTACATATATTTATATTTATGAATTTTTTTCATAATTTTTATTAAAATTTATATATTGATGACGCCAAGACACCCTCATCGAACATCGGGGATGATGGACGTCTCCCTCCTCGAAGTCCTGCAAGAAAAGTCCCCTAAGACCGGTGGCACCGGTGGGGACCCTCCGACGATCAAGTCAGCTGCTTGGGCTCAGACAAAGAACCGCTCCAGCGAAGAGGAGCTGAGGCGGTTAGGGTTTTTGCTGGGAGGAAGAAAGCTCAGAAAACCAGAGTTCAGATCCCACTTTCAGCGTGAGTATGTGTCTTTTATACCCGTCCGAATACCCTAACTTGCGGCTTCGGAAGATCTCCATCGTACCGTTGCCGTGTGTGATACCACACATGTCCGGTAGCTGTGTAGGCGTTCTGGGCACGTCGCCGGTTGATATGACTGGGCTCCATCGCTAGAGGTAGCGAGTCGTACGCTGTAGCGAGGCATGGTGATGCACAGGGACATGCAACGCGCCAAACACCGTTATGAGGCATGGCCCTCCGTAACGGGGCACAATCACGGAAGTACCGAATGGTACGCTGCGGCAAGGCATGGTCATGCACAGGGGCATGCAACGCGCCAAACATCGTTATGAGGCATGGCCCTCCGTAATGGGGCACAATCACGGAAGTACCGAATGGTACGCCATGGCGAGGCGTGGCCATGCGCTGAAAATCATGTGTAAGCACCGTGCAACCTGATAGTTGCTGTTTTCCTTGGCAGTTGAGTCGCATGTTAATCACCGATGACCCCACCCCCCGACCCTGAGGGGGTACCGGAGGTGGGGAATGACTGTGCACCCCGAGACCGGTGGGGGCCTTGGGGTTAAGAAATGATGAACCCACCCCCCGACCCCGAGGGGGTGCCGAGGGTGGGGAATGACTGCACCCCGAGACCGGTGGGGGTCTCGGGGTTAAGAAATGATGATCCCACCCCCCGACCCCGAGGGGGTGCCGGGGGTGGGGGAATGACGGTGCACCCGAGACCGGTGGGGGCCTCGGGGTTAAGAAATGATGACCCCACCCCCCGACCCCGAGGGGGTGCCGGGGGTGGGGAATGACGGTGCACCCCGAGACCGGTGGGGGCCTCGGGGTTAAGAAATGATGACCCCACCCCCCGACCCCGAGGGGTGCCGGTGGTGGGGAATGACGGTGCACCCCGAGACCGGTAGGGGCATCGGGGTTAAGAAATGATGACCCCACCCCCGACTCCGAGGGGGTGCCGGGGGTGGGGGAATGACGGTGCACCCCGAGACCGGTGGGGGCCTCGGGGTTAAGAAATGATGACCCCACCCCCCGACCCCGAGGGGTGCGGGGGTGGGGGAATGACGGTGCACCCCGAGACCGGTGGGGGCCTCGGGGTTAAGAAATGATGACCCCACCCCCCGACCCCAAGGGGTGCCGGGGGTGGGGGAATGATGGTACACCCCGAGACCGGTGGGGGCCTCGGGGTTAAGAAATGATGACCCCACCCCCCGACCCCGAGGGTGCCGGGGGTAGGGGAATGACAGTAGCCGCCGTTACCTTTCCTGACGACGCTGGGATCAGTCATATCATATATCATTAGTAAAGATAGAAAGGAATGGGATGAACAAAGATAGAAGGATGGTAGAACAAATTTGATGATTTATTATTTATTAGTATTCTTTAAATTTATGATTTCTTAAGTCTATAAGCTTTTATTGAGTTCAAGGAATATTATTAACAGAATTAGTGCAAGAAACTACTGATTATGATATATGGATGGTTCTAAATTCACATATTGGCAGAAATTCTAGATGGTCCAAGTCTGAACAACTCTTGGGTTAGTTATTTTAAGTGTCGAAACTTTTAAATAGAGTAAGATATTGTGACAATTTGCAGATTTTTAAAATTTTATATTGGATATTAGGTATTAATGACAAACTTGAAATATTGGGCATATATAGTGAGCTATTGAGGCTACGTAAAATATAGAAATTTTTTTAAGAAAAGACTTAAGCAAAGCCATTGTTACCAGGTCCATTTGCTAGGACCTAGTGGATGCATCCTAAGATTTTAGAGAAAGCTTTCTAAAAGTTATTTTTATAAAATGCTATATTAGCATGAAGATATTCTTAGAGGAAGTAATTAGAAATAATTTTTCAAAAATGTGACACATCATAATTTGATCCTGCCATATATAAATGTCTTTAAAATGTGATATAGAATGGCATTTAAGATAAATGCTGTTGACTAAAGCATAAATAACATAAAATATTAATATAAAATGGCATTTAAAATAAATGACCTGAAATGTAATTACTTATCAAAATTTTATGACATTCAATTAAAATACCATAAAAAGTAATTTTGGTGGCATAAAATAGAGAATGCTGAAGAAGCATGTGACACAAAATATTTTTGTTGCAGTGTTAGTGAAGATGGAATATCAAAATTTTTTATTAATAATTTTCCACTGCCTTACAATAAGAGGAAGGAATGGGTGAGAGCTGCAAGGACTAACTAGTGAAAAGGATTTTTTTAGTGATTTCCCACCCATTCTTCTATCTATGCAAATGGTATTAATCAATTGCTAATTTATAAAAAAGATATAGCTAAGAATAGCCTCCATATAGCTATGAATAGCCTCCAATAAACGTTTCGAGAAACTTACACCCTTTATATTTTTATGCAGATTCCAATAATGGTTTAGGTTTGCATTTTGCTTCTTATAGGATCCAATGAAAATGCGTTACAATAAGAGCTTGAAGATAAAAAACAAACCACAATTAGTATAAAACGGACCATGTCACCCATGAGGTTGTGCTGGAGAAGAGGTTCATGAAGCATGGTATGCGGTGCTTTTGTATGACAAGCTTCAATTTGGTTATTGCTTTATCTTAGATCATACTGATTTGCATGGTACCTTCTTAGTTCTCTTCTACTTGTGCCAAGAACTGTCATTTGGCAGAATATACAAAATCAGTATGAATGAAGCTTGGGGCAGAGCAGTTAGTAGCATTAGTCGAATCCAGATGCATCCAGACCATATCAATCAAGCACAAACCTGCCAAGACTAATTTAAATAAGTTTTGGCTTCGTTTTTTCTGTTTCAATTTAACCTATCATATATAAGCCTTTGAATGAGCTCCATTTTTCCGAATAACATTAAACAAACAGAAGCATACTGTTGCTCGCATGATAACCTAAGGATACACATACATAATTGATATTCTATATAATGGCAAGTATATTCTGCCAAATGACAGTTCTCAGTTTCCATAGCACAAGTAGAAGAGAACTAAGAAGGTACCATGCAAATCAGTATGATCTAAGATAAAGCAATAACCAAATTGAAGCTTGTCATACAAAAGCACCGCATACCATGCAACTTTCATTGTTTATGAGTAGGAAGAATACAATTTTTAGACTGTTCAGTTCAACATGGTTTCCATAGATAAATCATGGCTTGTCCCCTAGATCTAGGAAATACAACTTAAGGCTATTGAACGAAAAATATATCATTCCAATAAAGTGATAGCTCCCTCAAGAAGAAAATACACTGCAGTGACCTGGCACAAAGATTTCTTTCACCAGACTTATTTATGTTGCACATTCTTTCACCAGACTTATTTATGTTGCACAAAACAGCGACAGCTACCTCAAGAGAAATGTAATGACCTGGGCCCATGGGCCCGTTTCGTTACAAGAAAGCAAGACGGACAAGGTCCACACCAACTTGGGCCACCACAGTCCAAAAAGGGATCCAATTGGTGCCTTGTCCTTCTTGCTTAACCAGTTATAAACCACTTAACCAACTCCCAATTATTCGATGTGGGACAATTGGGAGGGGCATCACAATCTACCCCCCTTAACAAAAGCGATGTCCTCGTCGCCAGGGGTAATTCATCACAACCACCAGGCAGGCAGGATTCTAGAGGTGGCCCCCACAGGTTCAAGAGGTGGCTCCCATCCCCTATGGATGTAGCACTTTGTCCTGTGTAGCACTTAGCTCCGCACTTTCGACTGGTGCGAGGCTCTGATACCATATTGTAACGACCCGGGCCCACGGGCCCGTTTCGTTACAAGAAAGTAATACGGACAAGGTCCACACCAACTTGGGCCACCACAGCTCAAAAAGGGATCCAATTGGTGCCTTGTCCTTCTTGCTTAACCAGTTATAAACCATTTAACCAACTCCCAATTATTCAATGTGGGACAATTGGGAGGGGTATCATAATCTACCCCCTTAACAAAGGCGACGTCCTCGTCGCCAAGGGTAATTCATCACAACACAGGATTCTAGATGTGGCCCCCACAGGTTCAAGAGGTGGCTCCCATCCTCCATGGATGTAGCACTTTGTCCTGTGTGGCACTTAGCTCCTGCACTTCCGACTGGTGCGAGGCTCTGATACCATATTGTAACGACCCGGGCCCACGGGCCCGTTTCGTTACAAAAAAGCAAGACGGATAAGGTCCACACCAACTTGGGCCACCACAGCCCAAAAAGGGATCCAATTGGTGCATTGTCCTTCTTGCTTAACCAGTTATAAACCACTTAACTAACTCCCAATTATTCGATGTGGGACAATTGGGAGGGGCATCACAATCTACCCCCCTTAACAAAGGCGACGTCCTCGTCGCCAGGGGTAATTCATCACAACCACCAGGCAGGCAGGATTCTAGAGGTGGCCCCCACAGGTTCAAGAGGTGGCTCCCATACCCCATGAATGTAGTACTTTATCCTGTGTGGCACTTAGCTCCTGCACTTCCGACTGGTGCGAGACTCTGATACCATATTGTAACGACCCGGGCCCACGGGCCCGTTTCGTTACAAGAAAGCAAGACGGACAAGGTCCACACCAACTTGGGCCACCACAGCCCAAAAAGGGATCCAATTGGTGCCTTGTCCTTCTTGCTTAACCAGTTATAAACCACTTAATCAACTCCCAATTATTCGATGTGGGACAATTGGGAGGGGCATCACAAGAAATATATACATAAATTTGCAATATGCTCACACATGAACATCTTTTTTGAGGTTAATTTTTTTAGATAAGTTGGGCACTAGTTAGCCTGGAATGACACATGTTTTTATGACACCAAATAAGGATGTATTTCTTGGAGCATGTGTATATATAACAAGGCCATTAACCTGCTTTTAACCCCTTATTTTGGTTCAGCTATATGACATGTTACACTAGTTCATGGAAGCTAGCGTCATTTCTAGAATTGGTTGTAGAGCAGGCATCACCAAATTTAAATCAGAGCTGCAGATGAATGGTAGATATTGCTTAAGATGCAAAAAGGCTAATACAAATAGAAAATTTATGAATTATGACCAATGTCTTAACTGGTTAGAAATTTTTCCAACTTTGAAGAGTAAAAATATCATGGGTTATGGGCAATGCATAAAAGTTTCTTGTCAGGGGAGAGTGTTTGGTTGAGAGTTTTGATCCTTAAATACAAATCAGTAAAAGCTATGATCATAATTCAGGAATTTATTAATTTAGGGACTCAATCTTTGGGAAACCCCTTCCATCCATATTCTTGTTTATCTTTTGTCTTTCTTGCTATATTTTCTCAAACCTGTTTTATAACACTTCTCTAGGACCCCATCTCCTTGAATTTTCATGCATTATAATTGTTAGGGTGGAGTTATTGTTGAAATGATTTTCTTCCTCCACCACCTGCCCTCTTTTTCCCCTTCATGTATCTTGCTTTCCTTTTTTCAACTCCCTTCGGATATTAAATACATCATCCATTTCCTCTTAAATCTTCTTTGTTTTTTCTCCTTAAATCTTCTTCTTCAATATAAGTATATTGATTAGTTGATTCATGTTTCTTTCTCGTCACTATAAACCAATAAACATTATTTCTTTAAGACCCATGCTCTAATGCTGCCATGGTTGCAGAGGGTTGAGGCATTTGACAGTCGTCTATATAGAACAGATTTTGATCCATCAAATTGATATGACAAAGTTAGTCAAACCCATTTCACACCACTACCAGTAAGCTTCCTAATGCATATTTCTGTGCTCTTCATTGATTTTATGCTAGCTGAAATATTGATTAATAAAATACAAGTTTGATTAGAGACTCATGGTTTGATTCATCATCTTGGGGCCACAATTTGCCCAAAAATTACAGGCATGATGTATGGGTGAATCCTCTCTGATGTCCTAGTGTTGCTATCATGTCCGGTTAACACCATTATTGTATCGTACGCTCCCACTTACCGATCCAACTGTCAAGATGAATGGGGACTCTTGAAGGAGATATGTGCCGTATATGCTTTGTTACATGGCATATTATGTACCCATGAAGACATGGCTAAAATCTTTAAATTGCTTGTGTCTAATTAACACCGTCAATATATCTATGCTCCCACTTACTAATGCACGTCACCCACTACAGGAAAATTCAGAAATAGCGACGCCAATTTAGCGACGCATTTTTGCTTCACTAAATTGCGACCAAATATCAACAACTCGATCAGCGAGAAAAACAAATAGCGACGCAATAAAAATGCATGCAAAAATCAAAAAATTAAAAAAAATTGTTAATATAGCAACGCAGTTATTGCATCGCTATTTAGCGATATAACAAAAAATTAAAAAATTATAATTTTTATTATAGCGATGCAAAAATCAAAAAATTTTAAAAAAATCGTTAATATAGCGACGCAGTGATTGCGTCGCTATTTAGCGACGCAATAGCGACACATATAACAAAAAATAAAAAAATAATTTTTAATATAGCGACGCATTAGCGATGCCAAAACCCAGAAAAATTAAAAAAAATTTGTTAATTTTGTGACGCAATGATTGCTTTGCTATTTAGCGACGCAATAGCGATGCAAATACTAAAAAATAAAAAATTTTAATTTTTAATATAGCGACGCAATATTGCGTCGCAATATAGCAACGCATTAGCGATGCAAAAACCTAGAAAATTAAAAAATTGTTAATATAGCGACGCAATGATTGCGTCGCTATTTAGTGACGCAATAGCGACACATATACCAAAAAAATAAAAAAAAATTTTAATATAGCAACGCAAAAACCCAGAAAATAAAAAAATAAATCATTATTTAGCGACGCATATAACAAAAAAAATAAAAATAAATTTAATTTTTATCGTGGCCATGGTCGGCAACCACGGCCGTGGCCTGGCCACGGTGGCCAAGCCGCCGGTAAAAAAAAGGGTTTTTTTTTCGACAACCCCTCCCGTGAAAAAAAAATAATAAAAAATATAAAGTGGTTCCCTCCCTTTCTTGCTGGCCATGGCAGTGTCCGTCGTCGATCATCGCTGATCGGGATAATGGCTTGGATCGCTCGCAACCGTCGGATCGTCGTCGATCGGATGGATCGCAACCGTCGGATCGATCATCGCCGATCGGGATTATGGCTTGGATCGATCGCAACCGTCGGATATCATCGCCGATCGGATGGATCGCAACCGTCGGATCGATCATCGCCGATCGGGGTCATGGCTTGGATCGATCGCAACCGTCGGATATCGTCGCCAATTGGATGGATCACAACCATCGGATCGATCATCACCGATTGGATGGATCGCAACCATCGGATCATCGCCGATCGGTTGGATCGCAACCTTCAGATCGATCATCCCCGATCGGGATCATGGGTTCAATCGATCGCAACAATCGTATATCATTGCCGATCGAATGGATCACAACCGTCGGATCGATCATCGCAGGTCGGGATCATGGCTTGGATCGATCGCAATCGTCGGATAGTCGCCGATCAGATGGATCACAACGATCGGAGCGATCATCGCCGATCGGGATCATGGCTTGAATCGATCGCAACCGTCAGATCGTCACCGATTGGTTGGATCACAATGGTCGGATCGATCATTGCCGATCGGGATCATGGCATGGATCACTCACAACCATCGGATATCATCGCCGATCGGATGGATCGCAACGATCAGATCGATCATCGCCGATCGGGATCATGGCTTGGATCAATCGCAACCGTTTGATATCGTCACTGATCGGATGGATCGCAACCGTCGGATCGATCATCACCGATCGGGATCATGGCTTTGATTGATGGCAACTGTTGGATCGTCGCCGATCAGTTGGATCGCAACCGTCGGATCGATCATCGCCGATCGGGATCATGGCTTGGATCGATCGCAACCGTCGGATCGCCGCCGATCGGTTGGATCGCAACGGTCGGATCGATCATCGCCGATCGGAATCATGGCTTGGATCGATCTTATCCGTTGGATCATCGCCATTCAGTTGGATCGTAACAGTCGGATTGATCATCACCGATCGGGATCATGGCTTGGATCACTCGCAACCGTTGGATATCATTGTCGATCGGATGGATCGCAACCGTCGGATCGATCATCGCCGATCGGGATCATGGCTTTGATCGATCGCAACTGTCGGATCATCATCGATCGGTTGGATCGCAACCGTCGGATCGATCATCACCGATCGAGATCATGGCTTGGATCGATCGCAACCGTCAGATCATCGCCAATCGATTGGATCGCAATGGTCGGATCGATCATCGCCGATCGGGATCATGGCTTGGATCGATCACAACCGTTTGATATCGTCACCGATCGGATGGATCGCAATGGTCAGATTGATCATCGCCGATCGGGATCATGGCTTGGATCGATCGCAACCGTTGGATCGTTGCCGATCGGTTGGATCGCAACGGTCGGATCGATTGTCGCCGATCGAGATCATGGCTTGGATCGCTCACAACCGTCAAATATCGTTGCCGATCAGATGGATCGCAACCGTCGGATCGATCATCGCCGATCGAGATCATGGCTTGGATCGCTCGCAACCATCGGATATCGTCGCCGATCGGCTGGATCGCAACCATCGGATCAATCATCGCCGATCGGGAACATGGCTTGGATTGATCGCAATCGTCGGATCGTTGCCAATTGGTTGGGTCGCAACGGTCGGATCGATCATCATCGATCGGGATCTTGGCTTGGATCGATCGCAACCATCAAATCATCGCCGATCGGTTGGATCGCAACGATCGGATCGATCATCGCCGATCGGGATCATGGCTTGGATCGATTGCAACCATCTGATATCGTCGCCGATCAGATGGATCGCAACCGTCGGATCGATCATCGCCGATCGGGATCATGGCTTGGATCGCTCGCAACCGTCGGATATCGTCACCGATTGGATGGATCGCAACCATCGGATCAATCATCGCCGATCGGGATCATGGCTTGGATCGCTCACAACCGTCGGATATCATCGCCGATCGGATGGATCACATCCGTCGGATCAATAATCGCCGATCGGGATCATGGCTTGGATCGATCACAACCGTCGGATCATCGCCGATCGGTTGGATCGCAATGGTCGGATCGATCATTGCCGATCGGGATCATGGCTTGAATCGATCGCAACCGTCTGATATCGTCACCGATCAGATGGATCACAACCGTCTGCCGATCGGATGGATCGCAATCGTCGGATCGATCATCGCCGATCGAGATCATGGCTTGGATCACTCGCAACCGTCGGATGTCGTCGCCGATCGGATGGATCGCAATCATCGGATTGATCATCGCTGATTAATAAACTAATATTGCAACGCATAATGGATGCATCGCAATATTAGTTTTAAATTAATAAACTAATATTGCGACGCATTCATTATGCGTCGCAATATTGCGACGCGTATATAATGCATTGCAATAATAGTTTATTAATTTAATGGATGCATCGCAATATTAGTTTATTAATTTAAAACTAATATTGCGATGCATTCATTATGCGTCCCAATATTGCGACGAATTCATTATGTGTCGCAATATTGCGACGCATATAATATGCATCACAATATTAGTTTAAAATTAATAAACTAATATTGCGACGCATTCATTATGCATCGCAAATTAGTTTATTAATTTCATATTACAAAATTGTGACACATTCATTATGCGTCGCAATATTGCGACGCATAATGAATGCGTCGCAATATTGCAACGCAAATCTAATGCGTTGCTAATTTCCTACCAAAATGCCTATTGGCGGCAACTTAGCGACGCAATCAGCGACGCAAAATCAGCGTCGCTGATTAGCGACGTATTAGCGACGCAATTATGCGCCGCTAATCCTAATTCATAAAACCCTCCCCCCTCTTCTTCTTCCTCCTCACGAGCCCGAACCCCCCCCCCTCCCGTATTCTCCTTTCTCCTCCTCCCTCTTCCCCACCTCCGGCGGCTCTCCGACGACTCTCCAGCACTCGACAACCTCACTGGCGAGGGTTATTTTAGGTACCCCCCTCCCTCCCTCCTCCACTGTAAAAAAAAAATTTGGTATGAGAGGGGGTTTTTTTTCCCACCCCCACCTGTTCAGTGGCCTGGCCACCATGGCTAGGCCACCAAAAAAATATTAATAGGGGGGAAACCCCTCCTCCCGGCTTCTCCGGCCACGGCTGCGACTGTGGCCGACCGTGGCCTGGACACAGTGGCCAGGCCATGAAAAAAAAAATTTTAACAAGGAGGGGCGGATTCCCCCCCCCTCCCATCTTCTCTGGCCACAGCCGCGGCCTGGCCACAGTGGCCGGGCCATGGGAAAAAAAAAAAAACACGGGGGTTTTGGCCCCCCCCCCTACCGTCTTCTCGTGGCCGTGGCAAAAAAATTTAACACAGAAGGGTTAAATTTATTATTAAATATTTATTAAAAATTATTGATTAAATTATTTAATTATTATTATTTAAAATATTATTAGTAAGTTGTTTTGATATTTTAATCTTAATAATTTATTCAAAATATTATTACATCAATTAAATTTAGAAAACCCCTATAATAATATTATTATATCAAATAAATATATTACAATAACATTAGAATACACTATAGTATTATTTTAATATTATAACAAATTATATTATGCGATATTATAATATTATAATATATGATTCTATAACATCATTATATTGAACTATTTTGTGTTTGATGAAATTTTAAAATAAATTCGAAATAGTTTTCTTCATGCATGTCTTATTGTCAGAAGGTATTATAAGTTCATGTTACAATATAAATTAATATTATATTTTTTCACCCATAAAAATATTTATAATAAACTCATTATAAATTAATATGAATTATGATATAATTCAATATTTGGATTTTTTGTTATTAAGTTAGAAAAATAAAATTTATTATCCCTTTAACTTATAGTATTACTGTGATCAAAAAGTATGTTTATGATAATTAATTTAGGACACTTTATTAATAATATCATATATATATATATTAACTTATATTAGTTCATAATATTATATATAAATAATAATAATAAATTATGGTATTCTAATAAATAATGGTTGCAATATAACATCATTGTAGTATTTGCTAATTAATGATTCTGATCGATAGTAAATTAATTAAAGAAATTGCTTTACAATTATTTAGTGCTTATTATGTTTTAAATTAATTCAGTCATAATTGATTAGTGATTTTTATATAGTCATGTTCAATTTCTCAGTCTATTAAACTATGCAGTTATTGGTGAACATTTGACATATGTGGTTCTAATTTTATTGATTTTATAATATGATTTTATAATGATTTTATAATATCATATTATAATATAATTTTATAATATCATATTATGTCTTGATTATTTACATCCTGCTTCAAATTGAATGATGCATTAAATTATGTAATGCTAGAATGAATGTCTTGTTGTAGTTCTATTTAATTTTCAGCACCAAATTAGTAGTTTCAATTATTTATATTTTAGTCTTCACATACAATTATGTAATGAGTTTATTACGGAATTGACAAGAATTCCTGAATAACAAGCATAAGTTTGATTGTATTTGGATTTCCATATTATTCTTTGTATTTGCTCATACGTTCTCCTAGTGTGGCATATATGTCACATATTTAGGAGAACATATGGGGAAATGCTGCTAAAATTTTAAGGTATTCTTGAATGGGATAGGGCCTTACCTTTTAGACATGGAGTGAAGGTGGAATTAATTTAGGACATTTGATTGCTTGTGAAGTCTCATGATTGAACGGACCGCCTTGCGGCCTGGCCCGAAACCAAGCCCTAGCATTAGCCTGGCATAAACCTGTGCCTCGGTCCTTGCTAGCATGACAAGGATCGTAGTCGTTGCCCGGCCTTGCAGGGTAGGGACCTTAGTTGTGTAAAAGAAATTTGGTTTAGTTATAAATGATTTAAATGGTTGTTATTAACCTTAGTTGTGTAAAAGAAATAATTTAGTTATATATTTAGTAATGCTAATATAGTTTTATATTATAGTTTCCTTTAATGGTTTACCAGAAATTGTATAAATCGGTCAAAAATGAGCGGGGCTCGCTCGTGGATGTATGCAAGGATAAAAGATGGCTTGCTTAATCTAGATTTTCTGAATGGATTGGAAGAATTTATCGCATTTGCATGTAGCCAACCTGAATGGATGGATGGGCCTAGGATTAGGTGCCCATGCACTTCCACAGGTGTCAAAATAAAGCCTACAGAGATGTTGAAACTGTTAAGGTGCATTTGTGTAAAAAAAGGTTTGTTCCTGATTACGATGTTTGGTACTGTCATGATGAACCAAAGGAAATTCCAGCAGCTGTTACAAGCCAACAAGTGTCAATTCCCGTAGATGAACCATTTATGAATTTAAACACATATGAAAAAATGGTGATGAATGCATCGGGTAATAAATTCAATCAGAATACATTTATGGAAGAACCAAATCCAGATGCACAACAATTTTATGATATGTTGCATGCTGCAAATCAAGAATTGTATCCTGGTTGTGAGGGTCATTCCCAGTTGTCTACGGCTGCTCGGTTGTTGAATATTAAGGCAGAACATCGATTATCAGAAAAGGCGTTCAATTCTGTAGCTGGGTTAATCAAGGAAATTTTCCCAAATGATAATGTTGTCGCAGATAGTTTTTACTCAACGAAGAAGTTGTTGCATGGGCTTGGGCTCGCAGTTAATAAGATCGATTGTTGCTTGAATAATTGTATGATATATTGGGGTGAAGACTCAGAGCTGAGATGGTGTAAGATTTGTAGGCAATCGAGGTACAAAAACGACGAAAGGGGAGCTAGCACAAGTAGAAGGAAAAGTGTGCCTTATAAGTGGATGCATTACTTTCCTCTTACTCCATGCCTACAGAGATTATACAGATCTGAGGCTATAGCTGCTGATATGAGATGACATGCCGAATATGAATCTAAAGAGGATGAAATGCGGCATCCATCAGATTCAAAAGCTTGGAAGCATTTCAATGAAAATCATCATGATTTCGCTGAAGATATAAGGAATATGAGATTAGGTCTTGTACCGATGGATTCAAACCATTTGGTCAAGTAGGGCAACAGTATTCATGTTGGCCTGTGATACTGACTGTATATAATCTTTCTCCATGGAAGTGCATGAAAGATTCTGCAATGTTTTTGATAGTTTTGGTTTCAGGACCATCAAATCCAAAGGAAAAGATTGATGTCTTCCTGCAACCATTGGTGGCCGAATTGAAAATGTTGTGGGAAATAGGAGTCATAGCCTATGACATTTCTATGAAATAGAATTTCATCATGAGAGCTGCTTTGATGTGGACAATAAGTGACTTCCCAGCATATGCAATGTTGTCTTGTTGGAGCACTGCTGGACATCTGGCATGCCCTCATTGCATGTATGATTCAGATGCATTTACAT
The DNA here is from genome assembly GCA_900491605.1 of Calamus simplicifolius. Lineage (NCBI taxonomy): Eukaryota > Viridiplantae > Streptophyta > Magnoliopsida > Arecales > Arecaceae > Calamus > Calamus simplicifolius. The sequence continues at coordinate 313,269 of UESW01004504.1, forward strand.
TGCAGAAGAGTGGTAAGCAATCATGGTTTGATAATCATAGGAAGTTCTTGCCTCCAAATCATCCTTACAGGTGTAACTTGATCGCCTTCCTGAAGAACAAAGCAGTCACAAAATTCGCCAAACCGGTTAGGTTCGGCACGAATATATTTGATACTATAGAGCATTTGGGTTGAGGTATGCCTGGGAACCAGATGCAGATAGAATAAATGGCCGTATGTAAAGAACATAACTGGAAGAAGCGGAGTATATTTTGAAATTTGCCGTATTGGAGCACAAATCTCATCCGGCACAACTTGGATGTTATGCATATCGAGAAAATTTCTTTGATAACATATTTAACACGGTGCTAAACATCTCGGGAAAAACCAAAGACACTGCAAAGTCAAGAGAAGAACTTAATCAGTATTGCAGAAGAGGTGATTTGAGGAGGAGTGCCGACGGGACCTATCCTAAAGCCTGTTACACTCTTGACAGAAATTCACAAGAAGTATTATGTAACTGGGTTAGAAGGTTAAAATTTTTAGATGGTTATGCCTCAAATATCGGTAGGTGTGTGGATATGCATAAGCTAAAGTTGTTCGGCATAAAGAGTCACGATTGCCATATTTCATGTAACGGTTATTGCCTATAGCTTTTCGTAAGTTGCTTCCGCACCATGTCTGGAAGGCATTGACGGAGCTCAGCTTGTTCTTCAAGGAGTTATCTACCGCAGTCATTACTTCTGCATCCATGACAAGGCTTGAGGAGGAAATTCTAATTATTTTATGCAAGATGGAGCGAATATTTCCTCCCAGTTTTTTTGACTCATGGAGCATTTACTGGTTCACTTGCCATACGAAGCGAGCATAGCTGGTCCCGTGCAGTATCACTAGATGTATCCTTTCGAGAGGTAAATATATACATCAGTAAGACATGTTGACATTTTAAATATTATTTCATTGCGAGAAAATTGTTTATTTTTTTTCTCACCTTTACATATAGGTACCTTAAGAAGTTAAAAAATAATATGCATAATAAGGCAAGGGTTGAAGGTTCTATATGTAATACACACTTGGTCGAAGAAGTTTTAGCTTTTGCCTCGCATTACTTTGAGGGTCACGTCCGCACGAGGAGCCGAAATCTTGGTCGTAACGATGACGTATGTGTGGATGAAGGAGAACCTAATGATGGTAGAATATCAGTTTTTAAGGTATCAGCCATTCATTTGGGGGGCAGAAGTCAAGAAATCCTAGCGATATGGAGTATAATGCAGCACATTATTACATCCTAATGAAATGTAGAGAAGTTGATCCATACATTGAGTACGTATACTTCAATGCTTAATTGAAACTTCTAATTTAAATTACAATATACCATAATATTTAATTGCTAACATAAGTTTTAATCCTTATCATCCCATAAGGATGTATTGTGATAGACAACGATAGATGAATCTCGACATCAGTCAAGTTGCCATTGGGCAGAAGTTAGAAATGGAGTTCGCTTACTGGTTTTATGAATTTGTGAGTAGTATCACTCAATCATTTTCAATAATGGCTTTTATTTTTGAATTGGTTGTGAATAGCTTATTAATTTATAGGTAAATGGTCCATGGTCCACAACCGATAATATTTTCATTAGATGTCTATCGCAATGGCCATTGAAGACCGTAACAACATCTACTTGCTATTTTGTTAATGGGTACAAATTTTAGATTGAACGACTAGCAGCTTCAAGAGGCATGCAGAACTGGGGCGTGTGTGTTAATGGAGAAAGTGTTGGAGCAAATATGCAGGATTATTACGGAAAGTTAGTAGAGGTGATTAAAGTTGAATATCCCGGTTGGCCTATTAAACGAACCGTATTGTTTCGTTGCGATTGGTTCGATCCGACAGTTCCTATGGGAAAAAGGGTTCATAATGACTACAATCTAGTTGAAGTGAACCATCGATGAAGATTGCAGAAATATGAACCATTCATCCTTACATCCCAAGCTCAGCAAGTGTTTTACTGCGGATATCCAAGTTTGTGCAACGACAAGCGAGATTAGTGGGTTGTTTCTAAAATCATCCCACGTTCAACAATCGTATTAGACGAGAGTTCATTAAGTCAATCAGTCGAGTGCCCTGCATTTCAAGAGGATGAGATGGAAATGCATGCATGTTGACCCAATTGATGATTTTGATGATTAACAAAACTATTTGAGTATAACAATTGAAGGCTCTAATGATTTTGATTAAGTTTTTCAGATTATAAGTCGATTGAATGATCAAAATCAGGAGTTAAATCTTGTTCTGGATCGAATCTAATGTCTAGGTAAGATTGCAGACATTAGAGTCGACTCCGAGAATCACAGAGCCGACTCCAGTATCTGATACAGAAGTTAGAGTCGACTCCGAGACTATTAGAGCCGACTCTCACAGAAAAGGCAGAGCGTTGATTTTTTTGGCCCCGACTTAGAGTCGACTCCGGGTCTGTTAGAGTTTACTCCAGAAAAGTTTCTTGTCGACCCCAGAAAAGTCAGAGACGACTCCAGAATTAACGGATTAAAGTGTTTCGAGTTAGAGCCGACTCCAGAAAAGTTAGAGTCAACTCCAACCCACCTGGAACAAAAAATCAAATTGCCAGATCAGCTCTAACGGTAATATTTCTATTTACTTTATTTCTAACGGATATATTTTGTTGCAAGGTACACTCCAACGGATAGTTTTCTTCCAAAAAATGGTTTGAAAGAAATCTATAAAAAGGAAAGACTATCATTCAAAAAAAGTGAACGGAAGGAACGAGAGAACGAGAGAAAAACGGAAAAACAAAGAAGAAAAACGGAAATAGAGAAATCCCAATTCAAAAATCCGAAAAGAGAGAGCCTGAATCTCAAGAGAAAACCTTCTAGCTCAAATCCACTCCACTCCAAAATGCTCAAGAGGAATCCAAGGCATTCAAATCAAGTTTTGGTGGATTTCCCAAATTGGAGAAAGAAGATCAGTTTCTTGCTTTTCAATCCTTCTCAACTGCTTCAACTGTGAAGAATCGGAGCTGAGGCTTGATTCAATCTAGCAAGGAGAAGAAGAAAAGAAGAAAAGCTCAAAAGCCAACCTACTACAAATCAAGCTTTTCTAAACTTTGTTCATTTACTTGTTTATTTGCTCATTGAGGAGCTGTGTACTTGAAAAATAATATTTCTTTTGTTTGTGTCTAGTTCAATCTGGGGGATTGAACTAGTGGAGGTAGTCTTACCTCGGTACAAGCTTGGTATAGCTTGTGTTAGGGTTTTTGTGCTGGTGAGCCCGAAAAACCGGCTGGGTTCGTTGTGATCCCGGGAAAATAACAAGTTTGAGTTGTGAGCTTGTAAAACAACTCGGCTGTAATCAAGAAAGATTATAGTGTGGACCCAAGTGAATCTTGGGAGTGGACGTAGGTGTTGGATACACCGAACCACTATAAATTCTTTGTGTTTGCCGTGTCTCTTTATCTCTATCTCTATCTCTATCTTATTGATTGTATTTTTTTTTGCATCTGCATTCACTTTCACTCACACTAAGCAAACAAATATTTCAAAAGGTTTAAATTTTTTAAAGAACCCAATTCACCCCCCCCCCCTCTTGGGTTGTCATATGGGCCAACAATTGGTATCAGAGCTAGTGCTCATTAGATTTTGATCACACGATCAAGAGCTAAAGATCCAAATGGCAGCTCAAGTTGGATCATTTGCTGAAGGTCATTCTACGAATAGACCTCCACTGTTTAATGGTTCAAATTATTCATATTGGAAAGCTAGAATGAGGATATTCATTCAAGCTTCTGACTATGAACTATGGGGTGTTATAATTAATGGACCTAGTACACCCACACATGTTATTGATGGCACTATTGTTCCTAAGCCCGAAAGGGAGTGGAATGATAATGATAGGAAGATGGCACAGCTTAACGCTAAAGCCATGAATGTTTTATATTGCTCTTTAGATGCAAATGAATTTAATAGAATCTCCACATGTAATTCCGCAAAGGAGATTTGGGATAGATTAGAGGTTACCCATGAGGGTACCAACCAAGTAAAAGAATCTAAAATTAATATTCTTGTTCATAAATATGAGTTGTTTAGCATGGAACAATCTGAAACCATTGCATGCATGTATACCAGATTTACATATTGTAAATGGTTTAAAAGTCTTGGTAAGACATATACTAACTCAGAACTTGTTCAAAAAATTCTTAGGTCACTACCAAGATCATGGGAAGCCAAAATGACAGCAATCCAAGAAGCAAAGGACCTCAACACTCTGCCCTTAGAGGAGCTTCTAAGATCACTTATGACCCATGAGTTGACAATGAAGCAGCATGTAGAGGAGGACACAAAGAAGAAGAAAGTGATTGCCCTCAAAGCTGCAAAAGAAGAAGAGAGCAGCAGCGATGATGATGATGATGATGATGAAGAGACTGCTCTTAGCTAAAAAGTTTAAAAGATTCATGAGGAGAAAGAAACCCTTCCACAAGAAGAAATTTGGAGCAAAGTGGGAAGGAGAAAAGGATAAGAACAAGGACAAGGACAAAGAAAAAGAGAAAGACCCCTTGACTTGCTATGAGTGAAATAAATCGGGGCACTTTAGGAATGAATGTCCTAAATTAAAGAAAGCCTACAAAAAGAAAAAGAAGGCTTATGTGGCGACTTGGAGTGATAGTGAAGAATCTTCTTCCGAAGAAGAAGAACAAAAGGAAGTCGCAAATGTATGTTTTATGGCGGACGATAACGATGAGGTAAGTTCCGATAACCCTTGCGATGAGTTTGCATTTGATGAATTATTTGATGCTTTTAATGAACTTGTCGGCGATTTCAAGGTTTTGAAAAAGAAATACAAGCTTTTGAAAAATGAAAATTCAACTTTCATTAAAGAAAAGGAAGATCTTAATAATGAAGTTAAGAAACTTAAATCTGAAAATGAAGTTTTGGTAAAAGAAAAAGAATTAATTTCCAATGAAAATGATAAACTAAGGAAAGAGGTTGAAAAATATAAGAACATAGTTGATAAGTTTACCTTAAGCTCAACTAAATTGGACATGTTATTAAATAGTCAAAAAGTAGTTTTTGACAAAGCCGGATTAGGGTATAACACTCTTAGAAAACAAAAATCACTGAAAAATATTTTTGTGCGTGCTGGCCAAAGTAATTTTACATGCTTTAAATGTAATCAAAAAGGACATAAATCTTATGAATGTAAAATTCTAAAACCTAATAAAAACTTAAATATTAAAGGAAAGAAAATATGGGTTCCAAAAGGAACAGTTTTTATTGCTACTAACCATGAAGGACCCAAGAAAGCTTGGGTACCTAAACATAAGACTTGATCATCTTTGCAGGAGTGTCTTGCGGCCAAAAGATCAAAGCGAAAGTGGTATCTTGATAGCGGCTGCTCAAGGCACATGACGGGTGACAAAGATCAATTCATCACCCTTGAAAGCAAAAGAGGAGGAGTAGTTACATTTGGTGATAATGGCAAAGGCCAAATCTTGGGGTTTGGTAACATTCAAATAACTCCCTCCACATATATTGAAAATGTCTTATATGTTGATGGTTTGAAACATAATTTAATTAGCATTAGTCAATTATGTGACAAAGGTTTTAAAGTATCATTTGAATCTTCTATATGCACAATTGCTAATCCCATTGATAATAGCATTATTTTTATTGGAAATAGAAATGGCAATGTATACTTGATTGACTTAGACAATTTGTTTACTAATAATCATTGCTTAGTTGCTAATAATGCTAATATGAATGAGATTGGTTGGTTGTGGCATCGAAGATTAGGTCACGCAAGCACACACCTGATTTTAAAACTAATTAGAATGGATTTAGTAAAAGGACTACCTAAAATAGATTTTGAAAATAACAAAATATGTGATGCATGTCAGTTTGGAAAACAAACGAGAAGTTCTTTTAAATCTAAAAATGTTGTTTCAACTTCTAGGCCATTAGAGCTACTTCACATGGACCTTTTTGGACCAACTAGAACCACAAGTCTAGGAGGAAAGAAATATGGTCTTGTGATAGTAGATGATTACTCTAGATTCACTTGGGTAATATTTTTAGCTCACAAAGATGAGACTTTCTCGATATTCCTGAAATTCTTCAAGAAAGTAACAAATGAGAAAAACACTACCATAGTGTCTCTAAGAAGTGATCATGGAACCGAATTTGAAAATCACTTATTTGAAAGTTTTTGCAATGAAAATGGTATTAATCATAATTTTTCTGCACCAAGAACCCCTCAACAAAATGGAGTAGTTGAAAGGAAAAATAGAACTCTAGAAGACATGGCCCGTACCATGCTATGTGAAAGTAAACTCCCGAAATACTTTTGGGCGGAAGCTATTAACACAGCATGTTACATCCTAAATAGAGCATTAATAAGACCTATTTTAAAGAAAACACCTTATGAATTATGGCATGATAGAAAACCCAACATTAAATATTTTCATGCATTTGGTTGTAAATGTTTTATTCATAATAATGGTAAAAATAACTTAGGTAAATTTGATGCAAAATCTGATGAAGGAATATTCTTAGGTTATTCAACAACTAGTAAAGCATATAGAGTGTTCAATAAAGGAAGTTTAATTGTTGAAGAATCTATTCATGTAGTTTTTGATGAATCTTTAGCATCAAGTTCCAAAAGGATTGATGATGCGGAAGATACAAACATTCTCGAAAACAATCTTGAAAAACTTAATATTGATGTATCTTCAGATCATGAACAAGAAGCTAAAGATAATGATTCGCCTAATGCTGATGTTATTAATACTAATCATAATGATGTAGATCTACCAAGAGATTGGAGATACGCTTATAGTCATCCCAAGGAATTGATTATAGGTGATCCATCTCAAGGAATAAGAACTAGATCATATGAGAAATATTAGTAATCACCTTGCATTTGTTTCTCAAATTGAACCTAAAACCATTGAAGAAGCTGAAAAAGATAATAATTGGATGTTAGCTATGCAAGAAGAATTAAACCAATTCACTAGAAATAATGTATGGACATTAGTGGAAAGACCTAAAGATCATTCTGTTATAGGATCAAAATGGGTTTTTAGAAATAAACTAGATGAAAATGGCATAGTAATTAGAAACAAAGCTAGATTAGTTGCAAAAGGATATAATCAAGAAGAAGGTATTGATTTTGATGAAACCTTTGCACCTGTAGCTAGATTAGAAGCCATTAGGCTATTACTTGCATTTGCATGTCACATGAACTTTAATTTATTTCAAATGGATGTCAAAAGTGCATTTTTAAATGGATTAATAAATGAAGAAGTATTTGTTGAACAACCACCGGGATTTGAAGATCATGAATTTTCAAATCACGTTTTTAAATTGCACAAAGCTTTATATGGTTTGAAACAAGCACCTAGAGCTTGGTATGATAGACTAAGTAAATTTTTGATTGAAAATGATTTTACAAGAGGAAATGTTGATAAAACATTGTTTTTGAAAAGAAAAGATAAAGATTTACTTGTAGTTCAAATTTATGTTGATGACATTGTATTTGGTGCTACTAACAATCTTCTATGTCAAGAGTTTGCTAAGTTAATGCAGGGAGAATTTGAAATGAGCATGATGGGAGAACTCAATTTCTTCCTTGGACTCCAAATCAAACAAAGCAAAGAGGGAATCTTTATCAACCAAACAAAGTACACAAGAGAAATTCTAAAGAAGTTTGGTATGGAATCAATCAAACCCCTCGGAACACCAATGAGTCCTTCATGCAAGCTGGACAAAGATGAAGAAGGTAAGAAGGTTGATCAAAAATATTATCGAGGTATAATCGGATCCCTACTTTACTTAACTGCAAGTAGACCAGACATAATGTTTGTTGTTTGCTTATGTGCTAGATTTCAGTCTGAACCTAAAGAATCACATTTAATTACTGTTAAAAGAATTCTTAGATACCTTAGTGGAACAAAAAATGTAGGTTTATGGTATTCTAGAGACTCAACATTAAATCTGATTGCTTATTCTGATTCTGATTATGCTGGATGTAAGTTAGATAGAAAAAGCACAAGTGGTGCATGCCAATTTTTAGGAAGTAACTTAATCTCATGGTTTAGCAAAAAGCAAAATTCGGTTGCATTATCTACTGCTGAAGCAGAATATGTTGCAGCTGGAAGTTGCTGTGCTCAAATCCTATGGATTAAGAGACAACTTGAAGACTATGGTATCACACTTGATAAGACACCTATAAGATGTGATAATACAAGTGCAATCAATCTAACTAAAAATTCAATTCAACACTCAAGAACAAAGCATATTGAAATTAGATATCACTTTACAAAAGAACATGTTGCCAATAATGAAATTTATCTTGATTATGTGAATACTGAAGAACAACTGGCAGATATATTTACAAAACCCTTAAGTGAAGAAAGATTTTGTTATCTTAGAGGAGAATTAGGAGTTTGTGATCCTTTGGAATAATTTTCTGAAACTCTTAAGAACAACTATCTAGATTTCATCAATTTCTTGAAAAATCTCGATATTCAATAAGGAAATCTATCTAGATCTTGATTCATTGTTTCCCCAATTGCTAAGGAACATTTATCTAGAGTCTGATGATTAATTTGAATAGTTTCAGATCCTTGAAACTTGATTTTTTATCTCTGAAACTGTTAGAGTCGACTCTAACAGTTTGTGGAGTCGACACCTTAGTTTTTGATGTTATGTCTAAGCAATTAGAGCCGACTCCGGCTTCTGTAGAGCCGACTCTAATTCGAGCGCTGACAGACTTTCTGGTTCGGAGCCGACACCCAGTTTTCGGGAGTCGACTCTAGGTCGAACTAGGTCAAAAATAAAAAGGCGGAGTCGACCCCAAATCATTTTATCCATCTCCCAAAACCCCTCCAAGGAGTTCCAAAGCCTTTCCAACCTCCCCAATCTTCTCAAAACCTTTGATTACACATTCCAATCAACTCAATGGCACCCAAGAGGCGCGGTTTCGTCGGAGGAGCATCCGTTCCCACGAGACGACGCACGATTCGGAGGCAACCCTCGCCATCCTCCTCTTTGGCCACTCAAGAAGATTCCCCTCCTTCACCCTCTTCACCCAAAGTAGATCAACTAGCCGGTAAGACTATCACAACTGGAAGAAGGTCAACTTTGATTTCTTTGAGTGGGAGGGCTTCTCAATAGGAAGATGTTTAAAAGAAATGGGGTGGGAAAAGATTTTTCATTAGATATCCCCATTTATCCTGTACTAGTCAGAGAATTTTACAATGATTTGAGTAGAGGAGAAGGCGGTTTAGTCAGTATTGTAAGAGGAACTAGAATTGTAATAACTGCTGAAATCCTTGAAATTTGTTGGAAATGCCCACAATTGGTATTATGGAATATCAGCATGATGATAGAAGTGATGCATTGTTAAGAATGTTAGGGAGGGATGTAACCGAGTTTGAGGAAATTCTTGCTAATCAATTAAATTTGGAGCTCAGGTTACTACACAATATGTGAAGAATTTTATTCCCCAAAATTAGTAGATTTGAGTACGTCTCGGAGAGAGACATTCTTTTGATGGATTGTATTATAACTGGAAAGCCAGTCAACCTAGCTGGCATGATGATTGGTTATATGGCAGAGGCTGCTACAAAGAAAAGATCTACACTGCCATATGGTATGGTTCTGACATTGATTTTAGAAGCCAAGGTGTGCTTATTATGGATAATGAACCCCTAAGGAAATTAAGGCACACTGACTATTATAGTATTTCTACTATTCATCGGATGGGCTTCAAGAAGTTAAATGGTATATGGATGAAAGGAGGACGAGAAGAAAGAGCTGAAAGAGATAGAACTGAAGAGGCCAGAGTAGAAGATATCCCTGGACCATCCACTGGGGACCATCAGTCCCTGATCCATTTATTGCGGGACCATCTACAGCTAGACCTTCAGAAGCTGGACCGAGCACAGTTCCCTCTCCTCCACATCTGTCTGTTACTGCTTCTGGGAGATTCTCTGATGAGCAGATTGGTCAGTTGAGAGCCTTGCTTGCTGAATATGACAGTCAGAGATCTCATGAGATTAATCAATTAAAAGAAGACTTCAATCAGCTAAAAGAAGAACTTAACTCGAGACTTGACATGATTTCCTTTTCCATAAGCAATTCTGCTGAATCCTTTGGTGCTGAACTTCACAAAATATTTGAAAGGATGGAAGGCATTGCTGATGGCTCGGGATCTTATGTTCATGCAACTGGTCAACTGAAGAAGGACATTGACCTTGCAGTCTCACAGATTGAAGCTTGTCTTGAAAACTTTAAGAAATCTCAAAAAGATGATGTAATGGAAATCATAGGTCACTTGAAGAAAATTGTATTCAAACATATCTGACTTTGATTTTGATTTTGATACTCTTTTGTATCTTAGGTTCTCCAGTTTACTTTATCTTGATAGTTTGTATTTAGGAATTTTGAGTATCTAATGTACCTCACTTTGGAATGTACTTGAATCAACTTATGTAATATTTCTTACTTATGTAATGCAATTACACATTTTCAAATCTGTCTATGATTGACTGCTTGAATCCCTATGTCTTATTGAACCAACAATTTTTCTCTAATAACTTTCTTTATCTAATACTCTCCTTATTGCTGATAACAAAAAGGGGGAGAGATGGTTGAATATGCAAAAAAAAGACTTAAATTTTAATGAGAGATGGTTGAATATGCAAAAAGAAAGAAAGAAAGGGGGAGAAATGATTGTTTATGCAAAAAGAAAGAGACTTGAAATTTTAATCAGCTCAATTAAAATTCGATTTTTTATATATAGGGGGAGCTATTCAATGCAGGGAGAGCTTAACAACAAGCTTAATTGCAATTTTCTGTACATTTAGTTTAAATGATCATAATTGATGACTTATATAGAACTCATGCATAATTTTAAAAGTTCACTTTGAATATTGGCATCAAATCCTTCATTAAAAATGTTTTAAGCTTTAAAATGACTATAATCTTTAGTTCGAATGAATTTTTTGAATGCATATACTCAAAGTTTTTGTTATCATCAAAAAGGGGGAGATTGTTGACCCAATTGATGATTTTGATGATTAACAAAACTATTTGAGTATAACAATTAAAGGCTCTAATGATTTTGATTAAGTTTTTCAGATTATAAGTCGATTGAATGATCAAAATCAGGAGTTAAATCTTGTTCTGGATCGAATCTAATGTCTAGGTAAGATTGCAGACATTAGAGTCGACTCCGAGAATCACAGAGCCGACTCCAGTATCTGGCACGGAAGTTAGAGTCAACTCTGAGACTGTTAGAGCCGACTCTCACAGAAAAGGCAGAGCGTTGATTTTTCTGGCCCCGACTTAGAGTCGACTCCGGGTCTGTTAGAGTCGACTCCAGAAAAGTTTCTTATCGACCCCAAAAAGTCAGAGATGACTCCAGAATTAATGGATTAAAGTGTTTCGAGTTAGAGCCGACTCCAGAAAAGTTAGAGTCAACTCCAACCCACCTGGAACGAAAAATCAAATTGCCAGATCAGCTCTAACGGTAATATTTCTATTTTACTTTATTTCTAACGGATATATTTTGTTGCAAGGTACACTCCAACGGATAGTTTTCTTCCAAAAAATGGTTTAAAAGAAATCTATAAAAAGGGAAGACTATCATTCAAAAAAAGTGAACGGAAGGAACGAGAGAATGAGAGAAAAACTGAAAACAAAGAAGAAAAATGGAAATAGAGAAATCCCAATTCAAAAATCCGAAAAAGAGAGAGCCTGAATCTCAAGAGAAAACCTTCTAGCTCAAATCCACTCCACTCCAAAATGCTCAAGAGGAATCCAAGGCATTCAAATCAAAGTTTTGGTGGATTTCCCAAATTGGAGAAAGAGGATCAGTTTCTTGCTTTTCAATCCTTCTCAACTGCTTCAACTGTGAAGAATCGGAGCTGAGGCTTGATTCCATCTAGCAAGGAGAAGAAGAAAAGAAGAAAAGCTCAAAAGCCAACCTACTACAAATCAGGCTTTTCTAAACTTTGTTCATTTACTTGTTTATTTGCTCATTAAGGAGCTATGTACTTGAAAAATAATATTTCTTTTGTTTGTGTCTAGTTCAATCTGGGGATTGAACTAGTGGAGGTAGTCTTACCTCGGTACAAGCTTGGTATAGCTTGTGTTAGGGTTTTTGTGCTGGTGAGCCCGGAAAACCGGCTGGGTTCGTTGTGATCCCGGAAAAACAACAAGTTTGAGTTGTGAGCTTGTAAAACAACTCAGCTGTAATCAAGGAAGATTATAGTGTGGACCTAAGTGAATCTTGGGAGTGGACGTAGGTGTTGGATACACCAAACCACTATAAAATCTTTGTGTTTGCCGTGTCTCCTTTATCTCTATCTCTATCTCTATCTCTATCTTATTGATTATATTTTGTTTTTGCATCTGCATTCACTTTCACTCACACTAAGCAAACAAATATTTCAAAAAGGTTTAAATTTTTTAAAGAACCCAATTCACCCCCCCCCTCTTGGTTGTCATCTGGGCCAACAATGCAATTGAGGATGACACAAGGGCTCCTGAAACATCACTTAGAGATCCAAATGGTAATGTCCAAGAAATTGCAGATCCAAATGTTCAGTTTCCTTCCGATGATAATGAAACTGAATCGCAGTCCGATACGGCATCGGATGTTGAACTAACATTTCACGAAACAAATTAAACCGACTAAACATATATAGAGGTTTTTTCAAATTCAATTTATTTTTATAAATGTTATATTTTTACATATTTAATCATTAATCATAATTACATTCATGAATCTTTAGTATTTTCAGTATGACGGGCCGAGGTAGATCTACCAGCGACAGACAGAGTGAGCAGAGACGTAGCCTGCCGCATCAGATCCCATGAGCTTTGAAGATGGAGAGTTCGGATCTCCACACATCGCACAACCTCCGATCTCTCCAGCCATCGGCAGTGATCCTGCATTAGTATTATCATCCAGTCGATCGGCACATTCCTCCGAGAGTTCTTCCACCATCGACCGCACCGTACTTGGACTGGATGCTCATGGGCTGTAAGTATATACTAATTGTAAATATATCGTTTATGTTTTTAAGCTAATTACTCATAAACATGTATTTTTTTAACAGATTTATTGAGCAGTATCATGTATCGAGCCAGATCAGCTTCATATTTCAGAGGCGTGCTGATCCCTACGATTGGCGCCATGTATCTGCAGCCACGAGGGAGTTTAATTTTTCAGAGTTTCAGGTAAACTTATTAAATACAATTTATCACTGATATAAAATTTCTTAATCTTAATAAATTCTGAAACTAACTATTTATTTCAATGCAGAAAAAGTATACGTGGGACTCTGCCATCCATGATGCCATTAGGGCAGCATGGAATGCTCTTACGGCACGCTGATACTACGATATGCTTCATCGTTGGAGGACAACGGGTGAGCGTCCTGTGCATGTAACGGAGGGTATTTGGCACGAGTGGCAGCAGGCATGGCAGTTTGATGGCTGGCGCAGGAGGTCCGCATCAGCCAGCATGAACCGCCGATCCGAGAGGGGCGGTCTTGGCACGGGTCTCTCCCGCCACACTACGAGGTCTATTTTGATTCAAGAGCACAGACGTCGTATGGTAAGAAAATATAAATAATTTAATTACTAATTTAGTTGTTTACAAATACTTATATTTATATTAATTTTTCTTTCTGTTGTTGTAGTCTGAACAGGAGGGCGGAGATCCTGGTGAGTTTCGTCTATTCAGGGCGACACACACCAGGAGGAATGGTTCCTGGGTCGATACACGATCACGGGAGGTTACGGTAAGAAATTAGCTTTATATTGTATATGTTTAATTTCTAAAATTTTATATAGAGAAATTTATTGATTCATTTATTATTGATTTTAAAATTCAAAGGCACGAGTCGAGGAGCTTCAGTCCTAGACATCGCAGGTCGACTCAACTGATGGGGGACTGCCCGTTGAACTCTCATCAGAGGAGAGTCGATGTGTGTTTTTAGAGGCTGTTGGTGCCCAACTATGAGACCGCAGGGTCTATGGTCTGGGCACTAGAGCTTCTGCATATTTTCCCCATCAGGCCTCCAGTTCGCGCTATTCTGGCGATATTTGTGCCGAGCGTTTAGAGGACATTTGGAGATCTATTACGGAGGAGGTTCGGCAGGAGATTTAGCAGGAGTTTGACCAGTGCACAGAAGCCCTTCAGCACGAGCTCTCTGACATAAGAGAGCAGATGCATCACATGCGGGATTTGGTTAGCTGCATGTCGTAGGGTTTCCAGCCACCACGTGATCGTGATAGTGAAGATTCTTGATGTATTTTTTTTTCTTTACTTTTTATGTGTTGTACATGAAAACTTCAAAAATTTAATATATTAATTATTTTTAGAAATTTAATGATGAATGTTTCGATCAATATTAGTGTTTCGATCAATATCAGTATTTCGATTAATATTTTTGTAAATTTAACCATTTAATTTTTAATATTTTATATTTTTAAAAAAATAAATTAGCGATGCATTAGCGACTGAAATTGTGTCGCTAATATTTCTAAAATATTATTATTAAATATTGCGATGCAAGGAACTAACGTCGCAATATTGCGACGCAATCAAATGCATCGCAATATTAAATTTAACCATTTTAATTTTTAATTTTTTCTATTTTTAAAAAAAAATTAATTAGTGATGTATTAGCAACTGAAATTGCATCGCTAATATTTCTAAAATATTATTATTAAATATTGCGATGCAACGTATATTGCGACGCAACCGAATGCGTCGCAATATTAAATTTAACCATTTTAATTTTTAATATTTTATATTTTTAAAAAAATTTAATTAGCAATGCATTAGCGGCTGAAATTGCGTCGCTAATATTTCTAAAATATTATTATTAAATATTATGATGCAACATCCTTGCGTCGCAATATTGCGACGCAACGACCTTGCGTCGCAATATTGCGACGCAATAGAATGCATCGCTGAGAGTCGCTATTTAGCGACGCAATTGTGATAAAATTCATTCTATGATGAGACTTGCAGCGACGCCATAATTGCGTCGCTAATGCGTCGCAAAAGCTAGTTTAACGACGCATTAGTGACGCATTTTGGCATCGCTAAATTTAGTTTCTGTTGTAGTGACCCCACTTAGGATTCCGTCACTCTTTGGGCTCTACACATCAGAGAGGATGCTAAAGGGTTCCTGCATCAGATAAGTTAGATGTATTTTTAATCTAATATACTCATGGGCTCATCCACTTATTAGCTTAACCTTTTAGGACAGCCTATTTTGGGGAGAGAGAGAGAGACCCTCTACATTATAATTACTCAGGTTTGCAATCTTAAAGATGCACCATCCAAGATTCGAACCTAGAACTCTGGTTCCTAAGCAAAAGGCTGACCTTAACGCTTAAAATGACCACAAAAAAATTCATCCTCATTCGTGAGTGGACCATAAAATTAATATTTTTTCAATAACTTGTAAAAAAGGAACCCCTTCTATTAGAAGCTTCAATTATTTGATGGGACTTAATGAGATTGATTAAAAATTTTGTTATGAAAAGTTGAATTTGTAGAAATAACTCCCAAGTCATACCTAGATTAGCAAATTACCTAGTTGACCAGACCTAATTGTGTTAGTGTATGCCCTAGATCCAATTGGATTAAATGTTGTATACATTCTATGAATACAAATCAAATAAAATGGTTTCTTTATCTATCCAGATGTCTTTTATTTGATATATTTGTCTGTGAGATAAAGTCCAAAAGAATGTGAACCGTGCATATGAAATTTGTAATAGAGATTAGAAATTGTGAGATTCAAATTGCACGTTATGGTTCGACTCTTTAAACTCCTCTTATCGATGTGTAGATGGGACTGGACACCATCGAATGCCGTAAGACT
The DNA here is from genome assembly GCA_900491605.1 of Calamus simplicifolius. Lineage (NCBI taxonomy): Eukaryota > Viridiplantae > Streptophyta > Magnoliopsida > Arecales > Arecaceae > Calamus > Calamus simplicifolius. The sequence continues at coordinate 329,175 of UESW01004504.1, forward strand.
AGCACATATTGCATATCCTCACCCTTGGGGTGAGCAGCTGATTTCACAAGTTGAAGTATGAAGATACTTGGATAGGTGTGTGGATGCTCGTTATTGTAATGATGCATTGGATGACCCGTACAGAGATCCCATATGGATATTCTATATAGTGTCGATGGTTGATCTCTAATGACGGTGGTGTGAGTGATCCTTTGACTTGAGATCTTCATTACATCTCATGTATGGAATGTCATACTTGATGACATCCAAACGTCGCTTTAGCCACGGGTGGCAAATATGGTGTCGGTTGGGTATGACATGAAGCACATGAAGATGGTGTTTGATCAAGACAGGATTCATCTCCCTTGATAGAAAGGGTTATGTCCCACGGCCACTTGATGGATTAAATTGATTGTTAAATCCTTGCAAGGTTGAGTTGGAATTCAAAATGGTTTCGAAGTTCTAATTCATATGAGTCAATTTTTCTTGAGATCAAGTAAACAAAGATCAATTACAGGGTTGACACATTCCATACCACTGATTGATCTAGGATATATGACGAAAGGATTTGATCATACGGTAACCGTTCATGGATAGGTGTTGATGGTCACGTCAACAAAACCTTTAACAGTTGAGTGGTCATGATGCTTTGCTAGAGGCCTCTCATGATCTATAATCATGTTGTTGACTTGGACAAAGAGTTGTCCAATCATTCCTAGGGTCTATGATTAGGACATGATTATTGCCAACATGTTAAAGGGCCTAATGGGTCACACGCATTAAGGAGAATTTTGGATGAATTAAAATGAGAATTAAATTAGATTTAATTCAGATAAGATGATCAATTAAATAATTGGATGAGACCCAATTTAAAGAAGATATAATAATAATGGATATGATCCATTATAGTAGATGGAATGTTAAGGAGAAATTATTTGTGCATATGATGAACAAATAATTGGATACCCAAATATGACTTGATCCATGTGATGGATGGTTTTGATTATTCAGGTATGGATGGCCAATCTCAGCCATGTGAAGATGGAATCATGCCCATGGGATGAGGCATGATGAATCTCTACGGTTCGATGATGAACACATACAAATTAGGGCATGTAGTTATGAGATAATCAACTCCTAATTTCAAAGGCTGAGATTGTGACACTTGCTCCTTAGCTTACGCAAAAGCTCCATTGTTGTCACAATACAAGTGTACTAGATCAGCAATGCTTGGAACCACACCAACTTCAGTGATGAACTTTTTGATCCAAACCGCTTCTTTGGCTGCATCTGATGCTGCGATGTACTCGGCTTTGGTCGTAGAGTCGGCAGTCATCCCCTGCTTGGAACTTTTCCAGCTGACTGCACCGCCATTGAGTGTAAAGACATAGCAGACTGAAAACTAGAATCCGTATAACCCTGAACTATGAGTTTGGGTCGTCCATAAACCAAGAACATATCCTTAGTCCTTCGTAAGTACTTAAGGATATTCTTGATGGCCATCCAATGTTTCTCACCAGGGTTTGCTTGGTATCTACTAGTGATACTCAATGCATAAAAAACATTAGGTCTCGTACATAGCATCACATACATGATGGATCCGATTGCTGAGGCATATAGGATTCCATTCATGTGCTCTCTTTCCATTTGGGTCTTAGGACTCATGTCCTTGGAAAGATGTACCATGCGATACCGGCAGGAATCCCTTCTTGGATTCCTTCATGCTAAACCATTTTAGCACTTTATCTATGTATGTTGATTGGGACAATCCAAGCAACCTCCTAAATCTATCTCTATAGATCTTAATACCCAGTATGTAGGCTGCTTCTTCCAAATCTTTCATGGAGAACTTGCTGGACAACTATTCCTTCACTTCTTGCAGCAAGGATACATTGTTTCCTATCAATAATATGTCATCTACATATAATATCAGGAAAACAATAATACTCCCACTAACCTTCTTGTACACACATGGATCATCCTCATTTTTGATAAAATCAAACTTTTTGATTGTTTCATCAAAACGGATGTTCCAACTTCTAGAGGCTTGCTTAAGTCCATAAATGGACCTTTGCAGCTTACATACCTTTTGAGAATCAATGGACTCAAAACCCTCAAGTTGTGTCATATACACATCCTCTACTAAATCACCATTTAGGAAGGCGGTCTTGACATCTATTTGCCATATCTCATAATCATAATAGGATGCAATCGCAAGCAAAATCCTTATGGACTTAAGCATGGCTACAGGAGAAAAGGTTTCATCAAAGTCAACACCTTGCTTTTGCTTGTAACCTTTTGCAACTAGCCTCGCCTTATAGATTATCACATTACCATCCATGTCTGTCTTCTTCTTGAAGACCTATTTGCACCCAATGGGTTTTATCCCTTCAGGTGGATCAACCAAAGTTCATACTTGGTTGTCGTACATGGAGTCCATTTCAGACTTCATGGCTTCAAGCCATCTCTTAGAGTTAATGTCACAAATTGCTTTCTCATAGTTAGTAGGCTCATCATCTTCTATAAAAAATCAATATCTCTCAGGAATATGATGTGTTCTACTAGACCTACATAGCTTATGTGTACTTGGAGCTACCTGTGGCTCCATCATTTCTGATTGAGGCTCACGTAAATATTGCCTTAATGTGAGTTGAGTCTCCTGCTCAACTCCCACTGCATTTGACATTTGCTCCATGTATCTAATCGGTCTATATCAATTTGTGGTTCTTGAGTTTCACTAATCTCAATATTTCTCCCGCTATCGTAGAAAAATCTCATTCTCTAGGAATATGGCATGCCTTGAGACAAAAAACTTTTGCTCGAGTGGATGGTAGAAGTAGTATCCTTTTGTTTCTTTAGGATATCCCACAAAAGTACACTTGATGGATCTAGCTCCTAGCTTGTCTGACTCATTATGCTTTACATAAATGTAGCAACCCCAAATCCTTAATTAGATAACTAAGGGTTGGTTTCTTTCCACACCATATCTCATAGGGAGTGGAACTGACTGACTTAGACATAACTCAGTTTAGAGTGTATTCGGCCGTGTGTAGGGCATAATCTCAAAATATTTTTGGAAGATTTGCAAGGCTTATCATTGATCGCACCATATCTAATAATGTGCAATTTCTCCTTTCTGATACACCATTATGCTATGGCGTACCAGGAGGAGTCCACTGAGAGAGAATCCCATTCTTCTTCAAATATTCTAAGAACTCATGGCTTAAGTATTCCCCACCTTGATCTGATCGAAGTATCTTAATACTTTTGCCACTTTATTTTTCTACCTCGGATCTGAATTCTTTGAACTTTTCAAAGGCTTCAGATTTGCGCTTCATCAAATATACATAACCATACCTGCTATGGTCATCTATAAATGTGATGAAGTAAGAAAAACCTCCTATTGCCTGAATATTGATAGGACCACATACATCCGAATGTACTAGTTCTAAACATTCAGTTGCTCGCTCACCCTTTTTAGTAAAGGATGACTTAGTCATTTTGCCACGTAAGCATGACTCACATTCCTCACACGATTCCCAATCGAATGAGCCCAAGTAGCCATCCTTATGTAACTTGGTTAAACGTGTTTCATTTACATGGCCTAAATGACAGTGCCATAGGAATGAGTTCTTAGAATTATTTGATTTTAATTTCTTAATTTCAACATTGAGAATAGGGCATTGTAAATTCAAAACATAAATCCCATTGTACATTTCTGCAGAACCAAAGAACATTTCATTTTTAAAAATTAAAATTCCTTTATTTCCAATTTCAAATGTATATCCATCATTTACAAGACATGAAATGGAAATAATGTTCTTTGTTATGTTTGGAACATAGTAACAATTATTAAGCTCCATTACAAGCCCAGTGGGCAAAGACAAAGAACAAGATCCTATAGCTAAAGCAACAACTTTGCTCCATTTCCCATGCGCAGGATCACTTCATCTTTTTTCAGCTTTCTACTGCTTCTTATCATCTGCATATTAATACAAATATGAGATCCACAACCGGTATCCAATACCCAAGTGGAATAAGAAGTAACAGAAGAAAACATCTCAATCATAATATACCTTATGTAGAAGCATCTGTATGTTTCTTTTCTTTCAGGCTAGCCAGATAAGCCTTGTAGTTTCGCTTCCAGTGCCCTTCCTTGTCACAGAAGTGACACTTCCCCTTGGCTACTTTATTTTTCTTAATGCCCTTATTTGGTTTAGTCGCCTTGCCTGTTGGACCTTATTTTCTTTGGCAGCTTCTTACGAGCGCCAGAAGACTCCACGACCATAACATGCCCCTTTTCTTTCTTAATGTTGGGCTCAGCATTCGTCAACATATTCACGAGCTCAGGTAGAGATGTCTCTAGCTTGTTCATGTTGAAATTAAGAACAAACTGCGAATAGCTGGGAGGTAATGACTGTAGAACCAAGTCAATACTTAGTTCATGATCCATCACAAAACCCAATCGTGCAAACTTCTCAATCAGATTGATCATTTTTAGTACGTGGGCACCCACTGATGAATCCTCAGTCATTTTGTACTGAAACAACTCTTTAGAAGTTTGAAACCTCTCATATTGAGACTATGCACCAAACAACTCTTGCAGGTGCATCAAAATCTCCTGTGCATTTATATGCTCATGCTGTTTATGAAGATCAGGTGACATCGAGGCCAACATCAAACATGTGGCTATGTCTTCAGCATCTTTATACCGGTTGTATACCACATGAACCTCAGTCGGAGCATCCGCTCGTGGGACCTCCGGTGCAACCTCATCTAGGACAAAAAGAATTTTCTCAGATCGAAGAACGATCCTTACATTCCTTAGCCAATCAAGGAAGTTGCGTCTAGTTACTTTGTTGGATTCTAAAATATTCCTAAGATTGATGTTTACACTCATGGTTTCTCTGATAACCTACATAAAATTAGAATGAGTCAATTACTATGAATACTAATCACCAACTTAATATGGTAATTCTAGATTTTTAATTAAGTTAGTTTCTTCCACTATTTTATCAAGGTTAATAGTCCTCTCTATTAATCTCGAGAAATTGGCATTCAATTTCTTTAGTGGGCTAGGATCCTCATTTGAGTTACCTTGACCTTGGCTTTGGCACAGCAAATCTCGGTAAGCCAAATTTGGTAGATTATCATCAATCACATAATGTGACTCCTAGATCATTTAGGGGACATTGCCTTGTCAATTATATCCATATGTGATCACCCTAAAGTTTGCCTCTAGATTTGATTGACCCTGACTTTGGTCAATTATGCCAGCTAATTTAGTTAAGTCAACCCATTATTTCACAATTAACTCCTCATAAGTACACTCGACCTCGGCTTTGGCACGACAAATCTCATGACCTAATGATTTTGTATCATGTGAACAATGGAAGGCTTATGACTTAATATTCGTGGAGGGATTTAGTGCATATAGGTCCTATCTATATCTACAACTTTTGTACTATGCTAGGTTACATATCCTATATGTAGATTTTAGATTAATCTCAATTAACCTTAATTTCATAAGATCCAATCTATGATTGGGACTCCTAATCAAATTAGGATCCTGATCACTATCTAATTTAGGAACCCTAATTATGTGACTAAATCAATTGCTACCATCCTGATCAACCTTAATTAATTTAATCAATTAAGAGCTTTCTTTAACAATAGCCAGATCAGCTGATCAATGGGGTCCTATTTAGCATACCCTTCGATCCCATTAAATGGGTTTTCTTAGGCAGCGAACGGAGCAATTAAAAACCATGATCAAACCTTTCTAGATACCAATGTAGTTAAGCCCAATTGATTAGATCAATTATGGGATAATTGGATCAAACAATGACATGGTTAAGTCTAAGTTTCCTAAATCTTTATCATCTATTACATTTTATGATAACTATAGATAGTGATCTAGCTAAGGTATTATGATAAGAATTCTCAATTCAAATTTTAAATTTTCTTATCATTTAATTACATGTTATGACATGTCGGTTTCACATTCCATTTAAATCCTAATGTCTCTAACAAACCCTAATCATATTCTTGTCATGATAAGATTTTAGATTCAAAATATAAAATTTTAAATTCCATATGATTACAATTAATCACAATCTTATCTTGATCCAAATATCCAAACTAAGTTTTCAATGTTCATTATCATAAGAATATCAGATCTTAATCATATCAATAATCATATTAAAATTAAATTCTAAACATGATTTCTAGGATTTCAACAAATAGTATCTATCATGCATAAATAATAATTACTATTTTAACATGACACATATATGATTAAATCTAAATGAATTATTATTTATTATCATATAATAAATTTTTACCTCTAATATCATATATCAAAGTACTCTATTTTAACATGATAATGAACATGCATAAATCTAAATAATATTATTTATCATCAAATAATAAATATTTATTATATTTTAGATTTATTATCAACATATGAAAACTCTTCATGATTTTAGACATAATAAAAAATAATATTATCAATCATATTGACTCAAGTATCCTATCAGATTAATGAATCTGTAGCCTAAGGAGGCTCTGATACCATTGATGGAAATTATGTATACTAGATATGAATCAAATTCATGAAAACATTGCAAAAGATATAATATAAAATTTTCAGATGCCCAGGATCCTTAGGAATAGATTCATTAAATCTCAAATAAAATCTAATTTTATTCATACCTGAGTCCTTTATCGATGTAGATGAGGATGAAGCCGGTTAATCCTTTGCCACTAGCCGTCCACGTGTCCGGCCTCTAACAGTGATCCACACGGAGAAGAGAGGATGAAGACCTCCAAGGTATGAAGATGACACTACGCGAGAGAGAGGTACTAGCGCCTCTTGAATATCCTTATAGAAATACAGAAGATATCTTTGAAGAAAGATTCATGCTCTACCTTCCTAGTAGAAAGGAACCATATTTATAGGGTGAAAAGAAAATGTTCCAAGGGAGAAGAAGAGACCTCTTTTCATGGTAACGTCATGGTAACGTTATGGTAACGTTAATCCAAAGAAACAGAAGAAACTCCCATTTTCATGGTAACATCATGTAACATTAATCCAAGGAAATGGAAGAAACTCCCATTCTCATGGTAACATTAATCCAAGTGTCACAATCTCAGCCTTTGAAATTAGGAGTTGGTTATCTCATAACTACATGCCCTAATTTGTACGTGTTTATCATCAAACCGTAGAGATTCATCATGCCTCATCCCATGGGCATGATTCCATCTTCACATGGCTGAGATTGAACATCCATACCCGAATAATTAGAGCCATCCATCATATGGATCAAGTCATATTTGGATATCCAATTATTTATTCATCATATGCACAAATAATTTCTCCTTAACATTCCATCTACTATAATAGATCATATCCATTATTATTATATCTTCCGCAATATTTTTATGAATTTATTCATATCTAGTATACATAATTCCCATCAAATTGATCATAAAATAAGCCAACACTGGAAGTGGAAGCAAGAGCAAGAACATGATTCATTATTTTTGTGCACAATTTTAGAATGGTAGGTGTGAGAATAAGAGAACTAGTAGGAGACTATTTTGTAATCATGGTATGTGGTACCAGTGTGTCCCATCCCATACCAAACATAACATATCATACCAAGCATACCATGTCATGCTAGCACCGAAACGAGATTCGGTATAAGGGGTATTTTGAGTTTTGATATGTCAAATCAACCTACGTACCAAACATATCAACACTGTACCAATATGGTACCAGTACAATATCTAGTACTAAGATGACAAGCCTTGTCTACAACTACAATTTGCAATTTAGTAATCTATAAAAGAGGTTGGAACCAAGGAATTACCCTTGAATGATGAAATGACTTCTTAACTTACTTTACAATAGCACATGCATGACATGTCCCTAATTTTCCAATTCCAGAATGAATGAGATATAATATATTGCATCTTTGTGGGTGACACAGCTCAATATTGGCATTAATACTACAAATATTATCATTACATTACTGAAAAGAACTGCAGAAATAACTTTACAATTTCATTACTAGAAATAAACAATAGATATCACTAAAAGACAAATCTCTGCTCCGCTTGAGGATAGCACAAGCATCTCGACATGAATAGGAACAAGAAAAGATATATCCATAATCAGTTAGGCTTTGTTTGAATCTTTGAAGGGAAAGGAAAGGGAGAGTAAAAAGAATAGAAAAGAAAGGAAAGGAAAAGAAAGGGTTGTTCTTCTTCTTTTGTTTGAAAAGAATGGAAGGAAAAGGAAAGGTAATATCAATTATCTTATTTGGATAGAGAGGAAAGAAAAGAAGGAAAAGAGTTGTGTGACAATTATACCCCTTCAGAATAGGGAATGAACGATGAAAATGAAAAATGAAAATAGAAAATGAAGGAATATTTTGATCTTCTAAAAAAATATGACTTAAACATTTTCCTTTCCTCTAGCTTACCGTCCGATTTGGAGTTAACAAATTTACCCTTGCTGAGAGAGAAAGAAGAGAAACCGGTTACTCCCATTTTCTTTCCCCTCTTTCTTTCATCTTTCTTCCAAACAAAGTAACTTATGACCTTTCTCCTTCTTTTCCTTTCCCTCCCCTCCATTCCCTTCCATCAAAATAGTCCCTTAATGGAAGAATAACAATCCAACTAGAAGCTAAAAATATTGAACTTTCTGAAAAGGTATACAAGTAATTACTTGAGGGATACTTAAAATGGCATTGACATGGATATCAACTTTGTCTCTCCGGAAGACTAGGTCCTCTTGTATTTGAGCAATGAATTAATGGTTTTATACATTTATGTTATCTTAGCAGCAATCAAACAACAATATGTTGAAGGATTTGCCTTGATAGTAACCTAAAGATCACCAGGTTGATTGCCATCAAGATCTGCTCCACCACTTCCATAGATCTTTATAGTTTCATTATCATCTACTCCTAGCTACCTAATGCATGATTCAGATCAATGTGGAGTGGAAGATTCATCATTATAAAGATTTCATAATATCATAAGATGAATAACAAGCATGGCAAGCATTCATAATTTTGAAGCTTCATTTGTTTCACTCATAGTATCATACTTTCTCGATTGTATAGCATACAAAAACAACAAATCATGTAGAAACTTCTAAAAGCAATAGTTGGTAGTACTTTGTCCAGGAAGAGAAATTGCTAAAATGACAACTCATTGATGACCACCAACAACTTGGAACAAGAACCCTTTCATAACCAAGTTTTAGATCCAAATATGAAAAAGAGAATATGCATGTATCCTTGTTAAAATGACAATAAATTGTTATGAAATGTACCACCCCGGCATGCATGAATAACAAGAAATGTAGCATATATTTTCATTATCTTATTCCAAATCAATTGTACTATAGAAGGCAGGTTGATTTGACATACTATAGAGGAAAACAACTAGGTTTGAACAACATGATGGTTCTGACTGCTGAATACCATGTGAAGCAGGTGACATCTGAACCTCATTTTTTATTCAAGGATTTTAGTTCTGCATGGCCATGAACATCAAGATCAAGTGTGAAAAGAATTTGGCAAAAATCCAAGCTCCAAACTTGGTCAGATAATGTTGGGACCCTCTTCTGACAATTTCGGTAACCTATGAAAATCGGATAAAGCTCTACTAGCCTTTTATGTTGCGCACCATAAAGCATTAGTGAACCCCATCCAATTACCATAAATTATCTACTCAAAAATTTGTCCTAATAAAAATGTTTTACCCTGCTCAATTAATTTATACATTTCTCAAATTATAACTAAACTTAATTTATCTTGTTCAGATAAGAATAATATTTTCATATCCTTCTTTGCATAATCTTTAAACAACATCCATTATTTTCACACACAGCTTTAAAGATCACATTCACAATTGATTTCACAACCAAAACCATTTCATACATCAGATCAAGTGTATAATACATCACCAGATTATAACTATATACATCCATACATAAATATCCTCATCCATCTCCATATACATATTCGTCTCTAGATACATTTTACATCCAATTTAAATTTCTCTAAGCTAACAAATGTCACAAAATATACAGCTAAGGATCCAAGTTCAAGACCAAGGCTAAGGCCAATCTTTTAATCCTGCCAACAAGCTCACTAATCTGAAATGAAAAATCCAACAATAATGGGGTGAGACTGAAGTCCTAGTGACTGGATACAATCTAACCATAGAAAAATTGAGAACAAAATCACCATTTAAATAATATACTAATACTGTATAGCATAAATAAATAAAAGTACACTTTTGAACATGATAACAAAAAATAGAAAATATAGCTTATGCTTCGAATAACATATCTTCATTTGAAATGCCATAACAATCATTATCCCACTGAAAATAAACCATTTATATAAAAATCATGTATGATGTTTTACTTTATAAAAACATGATAATACTTTTTGAAAACTGGTAAATGCTTTCTTGTCCCTCACCGGGACCTATTTTTTGTAGCCCAGCCTTTCTGTTCTTTTTTTTCCTGATTCCCATTGGGATATGCTTTTGCCTACCGGCTTATCTTTTTGAAACTATCCCCCATTAGAATATGCTTGGCCCACATTCCTTTTTAAAACTAAGTGCAAACTTTTCCAAATCTCATGATGCTGGACTATGTGCTACCTCTGAGGTACATCCTACAGTCATCCTCCTGTAGGTGTACTCTCAGCGGGTGAGTATATGTAGCTCAAGGATCCCCACACCACATAGTACTCCTTACATGTGTGGTTCACCTCAGCAGGTGGGGTTGTCCCTTGACCCTAGAACCTTGGGTTTTCTCTATGCCGCTCCATGGACTATATAATAACTGAGCTTATTACCAAGCTATGATTCTTTGCCCCACAAGCTGCGTGCAACCTGTTCCGCTGGGCATGGTCTAGCTTGTACTTACCCTTGGCTATGGGATCTTAGTACGATCAAATTGCGAAGAGGTATTGTTGTAAGTAGTGTGGAATGCTCATGCTACGGCATAGCCTACAGGATGATCAGTCACATAGGTGACCAATGCTCTATATGATGCATGCTTTGAAATATGAAATCTCATCTATACCTTTTTTAAAACTTTGCCATGCATATATACCCATGCATGCCTCTAAAACTCATGCTTTCCTTTTATACTCATGCTTTTTCTGAAACTCATGCTTTAATTAATGCTTTGCTTTGAAATATCCTTTAAACTTATGCTTTGCTTTAAAATATGCTTTAAACTCATGCTTTGCTTCGAAATATGCTTTGAATCATGCTTTGAAATACATCATAAAATTAGTTCTCAATTCCCATATTTGAAACCCCTTAGAAATATATACTAGGCATATCATCTTGGGTTTATATCAAAATATCCACATGATATCTCAAAAGTAATATACATAACTAAATAAGAAACTCACTCACCTTAGCTACCAGCACACTCAATTGGCTGTTATCTTTCTTGTTTCGGTTTTCTAGAACCAATCTTTTGACCTCAGTCATCATGTATGCATTGTCAAGGCCACAAACATGAAAGGTTTTATGCAACTATGCATGCAAGCTCTATGCTTAACATTTTAGCATAATTTTCTTTCACCCTTTCATATACTCCAAAATATGCATGCTAACATATTATGCATATCCTAATCACAAGACTTTGATACTATCTCATGCTTAGGAAAAGTAGGCTTAACTTAGAAAGCAAGAAAACCCCTTGGCTTTCTTCTCTTCTTTCTTTCTTCTTCTTCTTCTTCTTCTTTTCTTCCTTCTCTCTTCTCTTCTCTTCTCTTTTCCCATGGCGAAGCTCTCTTTTTATTTCTCTTTTCTCTCTATTTTCTCTTCCTTTTTCCTTTCTTTTCTCCTTTCTTATGATGGCTTAGAGGCTAGAAAAAGAGTTAGTGGGTTTTAATTTCCTATAAAAATTCTCCTTTGCCCTCCAGAGCTCTTAAGGCACACTCTTTAAAGCCCACGTGGCTCTCCCTCAACCTTACCCTTGAATTTCTTTCCCTATTTTGCCCTCAATCAATCTTCTAAATGACTTCTAAAACTTTTTTATTTTTTCCCTTGGTCAATTCCCCAAATGACATCCCAAAGGTCACCCATCATTGCTTTTACTCTCATCCTAGCATGCTTAACTTGCAGAGTTCTGATAAAATTTGGTATGTTAATGCAGCTATACTTGCATCCGACATTTCCAAAAGATTGTCCCAAACTAGCCGACTAACAGTAGGCACTACGGAACCACTTCCAGAACACTATCCCCAGTTAGTGTTAAATCCCTTTTCCACTGATGTTTCATCAAATCCAGAGGTTACATGACTTAAATAAATTTTTTGGATGGTTTAAATCAAAGTAGTCGGCTCCCTAGTCATTTGTTGTAGCTCCAATCCATCACAATGCAAAAACAAAAAAAGCTTTCCCTAAAATAGCTGACATGAGAGTCGACTCTCTGCGGCATACCCCTCCATTTCAAACCAAAGAATAGAAGCTTTCCACAAAGTAGCCAGCATGAGAGTCGGCTCTCTGTGGCCCTTACAGAGGACTTACTCATGTTAGTTGGCATAGCAACCGACTAACAAGGGTGATAGCCAGCTACCATGCTGGCTATTAGGGGCATTATATGGGGTTTCTAAGTGATAGCTGACTACTATTAGTACTACAAAAAGTTAAATAGACTATGGTAGATATAGAAAAAAGACTACATTTTAGTAAAATTGTAATATAATATTTTAGACTATGTTTTCATAATTTATCATAAATTAAATTTGACTACATCTATAATTAAAAACGTAGTCTTATATTATCATCTATAATTAAAAACATAGTCTTATATTATCTTATAATATAAAAGGAATATATTTTAAATTAAGATGTAGTCCTATATTATCTTATAATATAAAAACACTATATTTTTAATTAAGATGTAGTCTAATATAAAACTAAAAATTTATCTTTTTTTCTTCTCCTAATTTACTTCCCTTCTTTTCCTAAAAAAACCTCGATACCCAAACTCAAATTTCGTTCTCTCAACCATTGTTTTGTTCTGGATTAGGGTTTCATTTGTGGAGACTCCATCATCACGCGGGATTAAGGTTGCAAAGATTTCACCATTAGGGTTTTATTTGTGGAGACTCCACCACCATGCGGGATTAGGGTTTGTTTATTGTCTCTGCACCAGGCTGATCCAACCGTAGGTAATCTTTCACCCTTTTTTATTTTTTGTTTTAATATAAAGATTGGTCTAAGAGGGAGAGAGAGAGAGAGGGTGAGAGGGTAGTGGCGGCGAGGGTTTGGTGCGTGGGAGAGAACTGTCAAACGGCCTTCCCCTGTTATGGGAGCCAAACTGGCTCCTGCGTTTGGCTCGAGCCTAGTGGCGTGGTCGCTGGCTTGCCAGGCCTGGGCCATGGGCGGCAGCCCCCACATCCGTGCGGCATCTAGTGGGGTTCGACCAACTAGAGGAGGTATGTTTTGGGTTGCATAGAGGAGAACAGAGGGACCGCTACTGCGAGGGATCAACATGAGCTGGGCATCGGGGGTGGAGAGGGAGAGCGAGGAGGAGGCCGCGGCATTTTCGTCGCACAACAGCACGGTTTCTAGCATCAGCGGAAAGCGCAGCGATCGCGAGATCCCCAGCATGGAAGAGCACGAGGCAGAGCGTGCCTACTCTCGAAGGATCAGTGACGAGGAGGATGGGGAGGGCTCCTGCAAGAACCTCCACCTCTCCAAGGACTAGTCCGCCATACTCGAGGAAAGCTTCAAAGAACACAACACCCTCAACCCTGTAAGTCATCCCTTCCCTTCCTCTCTCTCTCTCTCTTCCCAGGGCTAGTCTGGGAATGAACGAGTTAAAAATTTGCCATCTTCCAAGAATAACCCTATGCATCTTCCTTTATTGTAACGCGAACAGAAGCAGAAGCTGGCGTTGGCCAAGCAATTCAACCTGAGACCAAGGCAGGTGGAACTATGGAAGTTTGGTTCCAGAACCGAAGAGCAAGGTATGAAATCGAGACTGGCCTCGTATACAAGGGGTGTTTTGGGAAGAAAATGTACATTTTTTGATGCTAACGTAGCGTTGCTTGGGTTATTTCAGGATGAAATTGAAGCAAACGGAGGTGGACTACGAGTTCCTCAAGAGGTGCTGCGAGAATCTCATGGAAGGAAATATTGTTGGAAAATTATTTTTGATCTGGCAAAAATTTTTTTTTAGAAATTGCTAGAAATATATTATAATAAAATTTTAAATATAAATAAAGTAAAAAAAAAGAAGATATGGATCAAACTAGGACCGAGGCATGTTAGACACTGCCCTAAGGATCATATTTTCATCCCTTCGTGCAGGTTATTGGCGATCTATCCCCAAGGTACAACGATCCGGCCCAACCCAATCCTCCTACCATAAGCATGATCGCATGGAGGTGCAATTCAATGATTACATTCAGATGCCCATGAAAAGATTAATAAAAAATAGGAATAAAAAACAAGATGAAATAGATCATAGGACTACTCAAAACTATTCGACAATTGATTCTTACTTCCTTGAGCGGCCCATAAAAGCTCCAACGGCTTGGCTCATAATGGCCTTAAAGGCCTAATAGCCGTTAGCCCCAAATCATGTTAAAAACAGCTTACAAAATTAATTATTTGGATCGTTTCTGGATGTTGATGAACGTTAGCCTTAGCCTCCCAACGTGCTCGTGGGCATTCCCTTTTTTTTAACTTTTTTCAACAATCCCTCATAAAAGCTTAAAAAAAAATAATATATATAATAAAAATTTTAGGGCATCTTATACTGCGCAATAGGTGAGGTGTCCTATGGACTTGAACCTCACTTAGTGTTGATAATATACACCTGAAGGAACTGGATTAAACCTTAAACTAGGTCCTTTGACTCAGACTTCTACTAATCACACACATAGTATGGATCAATTGGGTTTAAGCAGTCAGCGCATATTAAAGGCCTTGTGCTTAACACCTTGATTTTTTATGAGAATTCTTTAAGGTTAACCCAAACCTTTAGTCGCGGCCTAATATGACGATTCTCATATAGGTGAATCCTCCAAGGGTATTTGTGATAATACCCTGCAGATAACCTACCTCGAATCCATTAAGAGAATCACTTAACCTTATACAAATTTACTTTGTCACTTCTTAAGAGCACTCATCATAGGGATGGGTTGAAATTTTTATTCAAAATTTATGCTCTAACATGATAACTCAATCAGCTTCGTTTCTACCATATTGAACCTCATTCATGGGATCTTCAATCACAGAGGTTGGGTATCCACTGCTGGTGACCAAATAATGGGCTTAAGCCCTATCCCCCTCGATGAATCTAGGACTCCACTCCTAGATAACTCCTTGGTTAATTAATCTGCCAAATTCTTCTTGGCAAATTCCAAAGAGATAACATTTTTTTACTAGACCTTAAATAAGAGAATCAAACAAAGATATATTAGGATTTAATATCCAAATACAAGATAAACAATAAGTTGGATATTCCAACAGCCATGAGATTATTTAGTAAATTATAAAAACTTTAAATCTCATGGCAATAGATTTCAAGAGACTCAAAACAAAGTATTTATATGACATACCTTGTCACAACATCCAAGTTCATCCATTCTTTACCATTTGGTAACATAAAGATTCACAATAGTAGGTAAGCAATAAGTATTTGCCAAATGTTATCACTTTTGTCTAGGATATATTAAATATTGACCACTATACCAAAAAATACTTATTTAGAATAGAAACTTTTGCATTTATGTAAGAATGTAAATATATGCTAGTAGTTGCACTTGAAAGTTGTTGCCCCTAGATTGATTTTGATGATTACAAAATAATTAAGACTAAGTTTATTATAAAAATTAAAATTATTGCAAGGACGTACAAGTGTCATACAGGTGAGCCTTATGAAGCAAAATTTTATTTGTTACATGGAAGCTTATTTTCTCTTATCTTGAATTTAGCTAATTGATTCTTTATTCCTTGGATTATTGTATGACTATGTGAGCTAGCTTATTCCCTCCTTAGCTAGCTTTCTTTACTTGCTAGCTAACTATTTCCCTCACACAAATAAGTCTAGCCGAACCATGAACAATTTGAGTTGGCTTGTAAGCTAGCTATTCTTTCTTGAAACAGGCTGGCCGAATGGACTTCATATTAAGTTAGCTTGCGAGCTAACTTCCCTCCTCTCTTTAGCTAGCTTGTTATCCTTTGAAGCTAACTTTTATTGCAGGTATTTTCCGGCCGAATGGAGTTTGGAATGAGCTAGCTGAAGAGCTAGCTTCTCCCTTAGGCGGCACCATGAAGTTTCAAATTCAGTTAGCTAGGAAGCTAACTCCTTTTCTCTTGAATTAATGAAAGAATGCTTCAGTTGACTGAAGAGCTAACTGGTTTGTTCTCCCTTCTCCTGGCTGAGCATTTTTGCAAAAGAGTTAGCTAAAAAGCTAACTTCTTTGGGGCATTTTCTCCCTTGGCCGAATGCATGTTGAAAGCAGTTAGCTTAACAGCTAACTTCTTTATCTTTTCTCCTTCCCACGTTGCATGAAAATTGGAATAGAGTTAGCTAACAAGCTAACTACTTTTATCATGAATGAGTTTGCTTTTTATCTAGTTAGCTAACAAGCTAACTACTTTAACAATTCTTTTCTTCCCTGGGCGCATGATTTTAAATTAAGTTAGCTAACAAGCTAACTATTTTTTAGCATGATGAAGTTACCTTTTTATCTAGTTAGCTGGAAAGCTAACTACTTTATCATTTCATCCTCCCAGGCGCATGAAAACTTTTCAATTGAGTTAGCTGAATAGCTAACTACTTTTGTATTAATGCATGAAACCTTGAATTGAAAGCTAACTATTTTTCCTGGTTTCTTTTCCTAGCCGTGAGGATGTTGAATTGAGCTAGCTTGTTTGCTAGCTACTTTATTTCCTTTTGGTTGTGGCTGATTTCTTCTTGCAGCCTTGCTAGCTAGCTAGCTAGCTTGGGTTGTTTAGCTAGCTTTGCTTGCTTAGCTAGCTCTAACTTTTGTCCGTTTCTTTCCATGGCCGCACGACTTCAAGAGCTAGCTGCTGGAAATTAATTCCAGCCAACCACTCTCAAATCTTAAATGCTCTCTCTCTCTCTTTAATTATATTTCTATTTTCATGGTTACTAACTTTTTCCTTTTGTTTGACATATATCTTTATTTGCCAGAGATTAAATGCAATCAATGGAAATAAATTCAAACGGTTACATTTTTTTCCATTTTAATTTCCTCTTATTACCAATGTATCTAACGGACATATTTGTTTGGTTTAAATAGATGTAATCAAAGGAACATGAATCTAAAAAAGAAAAATAGAAGAAAGAAATCAAGAAAAAGAGAGTGTTGCATATTTTTTCGGAGTGTTGGAAAGCAAAGTCTTGTGCCTTGAAGTTGTCAAATCTCAATCACTGCTCAAGTCGTCCAGATCCGGTGAAACATTCAAAGTTTCAGCTACCTCGGAGATCCACATTCATTGCTGAAGATTTGCTTCAAATTTGTAAAGTATTCTTTGAATATTTGCTCAAGTTAGGAGCTATATGTTATCTATTCTAAAATTTCTTGTAATAGGGTTAAGGATAACCCTAGATTGTTGATTGGCTTCCTTATACCGTGAAACAAGAGGACTACCCGGGAAGGCTAGGGGTTTGGCTGCCTTGTGCAGTGAAACAAGAGGACTAGCCGGGAAGGCTAGGGGTTTGGCTGCCTTGTACCATGAAACAAGAGGACTAGCCGGGAAGGCTAGGGGTTATAATCGTTGTGATATGATTAGTAAAAGTCCCAAAGAATTTTTGGGAATGGATGTAGGAGCCGAGTTTGGCACCGAACCACTATAAACCCTCTTGTGTTTGTGATTGCTTATTCTGTATGATTTTGTTTCGTGCACTCTACTACACCGCTACGAACTAATTTTTAACTAGTGATTAAGCACATATCTGCACTAGTAATTAATTTTAAATATCTAATTCACCCCCCTCTTGGGTTGCTACATCTAGCAACAAGTGGTATCAGAGCAGCGTGCTCTTGATTTCTAGCTTTGAGAAGCTTGGAGCTAAAGATCATTAGCAATCCAAATGGGTTCAATTTTGACCGAAGGACAATCAACAAATAGACCACCTTTGTTCAATGGAACAAATTACACATATTAGAAAGCACGAATGAAAATCTTCATTCAAGCACTTGATTATGATTTATGGGGAATCATAATTAATGGACCACACACACCCACTGTTAAGATTGATAATATGGATATTGCAAAGCGTGAATTAGAATGGGATGAGCAAGATAAGAAATTAGCTTAATTAAACGCAAAAGCTATGAATGTTCTTTATTGTTCTCTTGATGCAAATGAGTTTAACCGTATATCTACTTGCATGTCTGCTAAAGAAATTTGGAATAACTTGAAGTTACCCATCAGGTACCAATCAAGTTAAAGAATCTAGAATAAATACGCTTGTACATGAATATGAATTGTTTAAAATGGAATCATATGAAAGCATTGGTGATATGTTTACAAGATTCACTAGCATTATTAATGGGCTGAAAAGCCTTCAAAAATCTTATACTAATGGTGATCTTGTTAGAAAAGTTTTGAGATCCTTGCCTAGGTCTTGGGAGGCCAAAGTTGCCGCAATTCAAGAAGCCAAGGACCTCAACACACTATCTCTTGAAGAATTAGTTGGTTCATTGATGACTCATGAGCTTCAGCAGCAACAACATTTTGATGAAGAACAATCCAAAAATAAGAGAATATTGGGACTAAAGAGTGTAGCCCTAAATGATGAAAATGAGAGCACCTCAAGTGAAAGTGATGAGGAAAATGATCTAGCTCTCATTACAAGGAAATTTGAGAAATTCATGAGAAAGAAATTTGAAGGAAAAAGAGAGCATTAATGAAAGGAGAACCAAGCAATGAAAAAGAATATGAAGTGATTTGTTATGAATGCAACAAATCGGGACACTACAAGCCAGATTGTCCATATCTGAAGAAAGGTCTCAAGAAATTTAAAAAGAAGGCTATGATAGCTACATGGAGCGATAGTGATGCATCAAGCTCTAAAGAAGAAGAGAAGAATGAAGAAGAAAATCTTTGTCTTATCGCGAACAATGAAGAGGTAAACCCCAACTTGTTAGATGATTTTACATTTGATGAATTGCATGGTGCATTTTATGAATTAATTGATGATTTCGCAAATCTCAGTTCAAAAAATAAAGATTTGAAAAATCAAGTTCAAAATCTTACTTTAGAAAAAGGATAAACTATTAGAAGAAAATAAAGTTTTATTACAAGAAAACATGAATTTGAAAAATGAAGTAGATAGATTGAAACCTATTATAGATAAGTTTACTTTGAGCTCTACTAAACTTAACATGATTCTTGAAAATCAAAGAGCTATTTTTAACAAAGCTGGCCTATGATACAATCCTTTAAAAAGATAAAATTTCTGAAAAATATTTATGTGCATGCTGATGATTAAACTAAAATTACATGCTTTAAATATGGTAAATTAGGACACAAAGCATATACTTGTCACACACACAAAGTTAAACAAATATGAGTTCCAAAAGGAACCATTTTAGCTAACCCTAAAGGACCCAAGAAAGCTTGGGTACCTGAAGCAAAACTTGATATTATGGATGCAGGTCTGTCTTGCAACCCGTGGAGCAAAAAGAAAATGATACTTGGATAGCAGGTGCTTAAGATACTTGATGGATGATGAATCTCAATTCATCACTTTGAATGCAATTGATGGAGGAGTGGTTACCTTTGAAAGTAATGACCAAGGTAACATTATTGGCATTGATAAAATTGATATCACACCCTCTACTTATGTTAATAATATCTTGCTTTTAAATGGATTGAATCATAACTTGTCTAGCATTAGTCAATTTTATGAAAAAGGTTTTAAAATTATTTGTTGAATCATCTCTTTGCATAATTACAAATCTTGTTGATGACTGCATGAAAGCCATTAGTCATAGGCATAGTAATGTTTATATTGTTAATGACCATATTATTGAATGTATAGTTGTCATGAATGCTAAAATTAATAAATCTAGTTATGACATCATAGACTTGCTTATGTCAGCATGGATTTGCTTTCTAAATTATTCAAAAATGATTTGGTTAAAGGTTTGCCAAAATTGAATTCTGAAAAAGATAAGATTTGTGATACATGCAAATTTTAAAAAATTAACAATAATTTCTTTTAAGTCTAAAAATATGATTTTGACTTCTAATCTTTTAGAATTTTTGCATATGGATTCATGATTATTGATGATTTCTCGATTTACATAAGTTTTATTCTTAGTTAGAAAAAATGAAGCATCTTCAGTTTTTCTAAAACTCCTTAGAAGAATTTCAAATGAAAAATATTTTCCTATTTTATCTATTAGAAGTGATCATAGAAAAGAATTTAAAAATTGGCACTTTGAAAAATCTTGTAATAAACATAAGACCTTATATTCATGTTATATTGATGAATCTAATGATCTTCCATTAAGGAAGAGAAAGGTTTTAATTGATATAGATGAAATTAAAGTCAAGTCAAGAAGCTCACCTTGCATTCAATGAACAAGCGATACATGAAGAAGAAATTCAACATGATGAACCACAAGGTAATGTTGAATTTGAAAGCTAATGAAGGTATGTCTATAATCATCCTAAAGAGCTAATATTAAGTGATCCATCTCATGATATTAGGATTAGATCATCATTTAGAAATACATGTATTAATTTTGCATTTATTTTTCATATAGAGCCTAAATGACATGCATGATAAATTAAATAAGAATTTAGAAACAAATTGGATGAGCATGATAATTTCATTAGAAATAAAGCAAGATTGTTAGCTATAGAATATAATCAAGAGAAAGATATTGATTTTGATGAAACATATGTTCCTATTGCTAGATTAAAGATTATTAGATTACTTCTTGCATTTGCTTGCTTTATGAATGTTAAATTATTGAATGGATGTTAAAAGCATTTTCCTTAATGAATATATTGCTGAACAAGTATTTGTTAATCAACCACCCGATTTCAAAAATCTTGTGTCTCCAAACTGTGTATTCAATTGAACAAAGCTTTATATGGTTTGAGACAAGTACCCTGGGCATGGTTTGATAGGCTTATTAAGTTCTTGATTAGCAATAAATTTATTAATAAAAATATTGATGCAACATTATGAATTAAAAGATAGAATGATGATATTGATAGTACAAATTTATGAAGATAACATTATATTCGGTGCTACTAATAATTTCTTGTTCCAAGATTTTGCTAAGTTCATACAGGAGGAGTTTGAGATGAGCATAATGGGTAAAATCAATTATCGGACTTCAAATCAAGCAATCAAAGAAGAGGATCTTCATAAGCCAATCATTGTACATTAAGAAAATTTTGAAAAAGTTTGGCATGAAGAAATCTAAAGTATCGGTACATTTGTCGAGTGATATAGGTTGCAGGCCCATGATCGGCAACTAGTAGTGCTTGATATGATTTTATTGTAAGACTTGAATTATTAAATGCCTACTTTATTAGTGGTATCATTTTTTGATCATATCTTATAATAAATTGCCTATGCATGAAATGAAAAAGATTTGATAAAGGTGATGCATATTTTATTATAATATCTTGTTTGCATATCACCTATGTAAGAAATCTTATGTTATCATATGAAATGTGAAATTGAATGTGATGATTGTTATAGAATGCCTATGTATTTTTCATATATACATTGAGATTAGCACGATACATTTATAAAATGTTTTGATTATATGACATTGGTATCATTTCTTGCATAAAACTTTTATTACATATAGACCAAATTTGAAATATTAAGGGGGAGAAGAATGTAAGCATATTTGAACTCAAATATTTAATGTGGTATCTGTTAATATTGTATCTCAACACATTTTTAAATTAGTAAGAGGGAGAAGAAACTTACTTGAATATTTGGATACTTTGATGCATTAAGCACTATGATGTATTAAATATCAAATATCTTATGTTATAAGTGCTTTAATGTATGAATGTGGTATCAACTCTTATATGTGGCAATGATTTGAATGCATATCAAACTATGAAACTGCCACCTTGCTCCATATATATATATATGTAATATTTTGATCCTACATTCAAAGTTTTTTTTAAAATTAGTATCAATTGAGTTATAAAAATGATTGTTATTAAATGATTAATATTTTTGTATCTTATTGTTACTATTGAAGATTAGAATTTTTCTTTATAATAGAAACTTTATTGTGAACTTTAATATATTTGGACCTTGACGTATTTTGAACCTTGATATATGTTATTTTATGATTTGAGATTATGAACCTTGATGAACTTTGATGTATCTTTGTTGTATGGTTGAAATTATATCTTGTATGATCAAGCCATAAACTTAATAGTTTGTATTATGTACTTATGCTTTTTAATGCATTATCAATGCTTAATGTCTTTTCCTTCATGAATGCTTAATTGTGCACATTATTTCATCTCTTTTGATTCATGACAAAAAGGGGGAGAGAATAGCATACACTTCATTTACATTTATGGGAGAGATTAGCATACATTATATTCATGGAATATCATTGGATATTGCATGACTATGTGAGCTAGCTTATTTCCCTCCTTAGCTAGCTTCCTCCACTTGCTAGCTAACTATTTCCCTCACACAAATAAGTCTAGCCGAACCATGAACAATTTGAGTTGGCTTGTAAGCTAGCTATTCTTCTTGAAACAGGCTAGCCGAATGGACTTCATATTAAGTTAGCTTGTAAGCTAGCTTCCCTCCTCTCTTAGCTAGCTTGTTATCCTTTGAAGCTAACTTTTTATTGCAGGTATTTGCTGGCCAAATGGAGTTTGGAATAAGCTAGCTGGAGAGCTAGCTTCTCCCTTGGGCGGCACCATGAAGTTTCAAATTCAGTTAGCTAGGAAGCTAACTCCTTTTCTCTTGAATTAATGAAAGAATGCTTCAATTGACTGAAGAGCTAACTGGTTTGTTCTCCCTTCTCCTGGCCGAGCGTTTTTGCAAAAGAGTTAGCTGAAAAGCTAACTTCTTTGGGGCGTTTTCTCCCTTGGCCGAATGCATGTTGAAAGCAGTTAGCTTAACAGCTAACTCCTTTATCTTTTCTCCTTCCCACGTTGCATGAAAATTGGAATAGAGTTAGCTAACAAGCTAACTACTTTTATCATGAATGAATTTGCTTTTATCAAGCTAACTACTTTTATCATCAATGAATTTGTTTTTTATCTTGTTAGCTAACAAGCTAACTACTTTAACAATTCTTTTCTTCCCTGGGCGCATGATTTTAAATTAAGTTAGCTAACAAGCTAACTTTTTTAGCATGATGAAGTTACCTTTTTATCTAGTTAGCTGGAAAGCTAACTACTTTATCATTTCATCCTCCCAGGTGCATGAAAACTTTTTCAATTGAGTTAGCTAAATAGCTAACTACTTTTGTATTAATGCATGAAACCTTGAATTGAAAGCTAACTATTTTTCCTCGTTTCTTTTCCTAGCCGTGAGGATGTTGAATTGAGCTAGCTTGTTTGCTAGCTACTTTATTTCCTTTTGGTTGTAGCTGATTTCTTCTTTCCGTGGAGCCTTGCTAGCTAGCTAGCTTGGGTTATTTAGCTAGCTTTGCTTGCTTAGCTAGCTCTAGCTTTTCTCCATTTCTTTCCATGGCCGCACGACTTCAAGAGCTAGCTGCTGGAAATTAATTCCAACCAACCACTCTCAAATCTTAAATGCTCTCTCTCTCTCTTTAATTATATTTCCGTTTTCATGGTTACTAACTTTTTCCTTTTTTGTGTTTGACAGAGATCTTTCTCTCCAAAGATTAAATGCAATGAAATAAATTCAAACGGTTACATTTTTTTTCTGTTTTAATTTCCTCTTATTACCATGTATCTAATGGACATATTTTGTGATTGGCTTTTTTGTGCCGTGAAACAAGAGGACTAGTCGAGAAGGGGCTGTCTTGTGCCGTGAAACAAGAGGACTAGCCGAGAAGGCTAGGGGTTTGGCTGCCTTATGCCGTGAAACAAGAGGACGACTAGCCAGGAAGGCTGCCTGTGCCGTGAAACAAGAGGACTAGCCGGGAAGGCTAGGGGTTTGGCTGCCTTGTGCCGTGAATATGAGGACTAGCCGGGAAGGCTAGGGGTTATAATCATTGTGATACGATTAGTGAAATTCCCAAAGGGTTTTTGGGGAGTGGACGTAGGAGCCGAGTTTGGCACCGAACCACTATAAACCCACTTGTGTTTGTGATTGCTTATTCTGTGTGATTTTGTTTCGTGCACTCCACTACACCGCTGCGAACTAATTTTTAACTAGTGATTAAGCACATATCTGCTAGTAATTAATTTTAAATACCCAATTCATCCCCCTCTTGGGTTGCTACATCTTGGCAACAAAAGTTAAATAATAAAATGATATAAAATATATCTACATACAAGCACACATATATCATGTGCACAAGTGCAACCATGTGTGTACACATATATAATACATATATATATCATAGAAATTTTTGTCTCAAATTTAAAAAGACAGAAAGCTATAAATTTGCTTTTCTAAACCATATTGCATTGAAGCCGTCGATGACTAAAACGCCTGGATGTCTAAATTTCAATGATACAAACATAAATACCACTAGATATGCTCCATCAGATCTTGCAACAAGGGATCTAATTTTGGCAACAGTAAGATTGATCTCATTTAATGAACAATATGGCATCAGATATTTAGTGCAGGCATCAGATATTTAGTGCAGAAAGCAGCAATATTATGCATAAAGGAAAGTCACATGATCGACTTAAATATCTAAACTTTGTGCAGTCATGGGTGCACAACATTCACCAAAAGAAGGATTCCAAAAACGTATCTCCTGACCTAGAATGGAATGAAACAAGATATTCTTCAACCCAGAAGAGATTTCCGATGCTTGGAATGGAATGAAACAAGATGTTCTTCAACCCATAAGAGATTCCCGATGCTTTGGAGTCATTAGCAATATTTTGACCCAAAAAATTCATGGTTATAATGTATAGCAACAGGTAAGTTGAGAGGAGCTTATTTTCCTACGCAAGTGTGCTATGATATATATATATATATATATATATATATATATAGCATGCACTGAAAAAATAATTATGCATGTATCTACTCGCACGTTTCCACATGAATAATATATTCATATATATAATTACATAAGGATTATTTTGCTTGAATATATATCTATAAATATATGTGTAATATGTCTGTCTGTCTAGTATGTATATGTATATATCTATAAATGTACATCATATATTCATACAAAATATGCATATTCAAAAGAATATATATATATATATATATATATATATTATTTTTAATTACAATGAAAGTCCTAGCAATTTATGGTGGAAAGAAAATCTGATCCTTAGCTGTTGAAAATTATTTTTGATTTTATAAAAATTTTTTTTAGAAATTGTTAGAAATATATTATAGAATTTTAAATATATAAATAAAGTAAAAAACAAAAGAAGATATGGATCAAAGCAGGACACTACCCTAAGAATCAGATTTTTGCCCCTTCGTGCAAGTTATTGGTTATCTGTTCCTAAGGTACAACGACCCGGCTCGGCCCGATCCTCTTACCACGAGCACACGATTACGTGGAGGTGCAATCCAATGATTACCTTTAGATGCCATGAAAAGATTAATAAAAAATAGAAATAAAAATAAGATGAAAAATTATAGGCGCTGACCATGTAAACCCAATTGATCCATAATGTGTGATTAGTAAGCCTGAGTCAAAGACCTAGTTTAAGGTCTAATCCACTATGGTTCCTTAATGGGTATACAATCAATACTAAGTGAGGTTCAAATGCATTATAAGATGTCCTAAAATTTTTGTTATATTATTTCATTTTATTTATTTTAAACTAGGCTCATAAAAGCTCCAACAGTTTAGCTCATAATGGCCTTAATTAGCCCTAAATCACGTTAAAAACAGCTTACAAAATTAATTGTTTGGGCAACATTGGCGTTCGATTTTTTTTTTTTTACATGCATTTTCCAACAAATATAAGGCTTCAGAAGGAAGTCCAGGAGCTGAGAGCTCTAAAGCTATCGCCTCAAGGTCCCAAACCCTAGTGACGAAGAAGAAAAACTATAACTCTTTTTTCCCGTCTCTGTAGCAGTTTTAAAGCCATGATCACCGGCGGCCAGAGCTTCGTCTCCTCCCTCCGGCCTTCTCCCATGCGGGGAGGAAGCTGTTAGTATGTTCGGGCCGCACCGTCACGGTCTTCAGCACTTCCACAGGCATGCTGGTAATCCCGTTCGCTACAGAGATACTGCAGCTTCATACTTGCCTACCATGTTTTGTTTTTTTGTAGGTGATATGTGGGCGGTGAAAAAATTGCTTCTTGGTGTCTCAGATAACGGAACTGGAGATACTGCTTCATACTTGCCGTTTTTTCATCCCGAAGGACTTTACTAATGCCACTCCCAACCACCTTTCTTGGTGACAACTAGTAAGCTTATCTGAAAATATGCAAGTTAGCATGTGTCCCCAGTTGACATTACATTCTTGGAAGTCCACAATGTCAAACATTATGAATACAATTAATTCAAATAGATGCACAAAGAAGACAGAGTAGTTCTGAAGCATACTAGAATGTCCAGTTATCAAATGGTTGGTTTAGACTTAGCAGATACTAGTATTAGAAAAAATTAATTTGAACAGCAATACCTTTGAAAAAGGAGGAGGTGAATGGTGTTAGAAAGGAATGTGAACTGCATCATTCTTTTCCCATCATCCTTTTATTATATTTGTTGCTCATTCTTTTGCTCAACTGATCTTATTTTATTGGTACATCTTGGTAAATGTGAACGGATCCATTTTTAAAATCTACAGGAATAATCTCAGCCATGGCTTGGGGCACAGCATCATGTCTGAAGGAACTGCTTTCAGTATATCTGTGGTATATTACCCACAAAATCGTTGTTTTTAGTTACATGTAGATGCATGTGTATTAAATCTCCCTTTTCTAGATAGGGTTAATGGTAAGTTGGTTTTGCTAAATTCTGTTTAAGTTTGGCATTGATTTTTCATATGGTTCTATCCAGTTGATAATAATGGTTGGTTTTGCAGCACTGTGACAGAGGGGGAAAGATTACTTGTGGAGTGCTTTCATTATAAACTAGACCCTGTGCTTTTGCTAGCTCTTAGTATCAATTTGTATGCTAGACAGGGTTAATATATCCTTTTCTTGTTCTTTCTTTTTTTTTCTATCTTTAGGTCAATTTCATGTATGATGTAGCTTATTCAAGTTAGATGCTGATTCTCGATTAAAGTTACCTGTTGGGCAAGGGCATTCAATGCCATGCCTTGGATCTAGGTCACCTTTTCTTCACCATGACCAGAAAAGCTCCATCAGATTGAGAGCTCTCATCCAGAAAAAGATGACACAGCACAGGCTGTGATGATAACTAGAGTTCGGTTTGGAGACTCACCTTTCTTATTTGCATGGTTTTCTTGCCATTATTTGTGTGGTTAGGAACATCTTTTTTGTTGTCATAAATGCCAAGCCTTTGTTGCATTCTGCTAGTCATTTTTATTCTATGTGGTGAAGTAGTTTATTTTCAAACATTTGAATTTTTAGTATTTGTGGCTATATACTCTCCAAAGTTATGCTTGAAATGTAGGTATATATGCATTCCTGGGACACGAAGCAACTACCTTACAAACAAGTCATTTGAAATCAACATTTTATGATACTAATGTAAAAGAACATAGTGATGCCTTAAAAATATGAATGAATAAACAATCCTGAAATAGCAGCCTACACATGCTTTATCATAAGGGCTCATTTGAATTATTCTGATTTATCATGATTTCTTGATTGCTTTGCACTCTACATGAAGTTTTGTGCAAAAGTAGAGGCTCTGAGCCCAAATAGTAAATTGGTTCTCACACGTCATGCTCAAAGAGCATTCCCTTGTGTACATCCACTTGCTGCTTCTGGTTTTTGTCTCCAGATGGAATTTGACCGTATTATATTGATGTGCCTCAATAGTCTTTAGCTTTACTATTTGAGGGGATTGAAACATATGTTGACTGAGCTCGACTATTAAAAATAGTTGCTGCTGAGTCTGCAATCTACTTATTAAGCATCATATGCTTCATTCATCCACCTTTTTCTGGTTCTGCTCTTTATTTTCTCCATGAATGTGTTAACGCCGAAGCGTTAGCATTTAAAAAAATCATTTTTTAAATCCCGAACACCCGACCGGTTTTAAAAACCCAAACGCCCAGCCATTTTTAAAAAAACAAATGCCCTCCATTTTAAAGAAAAAAGAAAAGTCTATAAATAGGGCATCACCTCAGCCTTTCTTAGAATAAATAAAAAATGAAAGTAACAAACTCTCTATTCCTTATTTCTAATTTTCTTAAAGACTGCTGATCGGCATCCTGTTGAGATCGTGTTACCAACGGATTGTACCTTGGAGAACAGTGTATGATCCAATTTTTCTTTGCACGAGAAGAAGACCAAATCTTCAATTTTCTTTGCACGAGAAAGGGACCAAATCTCCTTTAGGGCAGTGGTTTAATCCGCCTCTTAGGCCTAACTCCTTAACTTGTTTTTATTTTAAAATAATTTTTCTTTTCACCAAATATAATCTGCCACACACCACAAATATTATTTTCTAAAATATATATTTAATATATATATATATGCATATATATTCCTAGTTAGAAGCAGCACGCAGGAATCATTTTCAATAACAATCTAAAGGAGATTTGGTTTTGGATGCGATCTGATCTCTTTGTGGATTCAAAAGTTGTTATCTTTTTTGTTTTCATTTGCCTCTTGATCTGAATGAATAGTTCGCTTCTTTGACAATAGAATCTTTATCAGATCCTACCATGATTTAAGCAGGAAAAGGAAAAATATTTGATGGTTGGCCTTTCGATGCTTTTTCTTTTGGTGTTTTGTTATTTATATTAAATAGTTTATATTTTCTTTTTTATTTATGTGTGTGTAATGTGTTATCTATGAATCTCATCCGTATCTTCTCATGTTGGCGATGTCAATTATAGTGTATGATGTTATGTATGATATGATTGTTAGTTATGTCATGGGATCATTTTTGTTTCACTAAAATTTTTGTACTATTTGTTGCAATCCTAAATATTGTTATTAAGGTGACAATGATGATTATTTTGCTGAGATAAGAATGGCCTTATCTAAGGCGGGTTTTTTAAGCTAATTTTAGAATGACAAGAAAAAAGGTAAAATATTTAATGCTCACAGTTGAGTCTTCTGATGATGTGATATAGTAGTCTCAGTATTTTGGGGTAAGCACAACATTAGATTATATTTTGTTGTCCTTTTGTGAAGTAGCATGATCAATTATTATCATTTATGTGGCATAATTAGTCTTTCTCTATTTAATGGACATTACTGCCCATATCATTAGCCCATCCATTATTTGTAATTTGCATATAAAATGCTACAAGTGGCTTAAGTTGTTCTTTCTTGCATGCATGCTCAAGTAGTTATTATAGTTGCAGTCTTTGCTGTTCAAGTAGTTAAGTTATTCAGAAATGTAAAAGAGATATTTTAAAAATATAAGATCAAAGCATAATTTGGCAGATCTTTTAACCAAAAACCTTTTGAAGGCTGAGGTATTTGAGTCATCGAGGGGGATGGGGCTTAAGCCCATATATTAGTCACCAGAGTAGACCCCTACCATCATGGTAACCCCATAGTGAAGGTTTAAAGGAAAATGATCTATGAGGTGATATCTGGAAGCACCGCTTTAGGTTGAGCATAGCTCTTAATAGATCCAAGGCTGTAAATTTAGCGAGGTACGATTTCGTTGCATGTACCCTTAGAGGATCTAACTTATTGAGCATAGCTCTTAATAGATCCAAGGCTGTAAATTTAGTGAGGTACAATTCCGTTGCATGTACCCTTGGAGAATTTACCTTAGTGAGAGTAGTCGTGAGGCTACGACTATGGGACCGGGGTAAATCCCTAGTAACTCTCATAAAAATCAAGGCAAGTGCATGGCCTAGATAGCGCTAACCCGCATTATGATCAGCTCATCTTCATACTATGTGTATTTTATACTAAATGTATGTTCAAACCTAGAAGGTACTTGCACTAAGCACAGAAAAATTTCAAAGTTTTGAAATTGCTTATTGAATTTAATAATTTTTATTTATTTGGTTATTATTCTTTGTTTTTATTTTTTTTGTAGGGATTGTTAACACCGAAGTGTTAGCATTTAAAAAAAAAAACAAATGCCCAACCATTTTTAAAATCCCAAACGCCCAACCGTTTTAAAAACCCAAATGCCCGGCTATTTAAAAAAATGCTTGCCATTTTAAAGAAGAAAAAAGGGTCTATGAATAGGGCATCACCCCAGCCTTTCATAGTGTTGTTGCTGGAATCCATCCTCCGACTCGGCGCAATCGAGCTTCAGATTGGGCTTCCTCCTGGGCGAACTTACAAAACAGTCCTCACCCGAGAGGCGTTGGGGTAGCCCTCTGTGGAAGACCCTCCAACGCTCAAGTCAGTGAAGATCAACAACAAACAAATATGGGAAGAAGGCTCTCGCTGAAGAGTTCGATGACCTTTTGGGAGCTCCGAGAAGAGCTTAAATGGCGGAAAGGGGTGAGCAGAGATAGAGTGAGAGTAGTGCTGAGAATGCGTCAGGAATGCATTACCTGAGAGAATCTAAGACTGTGCTATTTATAGGCGATCACCTGATTCTTTGAGCGTGTCATAGGAGGTCTGAAAGTTGTTAGGATTCGAGGCTGATTCGAATCAGGCTGTTGTGAGGCCGGTGGGATCCGTATCTTGTTAGTTAGAGGATCGACGGCCAAGAGGGCTATCCGACGCTTTGAGATTCAATGATCATATAGGCTCTAGGCCATTTCTGGTAGTATAGGCATGATTGCCTATGTGGATCCTTGTTCGATCGTCATGGTTCTGCAGAGGTAGGTGCCTGAGTGCCTCGGTCGGGCCGAGGCACAGAGAATGGCCTAATCCGCCAAAGTATGAAAGGCTCAGTTTGCCGAGGTATCTGATGACTTGGTCCACCGATGTATGACAAAGGAGTAAGTTGGGCGTAAGAACGGTTTGATTCTGCAAAGGTGTGGATATCGCTCAAGCAGGTCGAGTTATGGACCGCTCGGGCTAGGGCCAAGAGATATGGACCGCTCGGGCTAGGGCCGAGAGATAGGGATCGGTCGGACTAGGACCGAGACATATGGATCGCTCGGCCTAGGACCGAGACATAGGGATCGCTCGGGCTAGGGCCGAGAGATAGGGATAGCTCGGCTAGCGAGGCATAGAGATGTAATCCGCACCCGGGGAATCCTTGGTTCGCCGAGGGACTAAGGTGCCTTGATCCACTGAGGTATAATGGTTGGTTCATTTCTTGCG
This sequence comes from Calamus simplicifolius, assembly GCA_900491605.1. Lineage (NCBI taxonomy): Eukaryota > Viridiplantae > Streptophyta > Magnoliopsida > Arecales > Arecaceae > Calamus > Calamus simplicifolius. The sequence goes on from UESW01004504.1 coordinate 360,666, forward strand.
GGCACCGCAAGTGGGAGTCAGGGCTGATCCTAACCCCTTGCATGGTTATCAATGCAATGGCGATTTTACCCCTCAACACATAGAATAAAAAAATGAAAGTAACAATGACTCTCTATTCCTTGTTTCTAATTTTCTTAAAGACTGCTGATCGGCGTCCTGTTGAGATCGTGCCACCAACGGACATTGAAGTTTTTGGCTTCCAGATTGTACCTTGGAGGAGAGCGTGTGGTCCAATTTTTCTTTGCGCGAAGGGGACCAAATCTTCTTTAGGATAGTGGTTTAATCCGTCTCCCAGGCCTGACTTCTTAACTTATTTTTATTTTGAAATAATTTTTCTTTTCACCGAATATAATCTGCCACACATACCACAAATATTATTTTCTAAAATATATAATATATATATATATATATATATATATATATATATATAAATATATATTTCTAGTTGAAAGCACACAGGATCGACACATACTAGATGTTACCTCATGTTGTTCCTTTTTTTTTCTTTGTTTTGCTTCTATTCTAGCCCAGCACATAAGAAGCTACTCCGTTGTATTGTGGGGTAAAGTGGGGATCTTCCAAGTCAATAAAAAAAACTAGTCAAGAGTAAATCGTCCACCTGAATGCAAGATTCCCTTTGCATGCTGTAATTAGTGCACGGAACCTTGGCTTTTAGCTAAAGCGTATCAAATCTGTATCAATTCTCAATGCAGCCTATCTTATCAACCCGGTTTGTGATTTGGTACAAAGGAATGTTTGTTAGGGGTCAATCTATGGTCTGTGTGGCTGGAAATGTTACTTCAACTCTTTCTGAACTGGAATCTTAATCTAATTACATGCCTTCCTTTCTTGATCAGTCAAGAGTATCTTGTATAAAATATACTTAGAAAGCTACATACGATAATTGTTAGTGAACCTCATGCTGTACTTTTACGATTTGAAATCTTTCTTTTACTACCTTTCCTTGGTATGTGGCTGTGAAGTTGGTCTCAAGAATCTAAGAACCTTCAAGTCGAGTTTTCCATCTTATTGTAGGTCAAGTGGAGCAGGGAACTTAGAGCTGAGTGAAATCCAACTTGATGCATCGTCTAACCTAGAAATTGAATATGTTTTTTGTAGTTTTGTTAATTCTTAGTCATCATATATAAAACTCTGTTGAAGTATATATATTGAGGCTGTTGACTTTAGTCATATTTGCTATTGATGATATATGAGACTAAAATGTTGTTTTTTACTCTTGGCTTGAATGTGCCGAAATATAAGTGGCTATTGCTGAAGTTTTGGTCTCCAATTATGAAATATTTTTGACATCTTTTAAAGTCTAATGTTCTCCAATACTGCCTGTTCGAGTTTTCCATTGGCATCTACAATGATATTTCTTTATTTTTGCATTTCATATGCAATTACTAAATGTTACAAGTTTCTAATAATAATTATAGGATTGAATAATTTGATTTGTGTAGCTATTTGTACAATCAACTCAAGAAATCAAAATTGCTCAACATGTATAGCTTCGTAGACCCTGAACAAATCTATGTACATTCTGGATCGGTTGGAGCGCGATCAGATTTGATTGCTAAAAGATTAGAACGTTATTATGCGGATTAGTTGTTTCTAGCCTTATAACTATGGGTAAGTATTTTTTTTAATAAAAATTAATACTTTTAATATTAAGTTGTTGATTATTGTTATTATGTTTATGAAGGGATCACTAGTCCTTGGTAGTTATTGACCCTTATGAGGGCAAAGTGTATTTTTATGATTCTATTGAACATTCAATAAAAAAAGAATTGAAAGGTATTATTAATACGTAAGTATTTATTTCTTTATAATTTTATAGTAATTTGCCTAAGTTATATCATTTGAGTCTCACACTATTATTATACTTTGTTATATCAGCACACTCAAAATATACAACGCTAAAGCTGACCGAGTTACAAGAAAAATACTTACTTGGGAGTCAGTTCAGGTATATTGAGTTGCACATTTTTTTAATAATTCATAAAATTAGATCTTATTTATTTGAATCTTATACAAACTTTAAATTTGTTTTATCATTAAGAATTATATCATTTCAACCTATGAAAAGGTAGGTTATTATTGCGTGATTCATATAAGTAGTATATTTTATGGTTTTAGATTTTTATGTCATGTATTATTTAGTGCTTCTTTTCTGAGTAACTTATGTATATATGCAGTTTGGTGAGAAGAAAACATATAAACAAGAATAGATCGACATTATACGTGGAAAATGGGTCGAGTACTTGCAAGGTTTCATTTGAAGAAATATTAGGGATGTTTGTATTTGAAGTTTGGATTATCTGAAAATGTTATGGATATTTGTATGATAGTATTGGATATTTCAATTCAATATATTTGGGGCTTTTTTGGAATTGAAAGAATACATTTGTATGATAGTATTGGATATTTGTATGATAATACTGGATATTTCAATTCAATATTTTTTAAATTTTTTAAAATTGAAAGTATATGTTTGTATGACAGGATTAGATATTATATTACGTTATGAATATAAAAACATAGTCTAAAATAAATGATAGACTTATTTTTCAATAAAAAAATAGTCTTTTGTACAATTATAGACTATATTTTCTGATAAAATGTGTCTAAATATATTTAAAGATTATGTTTTTTTGAGTTTTAACTACGTCTAAAAACATAGTTAAAAGAGGGACTTTTAACTATACTCACACTTTTAACTACACTCACCTAGACTACGCTTTAGAAAACACTGTCTAATATAAAAAACTACATTTTTTAAATGTAGTCTAATTAACCTTTTGTAGTAGTGTATGCCAGCTACAACAAATACTATGTAAGGGATGAAAAAAATTTACGTGAGGGAATGGGAAGAGGGCCTTACGTGAGGGAAAGTAAGAAAGCTAAGGAAAAAAAAAAAAAATAAGGCCAATTCTCCAAAGATAGCTTTTTCAAGGGGGATTCCAAGGCATTCTAACCTCCGGATTTTTATTTTAACTTCTTCCGACTTGCTATAAATTACCATTGAACATAGAAATCATTACCAAAGCCTTGATTACAAATCTAAATTGAATAATTAGATAAATCATTAGAATAATATAAGAATTTAACAGCTCAGGATATGGAATTTATTTATTAGGTTAGCATTAATATTTTCAATAAAAGCTTTAGCCTAAGATGGAAAGAGATAATTGAAAGTAATGCAACAACTGAGATCACATATAGCCTTTGTATTGGTTATCTTTCAATAAACAAAAAATTGTTCCTTGAATTACAAGAAAATTTGACTTTATTGAATCATAAACTATAAATTCACTGAACTTGCTTCTTGAAAAATAACCAAAATATATTGATTCTTTTAACTATTGGAAATAAGATCTGACAAATTTTTATTACTTCATTCTTCTGCATGGTGCTTCTTGTTTCTTAGTTCCAATAAATGCAGATATTATGACAACCAAAAGTCCAAAACCCTAAAAAAATTAATCATTCCTTTAATTGTTAAATCGACCATAGAGTGCTTTACAAACAAAATAATGATATTACTTTAATGTTGTAAGCTGAATAAGAGAACTACTAGATAAATCATTCAAGATAAATGATATTAGTAAGGTTGTAAACCTTGAGTTGATGTGTTACTTCTAAAGGATATCACTTAAAAGAGAGCTCCCACATAACAGCTGATCTTTCTTAGTTTGTCTCCCAGCTCAAAAATGAAATTAAACAGGGGACCAGACACCACAATTTGCTATTTTGAGTTGGTTCATTTGTGTTAGTATGGAGGTCTGCTTATGTAACCTCAATTGAAAAGCCACCTAATAAGCCCTCCTAAATCTGTAAGATATTGCATATATAACAAAAGAATCATCATGTTCTCGATCATTGGAGGATGATCCAAGAGTCGCAGGGTGATGGGTCATCACCAAAGAATCATTTGCAGTGATCATACATTCAAGTTAATTTGTGAATGTAGCATCACCTGAAATTAAGTGACTGAATTTTTCATTTGTTTATTATGTTCTATGGCATGGTCAATACAATTATTAATTAAAGTTACCATGGGGCCAGTTTGGGATAGCTGTTGTTCATCTTGTATATATATATAACTGTTGGGAAATAGCCATTTAAAGGCATCCCAACAGGCAATCCAAATAGGGCCTAATACTATAAATTATACAAAAAAAATGAAAACAATAGTCTACTTGCTTTTTTCTTATACTGCATTATAGATGCTTGAGTTATTATTAATTTTGGAAAGCTGAACCAACCTGAACCAATTAGTTTGGAACAAATCTAGCCATACCAAGGAAATTGGATCAGTTCAGCCCTTTAAAATAATTCGTTATGACTTATCGGGTTCAGGTTCATCCCGTTTAAAGAACAATCCATTAAAAAAAAAAAAACTTTACCAAGGGTTTTGGTTCAACCCATTTAAATAACAATACAATAAAAAAATTCATCGCCAAAGCTTACCATCACCTATCCCATGAAACAAAATCCTATCTTCTCTCTCTACATTGTTTTGTTTGTCAAGAAGAAACAATATATCCTATCATCCACCATGAGGAAACTCTATCACCATCAAGCCATAGGTACGAAAGGGGTCATCCCTAATATTGTTTGTCAAAGGAGAGAAAGGAAAGAAAGACAAAATTCTCTATCTTCCATTGTTGGAAATTGTCGTCCATCATCCCCAAATTGTCCATCATCTATCAAAGGTAAGTTATTTCCTTATCTTTCTCTCTCTCCTTCTTCCTCTCTCCCCTCCCCTTTCTTTCCTTGATTTGTCGTAATTCAATACAATACATAACAATATCATATTGAATCGATCAACGACCAATATGGGATGTCAATTCAGTTTAGCAGATCTTGCTATTAATAAATATAATGCACTCTATTTGTCCATCTTTTTTATGAGCATAAATAGCATAGTTGGCTGAATGTGCCAGAATGACTAGTTTGGTTTGGTTCAATTCAGTTTGGCATAGCTAGTTCAAATTGAATAAGTCCATAACTAGCATGATTCAGGTGTTCGTGTGCCTCAAATTGGCCTATACCAATTAGTATCTAGCCAAACTACCCAATTCCCTATTAAAAAAAAAAAGAAAGAAAGAGTGGTAGAGAGCCTCCCATCATGTTCTTTACCCCTTTCTCCCTATTTTTTAGCTTGTTTTCATGCAAAAGAAGAGGGATTTTTTCAAAAAATATAGATTTCATCTTCAACTTAGGTAAGGTTCGATGTTAATGAGTGTCAAGTAGCAGGAGAGCCAATATGCCCATAGAAGTATATAAGGAAATTACATGAAGGGTTTAGCGCCTTGCTAACAATTTTGAAAGTATACCAAGTTGATTGTGGACGCAATTGTACCATTATATTGAGTGCTTACAACTATAGACAATGAGCCTAGATGGATTTCCTATATCACATGATGATGACTGTTAAGGTCTAGATCAAGCAAACAGCTCTAAGGCAAGCCAACGAGTACACCAACTTCATCCAACTGAGGTAGGGGTAGGACTATCAGATAGGTAAATACTTACATCTAACAAGTAATCATAATATAATTTTCAATAAATGTTTTTAAAAAAAAACAAAATTCAAGTTTATTTATTGAAACATTTACAACGTATACTCGCAACTTGTTATCTAAATCTGAGGTTCCAGCATAGTGTCCAAGGAATGGACATGGATAAAGAACTTTTAACCACCCTATATATATATATATATATATACACACACACACACACAAATATGTCTTGTGTGTCACAGACTAAAGCTTCTACAGACAACACCCATAGATTCAATGATAATGTAGATATTCTTTGGACACAAAGTGAAAATGATCCAGTAGTTATGATAAATAGTCTCTAACATGCAATTTGCTTTATTATATTTACAATTGAAAGATAGTTCTACTTTGAGCTCTCTATGAAATATCTCAAACAACCAGCCATTTGGATCCTCTTGCAAACAATCTCCTCTAGTGGTAATGAGCATAAATGGTCAACCTTTGCACTAATATATAGCAAACAAACAAACTATGTATACTACACTCATAAGTAGCTTAATAACCTCATGTATGTGCACTATAATTGGATGCTTAAATTAAAGTGCATGCAGGAGGTACAGTTGAAATTGTGATGACCCACTCGATAATGATTTTGTATATAAGGAGCACGATACGTTGATTGGATGGCTTGAGGGCCAACAACATCCAAATCTTAACGAGACAAGATTGCTTTCTCAACTAGTGAGTTTCATTGCTAGAACGGCTGAGGTTAGATGTTGAACAATGAGTAGAATGACACATGTTATGCTCACAAACAGCCAATTGAATATAAAGATTTAGAAAGAGCCAATCATCATCACAAGGCCCTATATGTGTGATACCCTAAATTTAGTCCTACATTAGATGGAAAAGAAATATATTATATACTTATAACTCAAATTTATTTGCTACCAATTAACTTTCACTCAATTTTTTAGACCACATGGTTTTGGCCCGCTAGCTAGTTAACTAGGTTAGCAAATGAGCTTGGGGCATTACAAATGGTATCATAGCTAACCAAGTATGTGAAAGTTGATGAGATGAGAAAAGAACTATCCATGGGATAATGATAGAGTCTCATCATAGTGTGGAGCAATCCTTGTAGCACCAATGATCCGACTCAAAGTAGATTCTAACTAGTTTATGGCGTGCGATGAGGTCACATTATAAGGGTGAGATTGTAATATCCTAAATTTAATCCTACATTGGATAGAAAAAAATGTGTTATGTGCTATAACTTAAGTTCACTTGTTACCAATTAACTTCTACTCGAGTTTTTGGGCTACGTGGTTTCGGCCCACTAGCTAGTTGATTGTGCTAGAAGGTAGGCTTGGAACGTTACAAAATTATGATACCCAAATTTAATCCCATATTAGATTTAAAAAAATGTGTTATATGCTTATACTTAAGTCCATCTGGTACCAATTAACTTCCACTCAAGTTTTTGGGCCATATGATTTTGGCCCGCTAACGAAGTTGATTGGACTAATGAGTGGACTTTGGGCGTTACAAATGGTATCAGAGCCAACCCAAGCATGTCAAAGTTGGTGGGCATGAGCAAAGGGCTACCCATAGGATGGTGGTAGAGTCCAGCCATGGCATGAAACCATCCTTGGAATACCAACGACCTGCCGAGAGGAGTGAAGATTATAATACCCTAAATTTAATTTATTAGATGGGAAAAAATGTGTTATGTGCTTATAATTCAGTTCATTTAGTATCATTTGACTTTTACTCGAGTTTTTGAACCACATGGTTTCGACCCGCTAGCTAGTTAATTGGGCTAGCGGTGGACTTGGGGCATTACAATATGTGAGACATCCTTCTTGAGATTTGACAAAGGAGGTCACCATAATACCCAATCTAGTTAGGAGGAACGTAAAGCCAATCAAAATAATGGACCCAATTAAGCCATCTAACAAAGATAGAAAGATAAAGTCACATGCTACAAGAAACCAGAACAACATAATTCTACAAAAATATGTACATTTGCACTTATCTGTAGCTAAATTGTAATGAAACTTCCAGGTTAAAGAACAAAAGGAAACACTCAATCATGGCTATAAAACTCATCCAAAAACAACATGAATGGCTATCCATCGCTTTTTATTCATCATGGAGTGCCCTCAAATTTTCTTAAAATGCAATGACTCTTACTTAAAGGTCAAGGCATCTTCATCTACCTTTTTTTTATTTCCAAAAGATTTCCACTTTCATGTCTTTGAAACAAGTAGCTTCTTAAGTAGGGTAACTATGCTAGAGGAAGTATGATGGGGATGTTTTCTGCTTGCCAGTACTTGTATTAGTTTTCTAGAAAGCTCCAATTATATTTCATTATCATATCATTTATTTCATTAGTGAAGCTTACGAGGTTGCTGCCAAGTTCTAGTATTTTTTTACATTCTTAATAAGCTGCCTCATCGTATTTCTTTATTAAATTATCATTTATTTATTAAATAATTAATGAGAAAAAGGTAATTTCTTATAATGTATTTTTTCTTGTTATCTATCTATGTTATATGCTTATATTTTTACTTGGTGCTCTAGCTAGAAATATGAGTTCTTTTGCAAGGTAATGGAAAGCACAATCTATGTAAACTGATAAAATAAAATAGGCTGAGTTATAAACTTACAAAATAAAATTATGTAAGGTTGAGTTATGCTCTTAATGGATCCAAAGTAGGTTATTTATAGGGTATTAGTCATAAATACCCTTGGAAATTTACCTATGTGAGAATTGTTATATTACATTGTGACTAACAGTTTAGGCTAACCATAAAAAATTTTCATAAAAAATTAAGGTACTGAGCGTAATGCCTTTAATATGCTTAGCCGCTTAAAACGAATTAAAACATACTATGTATATGATTAATAGAAGTCTGAGTTAAGACCTAGTTCAAGGTCTAATCCACTATAGTTTCTTCAAACATATACAATCAATACTAAGTGGGGTTCAAGTCTACTGGATACCTTACCTCTTACGCAGTATAAGATGCCTAAAAATTTATGTTATATTAATTTTTTTTTAAAATTTAAAACTTTTATGGGGGATTTTTACTTTTTTATGGTTTTAAAAAAAGTTTTGAATTAAAAAAAATGCTTGCAAGAGTTTGCGAGTGTTATGCCAGCGACCGCTGCATAAGCATTTTGCTAGCGCAAGTGTTTCTTATTATTTTATTAATAATAATAAGCTCAACAATCCAGGGTTACCCACACTCATAAAGCTCTGCTGAAAAAAGAGCTTTCTTATCTCTTCTTAATATTAATTTTATTTTTCTTATTATTTTATTATTACTGATTTTTTCTTTAGGCATCTGAATGAGTTGTTGGCTTGCGTCTTTACATGATCATACTCATTATAGGAGGTTCAGATCAAGCTACATCGTTGTACCTTATAAGCATATCACTTACAACCTACACGAAGAGACAAAAACTAATCCTTAGGGCAGTGTTTAACACATTTTGGTTCAGGCATGGTTCTTATCTTCTTTCGATTTAAATTTTTTATATTTAAATTTTGAGATTTAAATTTTTACATTTAAATTTTGAGATTTAAATTTCTACCAATTTTTAAATAATTTTCCAAACTAATTATTCCTAACAGTATGATGTTAATGTTTTTTTCTTGCCAATACTTGTATTAATTTTTCAGAAAGCTTCAATCATATTTTATTATCATTTATTTCATTAGTAAAGCTTATGAGGACTTATCGGTGCATGCTTGTTTGCTGCCAACTTTTGTTACTTTTTTTACATTCTCAATAAGCTACCTCAACTTCTAGTACTTCTAGCCAGCAATTTTTCCCCTAAAGAAACCAAATCGATATGAAATTCAATATGATTCTATGCCAGAAGAACTATGATAGCTTCTTCTCTACAATTCATTGCCGATAAATTAGCTCACTACAACAAATCTCATCAACTGCAACCCCATGGATAGCGTCGAAAATTTCGAAGCCTGACGATGCTTTTACAAAGCATCAAGAGTTAACGAGTTTAACAACTGTAATGATAACTTCTAAGCATCAGAACACACCTTAACAATGCTAAAAGCATTATTTTTCAGCCATGGACCAAGAGGTACAAGCTACATAAATGGAAGCCGTTGGCTGAGCGAAAGGTAGCCTGTAAAGACCCTATTTCTTGTCCTTCTTTGGAGTTCTGTTGTGATCCGAGTTGCCATGAGAGCAGCGGTTCTAATCCAGACCGGCTCGTTCCAGGCCCGGTCCCACCTTGCCGTCAGGTTTGTCACCAACAAGGACTCCAGAGTCGGGGCCTCCTTCCTCCAATGGAGCCCAAGTGTCGAGCTCTCCCCTCGATCCGCCGGTTTGCACGTTGATGTGAAGGAGAGGAGGGAGTTCCCTTCACATCGCCTTCAGCGGGTGAGATCAAAAGCGGATCTGATCGGATTGGACCGTCCGAGCATGATCTTGCCGCGAATGCCACTCCCGAAGAAGGAGGTGGTGGAGCGGAAGGGAAGGGCATTAGGTTTTGGAGGGATATGGATGTCGGAAGCGGCGACTACGGTGCCGACAGAGGAGGAGGAGGTGGAGTATTCTGGCGGTGGGGTAGGGAAGGGGAGGAAGATCGGAGAGAGCGAGAACCAAAGGATCAGCAACTGCTACCAGGAGATGCTCAAGGCCGATCCTGGGAATCCACTGCTCCTACGTAATTATGGAATGCTTATGATGTACAAAAAGGCAAACCCCAAGGCCTTATAAAAATCCCTCCTCCTTTGTTTTCCTTTTTTTTTTTTTCCTCTTGACTTCACTCTCTCTCTCTCTCTCTCTCTCATGGGACTTAGATAAATAAATTAATTTATTCCCTTGTTTTCGTTGAATAAAGGTGGCAGGAGATGCGAACAGGGCATAGGAGTACTACGGACGGGTGATACTGGTGAGCCTGGGGAACGAAGAGCTGCTATTGCTGTACGGAAAGATGGGCCGCAAACTAAATTTTCCAATGCTTTAAAGTGTTGGGAGTTTTTATTTTTTGATATTTTTTTAATACTTTTAGAAAGCATCAACAAATTCAAATTATCCGGGCTTTAAAGCGTCAAAATTTCTGATGCTTAAAAGTCAGAAAAAATCTCAATGCTTTTAAAAAGTGTTTAAAAAAATTATCTTCACTCCTGTTTTGCCGATGCTTTTTGATGCGTCAGAATGATTTTTTAAGCATCGAAAAAAAAAGCCTTTTTTTAGCATTGGCTTTTGTCAGAATTATTATAGTATAGTTTGGTGGANGATGCTCAAGGCCGATCCTGGGAATCCACTGCTCCTACGTAATTATGGAATGCTTATGATGTACAAAAAGGCAAACCCCAAGGCCTTATAAAAATCTCTCCTCCTTTGTTTTCCTTTTTTTTTTTTTTCCTCTTGACTTCACACTCTCTCACACACACACACACACACACACTCTCTCTCTCTCTCTCTCTCTCATGGGACTTAGATAAATAAATTAATTTATTCCCTTGTTTTCGTTGAATAAAGGTGGCAGGAGATGCGAACAGGGCATAGGAGTACTCTACGGATGGGTGATACTGGTGAGCCTGGGGAACGAAGAGCTGCTATTGCTGTACGGAAAGATGGGCCGCAAACTAAATTTTCCAATGCTTTAAAGTGTTGGGAGTTTTTATTTTTTGATATTTTTTTAATACTTTTAGAAAGCATCAACAAATTCAAATTATCCGGGCTTTAAAGCGTCAAAAATTTCTGATGCTTAAAAGTCAGAAAAAATCTCAATGCTTTTAAAAAGTGTTTAAAAAAATTATCTTCACTCCTGTTTTGCCGATGCTTTTTGATGCGTCAGAATGATTTTTTAAGCATCGAAAAAAAAGCCTTTTTTTAGCATTGGCTTTTGTCAGAATTATTATAGTATAGTTTGGTGGAACCTATCTTATGCAATTATTTACGAACATGTTCAACCAGTCCAGCATTCAGTACATATACGGCAAAATGCATTAGAACTGCTAAGCAAAGAAGTTAAACATAATTGGGGAGATGTTCATCTCCTTGGCATTGCTTTCGATACTAGAAGCCTTTGCTGGGTGGTTGTGTCTAGAGGTTCATGAGATTGGTTTTGTGTGCATTTGTGCAGGAGAGAACACATGCTTGCATGTGTCTTTTTGGGTGGTTTGATGTGCATAGCTTTTGCATTTCTGTGGGAACTGGTTCGTCACCCTCACACTCTTTGAAATGCATTATATCTGGTAAATTATATAATTTTATAATTTTGTGATTTTCATTAACTAGTTTCTTGGTTATTGGACTCTTTGGTTATGGTCATCATGGTAGATTGAGACCAGTTCAATAAAGATACTCTAATTAGATTTTTAGTTGTCAGTGGCTTTACATGCATGTTGATACATATTTGGTGCTCATATGGCAGAAAGAAGAAACTGCTCACCAACACCAATTTATTTTACATGCAACCTTGGATGTGGTTCAAGACAATATTGCATAGACTAATAGACTACAAGCGCTATAGAGTGAGGCTCCATCAATATCTGGAATGCTAGTTTGCCCATTCCACTCTCCATTCCGATTATTCATGCAAATAAATTCTCATGCAGGATTTTGAAGTCTATTGTCGCCAAAGTACGCCTTTCAAACGCCGGGTGACGAAGGAGTCCTGAACCTCTCTTCTCCGATGAAGTTCCTGCAAGAAAGTCCTCAGTGGCCCGAGGATTCCGGCGAGGACCCTCCGACGGTTAAGTTAGCGCTTTGGAAAAATAGTAATCAAAAGTTCCTGTTCTAAAAGAAACCTAACCTTCCTTTTTATACTTACTCCCACGTTCTCCCCTTTGCATGTTTTTGGGAAGTGGTGGCCATGCATGCAATAGTGGATCTAACCACGTTCGAAACATCCCATCATTCGTAATCGTTGGGAATTAGTGGCCCATGTGGCAGCTGCAGAAATCTTAGTGGGCTACGTGACAGTTGCAGGGAGCTAATAGGCCACATGGATGGAGCCTGGAAAGTCCAAGGCCGAGGGAAACCCTGCAGGCCCGAGGCCGAGGGAAACCCTACAGGTCCGAAGCCGAGGGGAACCCTGCAGGTCCGAGGCCGAGGGGAACCCTGCAGATCCGAAGCCGAGGGGAACCCTGCACGTCCGAGGCCGAGGGGAATCCCGCAGGTCCGAGGCCAAGGGAAACCCTGCAGGCCCGAGGCCGAGGGGACCCCTCGTCAGGTCCGCACCTCATTAGCTTTAATGGAGCCTGATCAGCCACATCAGATGCCCCCCCATCCCTGAGGTAGTGCGGGTCTGTTTCCCGCCCATCGAAAGGGGCTTGAGCTCGATCGGTGGCTGATCCGACCTGGCCACCAATTGCAATAGGGGCTCGTGTCCACGGGGCACGAGGACTCTTCAGTGCCAGTGGCATGGGGCGTTGTAGCGTCGCCGCTCCCGCTAATCTGCACCGTTGGATGTAAGCAGATCCTTCTAGAAAAAGCAACGGCCATCATCATCATCATTAGGCTGGCGTTATCGATATCCCGTCATTGGCGTTGTGCAACTGCCGAGGCATCCCTCCCAAGGGAAGCGTGCGCATGGCAGACTGGTTTGGGCGGGACGACCCGAGGGGAGCTATAACAGGTGGCACTCCACCCATCAGACGCCTCATACTACTAGTGCCTTCTTCTCCTTGAGCCTTCCTCACTTCGGGTCTTGTCGTCTTCCCCGCCATCTTTCTCCCGTCAGCCAGGTCAGTCCTTCTTCCATATCTTCTTCCCCTTCTTGGCCCTCCTCTGCCCTTTCCGAAGACTATTTTCCTCCCCTGCACATGCAGGACTCTCCGTCTCCTGCTCCCTCCTGGTCCTCTTCCTCTTCCTCCGAGGATCAGGTTCCTCTGTCCTAGCATCGGGTGGTTGTTCGGGCCCCCATCAGGACCCGTCCAGCCGACACCGGAACCCCTAGAGCCACCCTAGACTCTCCCGATCAGGTTATCTCCACTGTGTCTGGCCAAGAGCTGACCAAAATTAGGGCCATCTATAGGATCCCTGATAGCATCCGCCTATACCCCCCAACCCCGAACGACAGTGTACTCTCCTCTCGTCCCGGGAGTGTTGCTCTGTACAAGGCCTTTCTCAAGGCCAGTCTTCGATTGCCCCTTCATCCTTGGATCGTCAACCTTCTAGACTTCTATTCCTTAACTCCATCGCAGTTAGTTCCGAACTCCGTCTGCACGATATGCTCTTTCTTCGTTCTGTGCCACCTTAATGGGTTAGAGCCTAAAATTTCCCTTTTATGTAGTTTTTACAACCTCCGTCAATAGTCAGGTTGGTGGGTATTCCAACATCGGCCTACCCGAGCCCTAAAATTCAACCTTCCCACATCGGTCAAAGGGTGGAAGACCCGGTTCTTTTTCGCCGACCTCGAAGGGGGGAAGCCAAGCTGGGGGACCCCAACGTAGGACCGAACCAAAACAACTTGATAACTCCAAGGGACAAGGAGGCCTTCAGAATGTTGCAGACGCCTGGTATACCCCGATGCAACCAACTTTTGACAGAGGATAACCTCCGGTTCGTAGGCTTCCTCCCGAGTGGTGGTGAGCAACCCTAGACGCTCTTCCCTCTTTGGCCTCCTTCTCATTCTTCCTTGCTCTTTCTTTTCTTATCTTTTTTTTTTTGACTAATTTTTGATTTGTGCAGCTATGAAGCTACCAGATAACATGGTAAGGAGGGCGGCAGTGAAGAAGAGGAAGGCCGTCGGCAACGCCGAGCCATCGAGGAAGAGGCCTCAAACTCCAAGCCCTCCTTGGTCTCCAAACCGATCTCCGACCCCAGCCCCGTTGATACGTCGACCGCGATAGCATCGGGAGCAACCTCTGGGGGGTCAAGAGCCGGTCCTCCCCATGGGCCTCACTGCCAACGCCTCCCGAGGGGCCCCCAACCAAAGTTGCCCCATCGACCGAGGAGCAAATCCTCCCTAACATGGAGCCATCTTGCTCTGCAACCGAGCTGACCCCGGAGGGAGCCTCACTCGGGGCCTAGGTTGAGCCAGACCGGGCGATGGCCGGTCCGCAAGCCGAAGAAGAGAGATCGGCTTCAGACGCGGCCCCAACAGCATCCCATCAGGCCAGGGCTGACAGGGAGGATGAGCCTGACGCCCTTCCTACCCGACCATCGCTGACGAACCAGGGGCTATTGGCCAAGTAGTTGGTCATTCAGCTCTGCCAACTAGAGCTCCAGAGAGAGCTCCACCGCCGAGGAGCCGAGTCCTTCCTCCAGGATGTCTTCTCGGCCCAACTATGGGTAAGTACTGCCGCTATTTCTTTGCACATTTCCCTTGTCTCTTTCTAACTACATATTAACGTCGGCCCTACAATGCAGACGGTGAACTCCTTAGTGGCACTAAGGGACATGCTCGCTCGAGCGGAGGAGGCACTCTGTCAGTCCCGACAGGAGGCCACCGAGGTTCGGGCTTGGGCAGAGAAGGCCGAAGGGGCCCTGGCCTTAGCCTTAGTCGAGCGGGCCGAGGAGCTCGACAGGGTCAAGTTCCAGGCCGCAATAGAGCTCGAGCACCTGAAAGAGCGTTTGGAGATCACCGAGATGACTGCCGAGGCCCAGGACCTGCGCATCCAGTCCCTCTGCATCAAGGCAGAATCAGCGGGGAAGCGGGCCTCTAATGTCGAGGAGATTGCTTGAGAATTAGGCACTCGAGTGGCAGAGCTAGAGGAGGCCCCCGTAAGTGAAGGAGAGGGCCAGGGAGGCCGAGAAGAGAGCCACTGCAGCCGAGGAGAAGGCAGCTGCGGCAGAGGGAAAGGCTACTGTCGCCGAAGAGAAGATGGCTGGGGCAGTGGATGAGTTTCGGAGGAGCTCGGTGTTTGCGGAAGAGTTGGCCGAGGCTTCCTCCAACGCCTATCTCCTAGGCTTTCGAGATGGCAAGGAGAAGGTCGGCCAAGTCCACGATCTCTCGGCCTTGATGACCTTAAGCCAGATGAAGTGCCGGAGGAGTCATCAGCAGCCCCAGAACCGACCAGCAACGAGCCATCCGGCGACCGGCCAACCGAGGCTTGAGCAGACCCATCCCTTTCCTATGCTATTTTTCCTTTTATGTCTCTGTACTGAAGTCCGACCGAGGTCGGCATTTTGTAACCCTTTTTCCATATAGTAATGAAAAATGACTATTTTGACAAAGTGTTAGAGATAGTGCCTTCTGATGCATGTTTAGTTCCCTGAGACGTCTCCAAGAGATCGAGTGAACTGTAAGTGAGCTTGGCCTGAGGTTGAAGTAACAACTTGGGCTGGTGCTAAAGCGGGACCTTGGGACCAGGTAATCAAGCATTGAAGGCCCGACCGAGTACAAATCCCTCATGCCGATAGCACCTCGAGCCGGGAGCACCAAGGCAAACTCGGGTCTGAACACTAATGGTGTGTATCAGTTTCAAGATGTCGAGCCGAGCTCAGGCTCAAGCACCAATGGCAACTCGACCCGAGGTGCCGAGGGGAGCTCAGACTTTAGTGCCAATGGTACACTGGCCTTGAGGTGCCGAGATGAGCTCGGGCTCGAGTGTTGAGGCAAGTTGGGCTTCAGTGCCGATGGTATATTGGTCTTAAGGGGCCGAGGCAAGCTCGGCTTGAATGCCAAGGTGGGCTCGGGCTTGAGTGCCGAGGCGAGCTCGGGTTTGAATGCCGAGGGGAGCTCGGGTTTGAATGCCGAGGGGAGCTCGGGCTTGAGTGTCGAGGCAAGCTCGGGCTTGAGTGCTGAGGCGAGCTCGGGCTTGAGTGCCGAGGCGAGCTCGGGCTTGAGTGCTGAGGGGAGCTCGGGCTTGAGTGCCGAGACGAGCTCGGGCTTGAGTGCCGAGATGAGCTCGAGCTTGAATGTCGAGGGGAGCTCGAGCTTGAGTGCCGAGGTGAGCTCGGGCTTGAGTGCCAAGGGGAGCTCGGGCTCGAATGCCGAGGGGAGCTCGGGCTTGAGTGCTGAGGCGAGCTTGGGCTTCAGTGCCGATGGTACATCGATCTTGAGATGCCGAGGCGAGATCAGGCTTAAGTGTCGATGGTACATCGATCTTAAGTGCCGAGGTGATTTGGAAAGTCAAGTCACTAGAACACTTTTTATTAAAGAAACATGAGATATACAAACTTCAGGTTAATGAGAGGAGGTACTCAAACCGAAGATTGTCCGTCGTGTACGTTATTGATAGTATCGGCAGAGGTTGTTAGCATTCCAGTGTGAGGAAGAGGCTTCCGTCGAGACTCTCAATCTGGTATGCTCCGCGATGAAAGGCCTTTGTGACTTGGTAGGGGCCCTCCCAATTTGGGGACAATTTGCCTCCCTCCATGGGTCTCGATACCTCGACCCTCCTAAGAACCAAATCTCCTGGCAAGAAGACTTTGGGACGGGCGCACGCGTTGTAGTATCTAGCAGCTCTCTGACGATAGACTTCCATTCGGTGGTGTGCTAGGTCGTGCGCCTCTTTGACCAGTTCTAAGTTGGCTTGCAGTCGAGTCGAGTTATTGTCTTCGTTGTACGACTCTACTCGTGGGCTCAAAGGCCGATCTCCATCGGGATGACGGCCTCCGAGCCGAATACAAGGCTGAAGGGGGTCTTCCCGGTGGGAACATGCGGCGTGGTGTGGTAGGCCCATAGCACGTTGGGAAGCTCCTCCACCCATCTTCCCTTAAAACCATCCAACCATGTCCTCAGCCCTTGAAGAATTGTGCGGTTGGTTACCTTGGCCGCTCTGTCGGTTTGGGGATGGCCAACTTAGGTGAACCATTGGTGAATGCCCAGCTCAGCACAGAACTCTCTGAAAGGGAAATTGTCGAACTGCTGTCCATTGTCAGTGACAAGAGTGTGAGGTAGCCCGAAGCGGCAGATGATAGACTTCCAAAAGAAAGTCCTAACTTTATGCTCGGTAATCTTTGCCAGCGCCTCGGCTTCCACCCACTTGGTGAAATGGTCGATAGCAACAAGCAAAAATTTTCACTGGGCAGAAGCCAGGGGAAATAGTCCTAATATGTCCATCCCCCACTGAGCAAAAGGCCACGGTGCCATCAGAGGACTCAGCTGGGTAGTCGGCTGCCGTTGAATGTGGGCGTGCCGCTGACAACTGTCGCACCTCCGTACTAGCTCGGCCGCATCTTCCCTCATAGTTGGCCAATAATATCCTTGCCGCAAAGCCTTGTACGCCAGTGTTCTGACCCCTAGGTGGTTTCCACAAATACCCTCATGGATTTCTCACTGAATGTAATTGGCATTTGCGGAAGTAGCACACCGGAGGAGTGGGTAGGAGAAGGACCTTCGGTACAGGTGCCCGTCCAACATCAGAAACTTGGGGGCTCGTCTCTTAAGCAGCTTGGCTTCTGCAGGATCATCAGGGAGAGTGCCATCAATAAGATATCGAATGTACGCCTCCGTCCACGAAGGCCCTTGGCCGATTGGCAAGGCCTCCTAGGTAGCATCGATACTCGGAGCTTCTAAGTGCTCCACGTACGTTCTCCCCAGGGCTCCGTCGGCCGAGGTGGCCAAACGGGATACCGCGTTGGCTCTAGCGTTCTCACCCCTAGGGACATAACTGACACTAAAGTGAGTAAATGATGAAGACTATGATCGGACCTTATCCAAATAATGAGTCATGGTGGGGTCCCAGGCCTCAAACTCCCCGGTGAACTGCCTGGTAATGAGCTAGGAGTCAGTGAAGGATCGGAGGCATTCCACTCCGAGCTCTTTGGCCAATCTCATGTCTGCCAGCAAGGCTTCATACTCCGCCTGATTGTTAGTTGCAGGAAAAAGGAACCTTAGGGCATATTCCATCGTTTCCCCTCTGGATCGGCTAGGATGAGATCGGCCCCACTTCCCTAGGAATTCGAAGTGCCATCAACATGAAGGACCCAGTCCCGCTCCTCACATTCGGCCATCGCTTTTGAGGGGGCCGAGTGGAGCTCTTTGGGTAGTTCGTCGGCCCAGGAGCATTCAACTAAGAAGTCTGCCAGGACTTGGGACTTCATGGCCGACCTCGGCCAAAAGGACAGATTGAATTCTCTCAACTTGATCGCCCATTTTGCCAACCGGCCCGAGGTGTCGGGCGGGATAGAATAGCTCTGAGCGGCTGGTCTATGAGCACCACTACCGAGTGGGCTTAAAAATAGGGCCTGAGGCGCTGAGCAGAGACGATTAGCGCAAAAATAATCTTTTCAGTGCGAGAGTACCTAGTTTTTGCATCATGGAGCATCTTGCTGATATAGTAGATGGGCTTTGAGTCCCATTGGCATTGGTGCGGACAAGCACAGAGCTCACGGCCTTGGCCAAGGCCACGAGGTAAAGGAAAAGCTCTTCTCCATTACTTGGCTTGGACAGCAGCGGTGGGGTGGACAGGAATTCCCTCAACCCCTCGAACGCTTTCTGACACTCTTCGGTCCATTCGAAGCCATTGACCTTGCATAGGGCCTTGAAGAAGGGTAAAAACCTTTCCGCGGCTTTGACAAGAAGTGGCTTAAAGCCGCCACCCGCCCCGTTAGACGCTGAATCTCCTTTTTATTTGCTGGAAGCCTCATGTCAAGGATGGCTTGAATCTTATCTGGGTTCACCTCTATTCCCCGTTGAGTCACCATGAAGCCAAGGAATTTGCCAGTCATGACTCCAAAGGTACACTTCCATGGATTCAACTTTATCTGACAGCGGCGAAGGTTATCAAAGGTCTCTGCTAGGTCGGCAATGTGGTCGTCGGCGCGAACGCTTTTAGTCAGCAAATTGTCCACATAAACCTCCATATTGTGTCCAATTTGATTTTCGAAGACCCTGTTCATCAGTCTTTGATATGTAGCCCCCGCATTCTTTAACCCGAACGGCATCACTCTGTAGCAGTAAGTGCCCTTCTTGGTCATAAAAGAGGTGGCCACTTCGTCCACTGGGTCCATCTTAATTTGATTGTATCCTAAAAAGGCATACATGAAGCTAAGGATCTCGTGGCCCAACGTAGTGTCCACCAACTGGTCAATTCTGGGCAGTGGAAAACAATATTTGGGGCATGCCTTGTTGAGATCGGTGAAATCAACATACATCCTCCAGCTCCTATTGGCCATGCGGACCATGACGATGTTGGTGAGCCAGTCGGGATAGTGTACTTCCAGACATGCCCAGCTGCCAACAACTTACAAATCTCCTCGTCGATAGCCTTCTGCCGCTCGGACGCAAAACTTCTCTTCTTCTGCCAGACCGGCCAACACTGTGGATTGAGGCTGAGCTTGTGAGTAATTACTTCAGGGGAATACCTGGCATGTCTGAGGCCGACTAGGCGAACACATCCAAGTTGGCCCGAAGAAAGGTGAGGAGCCGAGCCTTCGCCTCCTCGGGTAGCAGCGATCCCACTCGGACGGTCTTCGCAGGGTCTTCCCCTAAGGGGAAAGTCAATAAATGCTCGGCTGATTCTCCCCTCCTCTCTAGTCTCTGGGGTCCACCAGCTCGGCCGTCGGTAGGGTTGGTGTCTCTCGAGGGCCAGGCGTCATGTGGTATCAGAGGGACAAGAGGTTCCTCTCTCCACGCATCTCCCCTACACCCTTATTAGTTGGGAACCTTAGAAGCAACCTCTTGGTGGAGATAATGGCATCCAACAGGTTTAATCTAGGCCTGCCCAGGATGGCATTGTAAGCTAGAGGAACCCGCACCACTAGGAACTTCACCATGACCGTCCTTTGACAAGGCGCTGTCCCTGCTGTGACCGGGAGAGTAATTTCCCCTTCTACCTTTACAGAGTCTCCAGTGAAGCCCATGAGGGGCGTGGCAATAGGCCGAAGAGAATCATAGGACATGTTCATTCAAACAAAGGCATCGTAACTCAAAATGTCAGCCGAACTTCCACTGTCAACCAATATCCTTTTTACAGGATGTTTCGCAATCGTCATAGAGACAACGACACTATCATCATTTAGATTACTCACCCCCTCTAGGTCCCTTTCAAAGAAAGGAATTATAGGCTCTATTCCCTCCTCCCCCCTGAACCTCTTAGACATGCCACCAGCTCCCCAGGAGATCATAGCCATGGTCTTCTCGGTTGGGCATTATTGACTTCGACTGGTGCAGGCAGTGGCACTGACGACCTGGGGTAGCTGGGTTCATCCTCCGAATGAATTTGCCGAGGTAGCCTTGCTGAATGAGGTCTTCGATCGCCCTATTGACGTGGCCGGTCGGATGTACGTCGAGCTTGTTTTGTTGTTAAGGCCTCCATTTGTCTTGCGCTGGAAAAAATTAGCCTCGTCAGCAAGGATGTATTTGTGTGCTCCGCCCAGCAACTCGGCATAGGAGCTCGGTGGCTTCTTGTCGAGGGAATATGCAAAACGGGAAGGGCAAAGCCCTCGCTTCAAGGCGAGCATGGCCACTGAGTCATCAAGGTTATAAACCTTAAGCGTGGCTTCCTTGAACCGGGCTATGAAATCTTTCAATGGTTCACTGCTCTTTTGTTGGATGACGAACAGGCTATCGACCACCCGTGGAATCTTCCGATAGGCATTGAAATGTGCTAGAAAAGCTCTTTTCAGCTGTCGAAAAGAATTGATGCTTCGCAGTGGCAGCCGCGAGTACCAAGCCCGCTACCTTCCAAAGAGTGACCGGAAAAGAAATACAGAGGAGAGAATTAGTCGCTCCCTGGACCTACATGAGAACCTTATAGCTTTCCAAGTGGTCCAGGGGGTCGATAGTATCGTCATAAGGGTCCAATTGGGGTAAATGGAACCGGGTGGATATTGGCTCCTCCATTATGCGGCGGGACAAGGGAGGACGGCTGTCATAGTCCACCTCCAGCGGATTAGTAGCTCTGCGGGTCAGCTCCTCCAGCCGCTGATTATATTCCACAAGACCGCTCAGCCCGACGAGCGACACGTCCGTCAAAGGACCCTTCTCGTGATGATCCCAAGGACAAGGATGGGTTGCCGGTAACGATGTCCTCGCTCGGTCTCCCTCCCCTACTGCCTCCTGCGGGAGCTGTTTGAATGATGGAAAGGAGACCGGGGCCTCTTGGAGGCCTCCCGACGGCGACGCCCAGGGGAGAGGGGCCGGCGGGGAGCTTTATTGTTTACTAGGAGAAGCAACCCCCGCCTCCAGGGAAGGAAGCCGGAGGCCTTGTTGTGAAGCGACCACCTGTTGCTGCAGGTGCTAGACCGCCGCTACCAGTGAATGGACTTGCATAGCCAGGGCATCAACTCGGTCACCCTGAGATGACGATGGCGGGATCGGGAAAGGGACCGGAGGGGCCGGGAAGCTAGCTTCTGGCTGCTCCGGCTCTTCATACTGCCCCCAGGGCCCCCGGCCAAACTTCTTGAGCGCGTGTCACCACAATCTTGTCGAGCAATAGAGGGAAGTAGAGGCCTGTAGCCTTGTGGCCTCGAACTCTGCTTTCACGCTCCCCCTACCTGGCGTGCCAATCTGTTGTCGCCAAAGCACGTCTTTCAAATGCCGGGAGACGAAGGAGTCCTGAACATCTCTTCTTCGATGAAGTTCCTACAAGAAAGTCCTCAGTGGCCGGGGGATTCCGACGAGGACCCTTCGACGATTAAGTTAGCACTTTGGAAAAACAGTAATCAAAAGTTCCTATTCTGAATGAAACCTAACCTCCCTTTTTATACTTACTCCCATGTTCTCCCCTTTGCATGTTTTCGGGAAGTGGTGGCCATGCATGCAATCGTGGATCTAACCACGTTCGAAACATCCCATCATCCGTAATCGTTGGGAATTAGTGGCCCACGTGGCAGCTGCAGAAAGCTTAGTGAGCTATGTGGTAGTTGCAGGGAGCTAATAGGCCACGTAGATGGGAGCCCAGAAAGTCCAAGGCCGAGGGGAACCCTGCAGGCCCGAGGCCGAGGGGAACCCTGCAGGTCCGAGGCCGAGGGAAACCTGCAGGTGAGACCGAGGAGAATCCTGCATGCCCGAGGCCGAGGGGGATCCCTCGTCAGGTCCACACCTCGTTAGCTTTAACAGAGCCTGATCAGCCACATCAAAGTCAATGGACAGTTTCAATGATCTAGATGTGTCTCTTTATGTCATATCCTATTTTGACAGTCCTTAATGTACTTACTTCTTATTGCGAGATACTTGATGATGTAGAATTTATGGGTGGAGAGTTTAAAATTACAACTTCATATAGCTCGTTACATGAAAAACTATAAATATAGAAAAAAAAAGGTTATATTCTATTTTTTCTTAACAAAAAAATTTTGGTTTCTTATTAAAACACTTTTTTTTCCTCGCTCGTGCAGAGGAAAATAAACATATACAATGCTTACATATATTTATATTTATAATTTTTTTTATATTTTTATTAAAATTTATATATATCATTAGTAAAGATAGAAAGGAATGGGACAAATGAAGATAGAAGAATGGTAGAACGAAATTGAAGATTTATTATTTCTTAGTATTTTTTAAATTTATGATTTCTTAAATCTATAAGTTTTTATTGGGTTTGAAGAATATTATCAATAGAATTAGTGCAAGAAACTACTGATTATGATATATGGATGGTTCTGAATTCGCATATTGGTAGCAATTCTAGCTGGTTCAAGTTTGAATAACTCTTGGGTTAGTTATTTTAAGTATAGAAACTTTTTTAAATATAGTAAGATATTGCGACAATTTGCAGATTTTTAAAATATTACATTAGATATTAGGTATTTAATGACAAACTTGAAATATTAGGCATAGTGAGCTATTGAGGGTACATAAAATATAGAATTTTTTTTTAAGAAAAGATTTAAGCAAGGCCATTGTTATCAGGTCCATTTGCTAGGACCTTGTGGATGCATCATAAGATTTTGGAGAAAGCTTTCTAAAAGTTAATATTTATAAAAAGCTATATTAGCATGAAGATTTTTTGGAGGAAGTAATTAGAAATAATTTTTCAAACATGTGACAGATCATAATTTGATCCTGCCATATATAAATGTCTTTAAAATGTGATATAGAATGGCATTTAAGATAAATGTCGTTGACTAAAGCATAAATAACATAAAATATTAATATAAAATGGCATTTAAAATAAATGACCTGATATGTAATTACTTATCAAAATTTTATGATATTTAGATTAAAATACCATAAAAGGTAATTTTTGTTGGCATAAAATAGCAAATGCTGAAGAAGCAGGTGGCGCATAAAATATTTTTGTTGCAGTGTTAGTTGAAGATGGAATATTGAAATTTTTTATTTATAAATATATAGGTGAAAGCGGGAAGGACTAACTAATGAAAAGGATTTTTTTTCATTAATAACTTTCTATCGCCTTACAATAAAAGGAAGGAATGGGTGAAAGATGGAACGACTAATTAATGAAAATAAATAAAAAAAAGTAACTATTGACTTATAAAGAAGATGCAGTTAAGTATGAACTAAATATTTTTGTTGCGGTGTTAGCTAAAAATGGAATATCTAAATTTGTTTCCATTAATAACTTTCTTATACCTAACAATAAAAGGAAGGAATGGGTAAAAAATGGAACGACTAATTAATGAAACGGATTTTTTTCTATTAGTAACTTTTTAATGCCTTGCAATAAGAGGAAGGAATGGGTGAAAAATGAAACAACTAATTAATGAAAATGAATATATGGAAAATGAAAATAGTACCTATTGATTTATAAAGAAGATACAGCTATTTATAAACTAAATATTTTGGTTGCAGCGTTGGCTGAAAATGGAATATCTAATATCTAACAAAAAAAAAGGAATGGGTGAAAAATGAAATGACTAATAAATGAAAAAGATTTTCTTTCTATTAGTTCTAATGCCTTGCAATAAGATTGAGGAAAGAATGAATGAAAAAATGGAACAACTAATTAATAAAAATGAATAGATAAAAAATAATAAAAATGATAATTATTGATTTATAAAGAATGAACAAAATATACCTTACAATAAAAGGAAGGAATGGATAAAAAATGGAATGACTAATTAATGAGAAGGATTTCTTTTCCATTAATAACTTAATGCTTTACAATAAGAGGAAGGAATAGGTAAAAAATGAAACAACTAATAAATGAAAATGAATAGATAAAAAATAAAAAAAATGTAACTATTGATTTATAAAGAAGATACAGCTAAGTATGAACTAAATATTTTTGTTACAGTTAGCTGAAGATGAAATATCTAATTTTTTTATTAATAAATTTTTAATGCCTTGCAATAAGAGGAAGGAATGGGTGAAAAATGGAACCACTAATTAGTGAAAAGAAACTTTTTTTATTAATAACTTTCTAATGCCTTACAACAAGAGGAAGGAATGGGTAAAAAATGGAATGACTAAATAATAAAAATGAATAGATGAATTTTTTTCAAAAAAAGCTATCGATTTAAAAAGAAGATATAGTTAAGAATAGCCTAAAAATTATTTATAAAGTTATTTTAGTGATTTCTCACCCATTCCTCAACCAATATATATATGATATTAGTCTTCTTTTTTTTCTCATCTCCTTTATCCACTTTTTTCCTAAATTTTATGTTTACAATGGGGTATTTTCGACAAATGCCTCTGCTTGTGTTTTTGCTCTTGTTTCTTAGCATGACTTTCGGTACTTATGTTTCTCTTACTTTTCATTATCTTTTTTTTATATTTTAGTATGTAATGGTAATAACTTTCCTTGATTATATATATATATATATATATTGGAAGAATTTATATGCCTAATTGACTAAATTTTAACCAAGTTTTGTACTTTTCTTTTTACAAGAGATGGAGATGATTGAGGCAGCCACTTGTGAGAAACCAAGTATGTATTTTAAATGGGCATGCGTTTTTGGTTCTACATGTGATCAGGATTGCCAACATGAGTTATGCTGCCCCCGTGGAGGATTTGATTGTGACAAGATGTGCGAAGGAGGGCATTGCGCTAAATTCTTGGGCAAATGCGTTTGCACATGGACTTGTTGAAGTCTTCGTATGTATGTTGTTGAATTCAATAAATGTTGTTGCTGCTAAATCACTTCTCGAGCACCGAGTGAGAAAGGGGCTTCACAAACCTCTAGAAAGCTGATAGCAACCTCCTTTTGGCCAAAACCTGCAAGAAAAATCTAGACCGGTGGTTCCGACGGGGACCCTCCGACGCTTAAGTTAGTGATTTAGAGAACAAGAATTAAGATGAGAGAAGAGATTCAGTCCCCCCTTCATTGTGGGTTGGGGTCCTTATATACCTATTCGGGGGTCCCTCTTACCCATTGTCGATAACAGTCGAATCGAATCTTCCATTAAGATTAGCTCCGCAGGTGGGCGCACAGCTACTAAACACGTACCGTGAATATCGGCAACCGCACACAGTATCTGTAACTGCCCGTGATCCTAACAAAAAATGGGCGAACGGGCTATGCGGCAATTTTTGGTTGTTTCAAATCACTATGTTCAATGTTCGGAGTCGATTTCATGACTAAAACTATGGGCCGACAGTATGCGAGGCGAGACCTGAGGCCGAGGCGAGGCTCGAGGCTGAAGCCAAGCCGAGGCCGAAGCCGAAGCCAGGGCCGAGTCGACATGAATGCCGATGCGAGTCGGTAGAGTGCCGACACCGAGCAGGGTTAAGT
The DNA here is from genome assembly GCA_900491605.1 of Calamus simplicifolius. Lineage (NCBI taxonomy): Eukaryota > Viridiplantae > Streptophyta > Magnoliopsida > Arecales > Arecaceae > Calamus > Calamus simplicifolius. The sequence continues at coordinate 386,713 of UESW01004504.1, forward strand.
GTCAACGTGGAGTCGGGTTTGAGTGCCGACGCGGAGTCGAGTAAGTGCTAACGCGGAGTCGGGCTTTGAATGCCGACACAGAGTCAGGTTTTGATTGCCGACACGGAGTCGGTGGAATGCCGACACGGAGTCGGGCTTGAGTGCCAACGTGGAGTTGGGCTTTGGGTGCCAAAGCGAAGTCGGGCTTTGATTGCCGACACGGAGTCGGGCTTGAGTGCCGACATGGAGTCGGGCTTTGGGTGCCGATGCGGAGTCGGGCTTGAGTGCCTACTCGAGGCCGGCTTGAGTGCCGACGAAGCTGGGCTTGAGTGCCGATGCGGAGTCGGGCTTTATGTGCCAATGCGAAGCCGGGCTTGAGTGCCGATGCAGAGTCGCTTGAGTGCCGACGTGGAGTCGGGCTTTATGTGCCAATGTGAAGCCGGGCTTGAGTGCCGATGCGAAGTCGGGCTTGAGTAAGAAGCAAGGTTGCTCGAAGACACTTTCGTTAGTAAGAAAATGAATGTTATTCTAGCAAACATGCTCAAACTTAGGATATTAATACACTACTGATAATACCGATGGAGGTTGTCCGCGTTCCAAGTGTGAGGGAGAGGTTTTCCATCCAGCCCTTCGATCCAGTATGCTCCGCGATGAAGTGCGTCGGTGACTCGGTAAGGCCCTTCCCAATTGGAAGACAGCTTTCCCTCCTCTGTAGGTTTGGAGACTTTGGCTCGTCTGAGGACTAGGTCTCCGGGGAGGAATGTTCTGGGATGAACTCGGGCATTGTAATATTTTGCAATCCTCTGTCAGTAGGAGGCCATTCTGAGTGTGTTCGATCACGGAGTTCTTCGACAAGGTCAAGATTGGCTCTCAACCGGCTAGAATTGTTCTCCTCATCGTACGATTGTGTCCGGGGACTAGGGATGCCAATCTCCACCGAAATAACTGCCTCTGACCTGAACTCAAGGCTGAAAAGAGTTTCTTCTATGGGGGTTCGTGGCATCGTATGATATGCCCATAGCACGTTCGGGAGCTTCTCCACCCATCTTCCTTTGAAATCATCCAGGCATGTCCTAAGTCCTTGAAGGATGATCTGGTTTGTCACTTCTGCTGCTCTATTTGTTTGCGGATGACCGACAGAAGTAAACCTCTAATGTATCCCCAGTTCGGCACAAAACTCTTTGAAAGAAGCATTGTTGAACTGGCGACCATTGTCGGTAATAAGTGTGTGGGGTAGACCGAACCGATAAATAACGGACTTCTAGAAGAAGTTTCTCACCTTGGCTTCAGTAATCTTGGCAAGCGCTTCGGCCTCTACCCATTTGGTGAAGTGGTCGATGGCAACGAGCAGAAACTTCCGTTGACCGGAGGCTGGAGGGAACGGCCCCAAAATGTCCATCCCCCATTGGGCGAAGGGCTATGAAGCCGACAAGGGGCTCAGTTGAGAGGCGAGCAGCCGCTGAACATTAGCATGTCGCTGGCAGTTGTCGCACTTTCGAACCAACTCGGTTGCTCTTCCGCATGGTGGGCCAGTAGTAGCCTTGGCGTAGGGCCTTGTGTGATAGCGCTCTACCCCCCAAGTGGTTTCGCAGATACCTTCATGGATCTCACAGAGAATGTAGTCGGCATCTGCAGGACCAATGCATTTGAGGAGAGGGTGAGAAAAGGATCTTCAGTACAATTGTCTGTTGAGCATCAGGAACTTGGGTACTCACCACTTAAATAGTTTGGCTTTAGCGGAGTCGGCTGGGAGGGCGCCAGCGGCGAAGTATCGAGTATAAACATCCATTCAGGAAGGATCTTGGCGGACTAGCAAGGATTCTTCTACCGCATCGATGCTTGGGGCTTCCAGCTGCTCCACGTAGGTTCTCCCCAAGGTTCCATCAGCCAAGTTGGCTAAGTGGGACAAAGCATCAGCTCTAGCATTCTCCCCCCAGGGGATGTAGCTGACACTGAAGTGAGCCAAGGGAGAGGCTTGTGTCTACACCATACTCAAGTAATGGGACATAGTAGGATCCCGCGCCTCGTACTCCCCTTTGATCTGACCGGAGACGAGCTGGGAGTCAGTGAAGACTCTAAGGCATTTCACCCCGAGCTCCCATGCCAGCCTCATCCCTAACAGTAAGGCTTCATACTCAGCCTGGTTATTGGTGGCTAGGAAGAGAAAACGGAGGGCATACTCGGTCATAACTCGTCTGGACTTGCTAGGATAAGGCCTGCCCCACTCCCTTGAGAATTTGATGCTCCATCCATGTGAAGGATCCAGTCCTCCCCTTTTTCCTTGATTGCAACGCCCGAAGGGTTTGCATGGGACTCCTTCGGCTGCTCTTCTGTCCAAGTGCACTCGACCAGGAAATCTACTAAGACCTGAGACTTCATAGCCAACCTGGGCCAAAATGATAGGTCAAATTCCCCCAGCTTGGGTGCCCACTTCACCAGTCGGCCAGAGGTATCGGGGCGAGAGAGGATTGCTTTGAGCGGTTGATCTATGACCACCACGATCAGATGAGCTTGGAAATAGGGCCTGAAGCGCTGGGCAGAGATGATCAATGCAAAGATAATCTTCTCAACTCTGGAATATCTAGTCTTCGTGTCATGAAGTACCTTACTGGTGTAGTACATTGGCTTTTGTCCCATCGGCATCCATGCGAACGAGCACGGAGCTGATAGCTTCGGAGAGGCCGCAAGGTACAGGAGGAGCTCCTCCCCGCCCCTTGGTTTGGATAACAATGGCGGGGTGGATAAGAACTCTTTTAACCCCTCAAAAGCCTTTTGGCACTCCCTCGTCCACTCGAAGCCGTTGACTTTGTGTAGAGCCTTGAAGAAAGGCAGACATCTCTCTGCGGACTTAGACAAAAAATGGCTCAGGGCCGCAACCCTTCCAGTCAAGCGCTGCACCTCCTTCTTGTTAGCCGGAGACCTCATGTCCAAGATGGCTCGGATCTTATCGGGGTTTGCCTCAATTCCACGCTGCATCACCATGAAACCCAAGAATTTGCCCGCTGTCACCCCAAAGGCGCACTTGCGGGGTTCAGCCTCATCTGGTACGGCGAGGTTGCCGAAGGTCTCTGCCAGGTCGGCAATGTGGTCAGTGGTATGGATACTTTTGGTTAGCATATCATCCACGTACACCTCCATGTTGCGTCCGATCTGATCTTCAAAGACTTTATTTATCAGCCTCTGGTAAGTGGCCCCCGTGTTCTTTAGTCCGAACGGCATCACCTTGTAGCAGTATATCCCCTTCTCGGTCACAAACAAGGTAGCTTCCTTGTTTGCTGGGTCCATCTTGATCTGTTGTACCTAGAGAAGGTATCCATGAAACTAAGGGTCTCGTGACCAGACATAGCGTCCACCAGCTGGTCAATATGAGGCAATGGGAAGCTGTCCTTGGGGCATGCTTTGTTGAGGTCAGTGAAATCCATGCACATCCTCCAGCTTCCGTTAGCCTTACAGACCATCATGACGTTGGCTAGCCAGTCGGGGTAATGGACCTCTCAAATGTGGCCTGCAGCCTCAGCTTTCGATTTCCTCATCAATGGCCTTCTGCCGGTCTGGGGCAAAGCTTCTCTTCTTCTGCCGAAGGCCAACACCCTGATTTGATGTTGAGTTGGTGAGTAATTACCTCCTCAAGGATGCCTGGCATGTCAGACGATGACCATGCAAAGATGTCGAAGTTGGCTCGCAGGAAAGCAAGAAGCTAATTGTGCGCCTCCTCGGAAGTAAAGCCCCAACCTGGACGGTGCTCGTCGGGTCCTCCCCAATGGAAGGTCAGCAGGTGCTTGGCTGGCTCCCCTCTCCTCTCCAAGTCTCGAGGGTCGAGCGGCTTAGGCGTTGTTGTCAACTTCGCCTCTTGTGGACTGGGGGCCAAGTGGTAGCAGAGCGGTAGTGGGCTCTGCTCTCCCCTCATCTCCCCAACTCCTTTGCCGGTAGAAAACTTTATGAGTAGTCTTTTGGTGGAGATGACAGCATCCAGCAGGTTCAAACCGGGTCTTCCAAGGATGGCATTGTAAGCCAGTAGGACCCAAACGACTAGGAAGTTCATTAGAACCATGCTTTGGCGGTAAAGTTCTGGCTGTAACAGGAAGAGTTATCTCCCCCTCGACCCTTACAGAATCTCCAGTGAATCCTACCAGGGGTGTAGTGATGGGTCGAAGAGAGTTATGAGACAAATTCATTTGGACAAAGGCATCATAACTCAAAACATCCACAGAGCTCCCACTGTCAACTAAAATTCATTTTACAGGATGCTTCGCGATCGTCATAGACACGACGACGCTATCATCATGTCTATTAATTACCCCTTCTAGATCCCTTTTAGAGAAAGGAATTACAGAGTCTACTCCCTCCTCATGTTGTCTTTTAGAATTGTTACCTGCCCTCCAGGAGATCATGGCTACCGTCTTCTCCGTCGGGGCATTGTCCATGCCGATCTGAGGTGTAGGAGGTGCCCATGGGTTTTAGGGCAGCAGGGTTCCCTCTTTGGATGAACTTGCCTAGGTGGCCCTGCTGGACGAGTTCCTCGATAGCCTTCTTCAGTAGGCGGCAGTCTTATGTGTCGTGGTCGTAGTCTCTATGATATCGGCAGTATAGTCTTTGCTACGGGGAACCCCAGGCCTCATGGGAGGTGGACGCCGGAGGTAGGGCTCGTCCTCAATTTCTAACAGAATATGGGATATTGGGGCGAGAAGTGGAATGAAGTGTTCTTTAGGAACCAACGTCTGAGGCCGGGTATCTGAACAACGAGGCAGCTCAGGCTTTCTGGACCGTGCCCCAGCAGGTTCCGAAGGTGCTAGCTTCTTGCCGGACCCTTTGTCAGCCTCCCTCTGAAGGAGTCTGCTTCGTCAGCGTGAATATACTTCTGCGCCGGTTCAGCAGTTCGGCATAAGAGCTGGGAGGCTTCTTGTCTAGGAGTAAGCGAACCTGAAGGACAGAGTCCCCGCTTCGGGGCTAGAGTGGCCACGGAGTCCTCAAGATTGTAGACCTCGAACGCTGCCTCCTTGAACCGAGCCACGAAGTCCTTTAGGGTTTTGCCGCTCCTCTGTTGGACGGCGAACAGGCTATCAGCCACCCGGGAATCTTCCAACACGCATCAAAGTGGGCCAAGAAAGATCTCTTGAGCTGCCTGAAGGAGTTGATACTACGTGGTGGCAAACGGGAATACCACGCACGTGCTACCTTCCAAAGTGTAGCCGGAAAGGCGACGCAAAGAGAGAATCTGTTGCCTCCTGAACTTGCATGATGACCTTATAGCTCTCCAGGTGATCCAGGGGGTCTGCAGTGCCATCGTACAGGTCCAGCTGGGGTAGACGGAACCGGGGTGGGACCGGCTCCTTCATAATACGGTGAGACAGTGGAGGGCGGTGGTCGCAGTCCACCCCATATGGGTTGGTAATTCTGCGGCTAAGCTCCTCCAACCGCTGATGGTATTCGTCCAACCGTTGCTCGGCCCGATGAGCGATCTTCTTATTGGTGTCTTCCTTTGAGGATTCAGAAGACGAATAGGGAGAGTGTTGCCAGGGCAGGGAATGCACCTACTTTGGTTCCTTCCCACCACGCCGCATGGGAAAGCGGTCGGAGTGATGGGAAGGAGATCGTCGCCGCTTGGAAGTCTCCCGGCGACAAGACTTCAGGAATGCGAGGTGGGAGGCCTCCGGAGGGGTCCTGCCACGATGAGACTGGCTAGCTCCATGACCCTCCATATGAGGCAGAGAGGGTTGAGGTGGCAATGGTGTAGTGGCTGAGCACTGCTCCTGTAGTCCCCGCACCATCCATCAGGTCCTGAACCTATTGAGTCAGGGCATCGAGCCGATCAGCTTGGCTAACCTGCGGCTGTACGGGAGGTGGAATAGGAAAGTTGGCCTCCGATTGCTCAGCCCGCAGGAGGCATCCCCGGCCTGGCTGGTGGAGGCCTCTTATGCACTTGTAACCGCCATCTTCTTCCCTTGAGAGGTTATGGGGTCGCAGATGCGTGAAGACGAACGTCTGTTTGGCCCCCTTCCGGTACGCCAATCTGTTGCTGCCAAATCACCTCTCGAGCACCGGGCGAGAAAGGGGCTTCACAGACCTCCGGAAAGGTGACAGCAGCATCCTTTTGGCCAAACCTGCAAGAAAAATTTTGGACCGGTGGTTCCGGTGAGGATTCTTCGACGCTTAAGTTAGTGATTTGAAGAACAGGAATTTAGATGAGAGAAGAGATTCAGTCCCCCCTTCATTGTGGGTTGGGTCCTTATATACCTATTCGGGGGTCCCTCTTACCCGTTGTCGATAACAGTCGAATCCAATCTTCCGTTAAGATAGGCTCCGCAGGTGGGTACATAGCTGCTAAACACGTACCGTGAATATCGGCAACCACACAGTATCTGTAACTGCCCGTGATCCTAACAAAAAGCGGGCGAGCAGGCTACGCAGTTGTTTTTGGGTGTTTCAAATCACTCTGTTCAATGTTCGGAGTCGATTTCACGATTGAAACTATGGGCCGATAATATGCGAGGCAAGACCCGAGGCCGAGGCGGGGCTCGAGGCCGAGGCCGAAGCTGAAGCCAGGGCCGAGGCCGAGGCCGAGGCTCGGGGCCGATGTTGAAGCTGAAACGTTCACTGCTAAGACCGAGGCGAAGTTCGAGGCCAAAGCCGAGGCCAAAGCCAAGGCCGAAGCGAGGCCGAGGCCAGGGCCAAAGCCGAAGCCGAAGCCGAAGCCAAAGCCGAGACCGAGGCCAGAGCCGGTGCCGGGACTAGCTAAAATCATTACTTTGCTTTGAAAACATGCGGATTGTTACCATACCGCCCGAGGGCATGATTAGCCACATCAAATGTAAAAGCTAAAGGAAATAAAATACAAAAGGCAGGAATTCATATTTTAAAACTAATTATTGAATAAGAGATAATATTTCTCCCCAAACATGTTATTAATTAAAACATGTATGTTTATCTAGAGAAACATAAACGTTCCAAGAAACTTACACCCTTTATATTTTTATGCAGATTCCAATAATGGTTTAGGTTTGCATTTTGCTTCTTATAGGATCCAATGAAAAATGCATTACAAGAGCTTGAAGATAAAAAACAAACCACAATTAGTTTAAAAAACCGATTGTTTAAGACGGCAAGGAAAGAAAAGATTATAAGCTAGCTCTAACATAAAGTACATTGTAAAGATTTCAGTCCTTGATGAAAGCTGAAAATTAGACATCTTCCAAGAAATAATCTGTTTTCCTTATCAAAATATGAAAAGATTATAAAGAATTGCAAACCAAAATCAGGTTGTCAAACAGATAGGAGAAACCATACTTTTAGAAGACAAGTGGATGCAGCAATCTGATTGAATTAGTGATTATAAAGATTCACCAGTCTAAGGAGCTTTAATCAAGTTTACGTCCAGGCAAGCAAAACCAAGACTGAATGAAATTCTCATAATTAGTCATGCACATTAATAAAGAACATCAAGAAGAAGAAAAAGGAATAATCAGAAGGAATTCATGGACTCCGCCCAACACCTCTAGGTCCATGGTAGATAGATCGCATAGAAACCTATTTTCAAAGTTGATACAAGTTTATAAAGATCAAGAAGCTTCATCCCATTTCTAAGAAACTGTCCTCAATATTTTCCTAACTCCTCTTCTCATAGAGACGAAAGCATTAGTTTAAATCAACACCTGTTTTCTCCATTAATTAATTTAACATATTTATCCAATATCATAGACAGTCAAGCTTATTTACAGTTAAAAAACTCAAGCTTTCAACAAATGTAAGAAGCTATGTAATCGATTCAAAGAGCAAACTTTCCACTTCTCCGATGTGAGACAAGAAAGGCCACATAAGAGCACACGAAATCCACTTCACAAGAAAGGGAGGCAAATAAGCACTAACATTTATCATTGTTGAAACTAAACCAGCAGTTTGCAACGAAACTCTTGGAGGTGTTCATACAACAAACACTAATGGCTCCGACTACCTCTCAAACACCTCTCTTAGACACTGTATATCTAATTCTTGATTCGCTTACAAACCCTAGCATTCATCACTTCCCAAAAACTTTAAAAGCAAAGAAGCCAAAAAGAAAAACAGGAAATCATCTGGAACATTCCACACATTTCAAAGCCTTAGAAATCCGTAATCTGGCGAACATAGTCCAAAAATAAAAAAAAAAAAAAACCCAGAAAATCCAGAAAAAAAAAAAGTTGCTGAACAATACCGGCAATGGGATTCCGATCTCTCTCGCCGCCGAAGCCACCATAAGCTTCACTCGCACTCTTGTGTCTTTCTTTCTTTCTTTAATCTCTTTCTTCCACCCCTCTGTCCCTGCTTCCCCTCGATTTGCTTTGCTTTAGCTAATAACATCCTTTGGGTTAGTTATTTTAGGTATAGAAACTTTTTTAAGTATAGTAAACTATGGTGGTAATTTGCAAATCTTTTAAGGTATTATATTAATATTATGTATTCAATGACAAACTTGGAATATTAAGCACAGAGAGGTATGAAAGCTATGTAAAGTATGGAACCTCTTTTGTCAGGTCCCATTAGCTAGGACCTATTGGATTCGCTCAAATATTGATTTTTATAAAGACTATATTAGGATGGAGATATTTTTAAAGAGTTAATTAGAAATAAGTTTTCAATATGTAACATATTATATATTAATCCTGTCATATATATATATATATATATATATATATATATATAACTTGAAATGTGGTATAAATGGCATTTAAGATAAATACCATTGATCAAAGCATAAATGCCCTAAAATATTGATATAAAAATTATTTTGATCATCTCCTAACCATTTGCTGATTTATAAAGAAGATATAGCTAAAATAGTCTAGATAATTATTTATAAAAAAATATTTTAATCATTTCTTACCCATCCCTCTATATATATATATGATATTAGTCTTTTATTTTTCATACCATCTATCCATTCTTTTTTTAAAATTTTATGTTTACAATGGAGTATTTTCGACGAATGCCTCTAGTTCTATTTTCGTTCTTATTCCTCAGCATGGCTTTCGGTTCTTATCTTTACCTTATTCTTCATCATCTTTCTATTAATTCTTCTTTCGGTGGATTGTGCTGGAATACTGTTAAGAAGCGCCCTTTTTCTTTAGTAGAGCTGTTGAAAATTAGTTCACAATGTCTTCAAACAAACAATTACATTGTATATTAAATGAGGGCCTAAAATCAAACATGTTTCCCCAATAAAGTTCCAGACTAGGTTTGGTTTCAACCTTATATACCAAACCTTATACCAAATGGTCCATTATACTTCAACCTGAACTTCCTGCAGCTGCTCCACCCTTTTCATATTCTTGCTGATCCTCTTTGGCAAACTCCTCAATAAGCTGGCGCTGCCTTGGAGTCAAATTTCTATACAGGACCAAAAAAAAAAAAAAAATAAAAAAAGGAACTTTCAATGCTTGGCGCTTGAAAAGAAAAAATCCTTGGCTTACACTGGAATGCTGACATTAAAATGAACATATTGGTTTCCAGGGAGAGCAGAGTTCCTTGTCTTAATTCCTAGCAAATATCAATGAAATATAGTAAGATTCTGCTAAAGAGGCTAATGAAGAAAGATAAGAGATTATTTAGCTTTTCATGGATGAAAAAGTTAATTACCAGTCCCTGCAAGTTTCATAAATCATGCATTATAAACAGATGGAATTTCTTGTACTAAAAGATGTATAGGATCAAAAACTAAACAAGAAAAGATAAAAATGAGATATCCATTTCTGCATTATTTACCTTTATAGACACGAATTTCATGATCATTAGTGTCAAGTCGAGGTGGAGTAGAGATAATTGGGGCTGTTTCAGTGGCAGGGACAGTTGGAGTAAAGACAATTGGGGTTGTTTCAGTGATAGAGTTTGGTTCTTCAAGTGGAGTTGGTTGAGTGCCAGGGTTTGGTTCAGTTGTTTGAGTATCTTTAGTTGAAGGAAAAATTGTTTGAGTATCTTTAGTTGAAGGAAAATTGGCCTGAGTATCTTGAAGAAAATCCCAAATCTGATATTCTCTCAAGTTCTCCCCCTAAATTTTGGATTTGGGAAAGTAAGGTTGGTTCTCAAAGAATGTGACATCTATGGAGTTGTATACTTTCCTAGTAATTGAAGAGTAACACTTGTATCCTTTTTGGTTAAAGGAGTAACCGAGGAAGATGCATTTGAGAGACTTGGGATCAAGTTTGGTGCAGTGTTGTTGATGGATGTAAACAAAGGAGGAACAACCAAAAACCTTCAATGGTAAGTCGGAAGAAAAGGAGCGGATATGTGGATAGACTTCCATGAGAATATGACGAGGAGTTTGAAATTTTAGAACTGACTAGGCATCCTATTGATGAGATATGTGGCTATGAGTATGGCTTCCCCCCAAAAGTGTTTAGGTACATGATTAAAGAACATAATGGCGCGGGCCACCTCAAGTAAATATCTATTCTTCCTCTCAGCAACCTCATTTTATTGCGGAGTATCAACACAAGAGCTTATATGAATGACACCATGCTTGAAAAGATAAGGGCCAAGAATGAAATTAAAATACTCCTTAGCATTATCTATTTTAAGAACTTGAATTTTGCTTTGGAATTGAGTGGAGATCATGGAATGAAAGGATTGAAATATAGTAGTTGTTTTAGATTTTTCTTTCATAAGGAATGTCCATGTTGTTCTTGTATGATCACCTATGAATGACACAAACTATTGGGCCCCATTTATATTTTTACACGTGAGGGTCCCCAAATATCACTGTGAATCACAGAAAAAGAATGTGAAGGCTTGTATTGCAGGTTAGAGTACACATATCTAGCATGTTTTGCAAGCTGGCAAATTTCACATTGATAAAAATTAGACTTTTTATTGATGAACAAATGTGGAAACAACTTTTCAATGTACGCAAAATTTGGATGACCAAGGACAATGCCATAACATGACTTGTCTTTCAACTGAACCAGACACAAAATTAGAAACAAGATTAACAGAATTTGATAGTAATGCAACAACTGAGATCACATATAGCCTTTGTATTGGTTATCTTTCAATAAACAAAAAATTGTTCCTTGAATTACAAGAAAATTTGACTTTATTGAATCATAAACTATAATTCACTGAACTTGCTTCTTGAAAAATAACCAAAATATATTGATTCTTTTAACTATTGGAAATAAGATCTGACAAATTTTTTATTACTTCATTCTTCTGCATGGTGCTTCTTGTTTCTTAGTTCCAATAAATGCAGATATTATGACAACCAAAAGTCCAAAACCCTAAAAAAATTAATCGTTCCTTTAATTGTTAAATCGACCATAGAGTGCTTTACAAACAAAATAATGATATTACTTTAATGTTGTAAGCTGAATAAGAGAACTACTAGATAAATCATTCAAGATAAATGATATTAGTAAGGTTGTAAACCTTGAGTTGATGTGTTACTTCTAAAGGATATCACTTAAAAGAGAGCTCCCACATAACAGCTGATCTTTCTTAGTTTGTCTCCCAGCCCAAAAATGAAATTAAACAGGGGACCAGACACCACAATTTGCTATTTTGAGTTGGTTCATTTGTGTTAGCATGGAGGTCTGCTTATGTAACCTCAATTGAAAAGCCACCTAATAAGCCCTCCTAAATGTGTAAGATATTGCATATATAACAAAAGAATCATCATGTTCNTCGGAGGACGGATCCCGGCGGCAAACACTCAATATTTCCTAACTCCTCTTCTCATAGAGACGAAAGCATTAGTTTAAATCAACACCTGTTTTCTCCATTAATTAATTTAACATATTTATCCAATATCATAGACAGTCAAGCTTATTTACAGTTAAAAAACTCAAGCTTTCAACAAATGTAAGAAGCTATGTAATCGATTCAAAGAGCAAACTTTCCACTTCTCCGATGTGAGACAAGAAGGCCCCATAAGAGCACACGAAATCCACTTCACAAGAAAGGGAGGCAAATAAGCACTAACATTTATCATTGTTGAAACTAAACCAGCAGTTTGCAACGAAACTCTTGGAGGTGTTCATACAACAAACACTACTACTACCTCTCAAACACCTCTCTTAGACACTGTATATCTAATTCTTGATTCGCTTACAAACCCTAGCATTCATCACTTCCCAAAAACTTTAAAAGCAAAGAAGCCAAAAAGAAAAACAGGAAATCATCTGGAACATTCCACACATTTCAAAGCCTTAGAAATCCGTAATCTGGCGAACACAGTCCAAAAAATAAAAATAAAAAAAAACCCAGAAAATCCAGAAAAAAAAAAGTTGCTGAACAATACCGGCAATGGGATTCCGATCTCTCTGGCCGCCGAAGCCACCATAAGCTTCACTCGCACTCTTGTGTCTTTCTTTCTTTCTTTAATCTCTTTTTCCACCCCTCTGTCCTGCTTCCCCTCGATTTGCTTTGCTTTAGCTAATAACATCCTTTGGGTTAGTTATTTTAGGTATAGAAACTTTTTTAAGTATAGTAAACTATGGTGGTAATTTGCAAATCTTTTAAGGTATTATATTAATATTATGTATTCAATGACAAACTTGGAATATTAAGCACAGAGAGGTATGAAAGCTATGTAAAGTATGGAACCTCTTTTGTCAGGTCCCATTAGCTAGGACCTATTGGATTCGCTCAAATATTGATTTTTATAAAGACTATATTAGGATGGAGATATTTTTAAAAGAGTTAATTAGAAATAAGTTTTCAATATGCAACATATTATATATTATATATATATATATATATATATATATATACTTGAAAATGTGGTATAAATGGCATTTAAGATAAATACCATTGATCAAAGCATAAATGCCCTAAAATATTGATATAAAAATTATTTTGATCATCTCCTAACCATTTGCTGATTTATAAAGAAGATATAGCTATAAATAGTCTAGATAATTATTTATAAAAAATATTTTAATCATTTTACCCATCCCTCTATATATATATATATATATATATATATATATGTATGTATGTATGTATGTATTATAGTCTTTTATTTTTCATACCATCTATCCGTTCTTTTTTAAAATTTTATGTTTACAATGGAGTATTTTCGACGAATGCATCTAGTTCTATTTTCGTTCGTATTCCTAGCATGGCTTTCGGTTCTTATCTTTACCTTATTCATCTTCATCTCTTAATTCTTCTTTCGGTGGATTGTGCTGGAATACTGTTAAGAAGCGACCTTTTTCTTTAGTAGAGCTGTTGAAAATTAGTTCACAATGTCTTCAAACAAACAATTACATTGTATATTAAATGAGGGCCTAAAATCAAACATGTTTCCCCAATAAAGTTCCAGACTAGGTTTGCTTTCAACCTTATATACCAAACCTTATACCAAATGGTCCATTATACTTCAACCTGAACTTCCTGCAGCTGCTCCACCCTTTTCATATTCTTGCTGATCCTCTTTGGCAAACTCCTCAATAAGCTGCGCTGCCTTGGAGTCAAATTTCTATACAGGACCAAAAAAAAAAATTTAAAAATTAAAAAAAAGGAACTTTCAATGCTTGGCGCTTGAAAAGAAAAAATCCTTGGCTTACACTGGAATGCTGACATTAAAATGAACATATTGGTTTCCAGGGAGAGCAGAGTTCCTTGTCTTAATTCCTAGCAAATATCAATGAAATATAGTAAGATTCTGCTAAAGAGGCTAATGAAGAAAGATAAGAGATTATTTAGCTTTTCATGGATGAAAAAGTTAATTACCAGTCCCTGCAAGTTTCATAAATCATGCATTATAAATAGATGGAATTTCTTGTACTAAAAGATGTATAGGATGAAAAACTAAACAAGAAAAGATAAAAATGAGATATCCATTTCTGCATTATTTACCTTTATAGACATGAATTTCATGATCATTAGTGTCAAGTCGAGGTGGAGTAGAGATAATTGGGGTTGTTTCACAGTTGGAGTAAAGACAATTGGGGTTGTTTCAGTGATAGAGTTTGGTTCTTCAAGTGGAGTTGGTTGAGTGCCAGGGTTTGGTTCAGTTGTTTGAGTATCTTTAGTTGAAGGAAAAATTGTTTGAGTATCTTTAGTTGAAGGAAAATTGGCCTGAGTATCTTGAAGAAAATCCCAAATCTGATATTCTCTCAAGTTCTCCCCCTAAATTTTGGATTTGGGAAAGTAAGGTTGGTTCTCAAAGAATGTGACATATATGGAGTTGTATACTTTCCTAGTAATTGAAGAGTAACACTTGTATCCTTTTTGGTTAAAGGAGTAACTGAGGAAGATGCATTTGAGAGACTTGGATCAAGTTTGGTGCAGTGTTGTTGATGGATGTAAACAAAGGAGGAACAACCAAAAACCTTCAATGGTAAGTCGGAAGAAAAGGAGCGGATATGTGGATAGACTTCCATGAGAATATGACGAGGAGTTTGAAATTTTAGAACTGACTAGGCATCCTATTGATGAGATATGTGGCTATGAGTATGGCTTCCCCCCAAAAGTGTTTAGGTACATGATTAAAGAACATAATGGCGCGGGCCACCTCAAGTAAATATCTATTCTTCCTCTCAGCAACCTCATTTTATTGCGGAGTATCAACACAAGAGCTTATATGAATGACACCATGCTTGAAAAGATAAGGGCCAAGAATGAAATTAAAATACTCCTTAGCATTATCTATTTTAAGAACTTGAATTTTGCTTTGGAATTGAGTGGAGATCATGGAATGAAAGGATTGAAATATAGTAGTTGTTTTAGATTTTTCTTTCATAAGGAATGTCATGTTGTTCTTGTATGATCACATATGAATGACACAAACTATTGGGCCCCATTTATATTTTTTACACGTGAGGGTCCCCAAATATCACTGTGAATCACAGAAAAAGAATGTGAAGGCTTGTATTGCAGGTTAGAGTACACATATCTAGCATGTTTTGCAAGCTGGCAAATTTCACATTGATAAAAATTAGACTTTTTATTGATGAACAAATGTGGAAATAACTTTTCAATGTACGCAAAATTTGGATGACCAAGGCGACAATGCCATAACATGACTTGTCTTTCAACTGAACCAGACACAAAATTAGAAACAAGATTAACAGAATTTGATAGTAATGCAACAACTGAGATCACATATAGCCTTTGTATTGGTTATCTTTCAATAAACAAAAAATTGTTCCTTGAATTACAAGAAAATTTGACTTTATTGAATCATAAACTATAAATTCACTGAACTTGCTTCTTGAAAAATAACCAAAATATATTGATTCTTTTAACTATTGGAAATAAGATCTGACAAATTTTTTATTACTTCATTCTTCTGCATGGTGCTTCTTGTTTCTTAGTTCCAATAAATGCAGATATTATGACAACCAAAAGTCCAAAACCCTAAAAAAATTAATCGTTCCTTTAATTGTTAAATCGACCATAGAGTGCTTTACAAACAAAATAATGATATTACTGTAATGTTGTAAGCTGAATAAGAGAACTACTAGATAAATCATTCAAGATAAATGATATTAGTAAGGTTGTAAACCTTGAGTTGATGTGTTACTTCTAAAGGATATCACTTAAAAGAGAGCTCCCACATAACAGCTGATCTTTCTTAGTTTGTCTCCCAGCCCAAAAATGAAATTAAACAGGGGACCAGACACCACAATTTGCTATTTTGAGTTGGTTCATTTGTGTTAGCATGGAGGTCTGCTTATGTAACCTCAATTGAAAAGCCACCTAATAAGCCCTCCTAAATGTGTAAGATATTGCATATATAACAAAAGAATCATCATGTTCTCGATCATTGGAGGATGATCCAAGAGTCGCAGGGTGATGGGTCATCACCAAAGAATCATTTGCAGTTATCATACATTCAAGTTAATTTGTGAATGTAGCATCACCTGAAATTAAGTGATTGAATTTTTCATTTGTTTATTATGTTCTATGGCATGGTCAATACAATTATTAATTAAAGTTACCATGGGGCCAGTTTGGGATAGCTGTTGTTCATCTTGTATATATATATATAACTGTTGGGAAATAGCCATTTAAAGGCATCCCAACAGGCAATCCAAATAGGGCCTAATACTATAAATTATACAAAAAAAAAATGAAAACAATAGTCTACTTGCTTTTTTCTTATACTGCATTATAGATGCTTGAGTTATTATTAATTTTGGAAAGCTGAACCAACCTGAGCCAATTAGTTTGGAACAAATCTAGCCATACCAAGGAAATTGGATCAGTTCAGCCCTTTAAAATAATTCGTTATGACTTATCGGGTTCGGGTTCACCCCATTTAAAGAAAATCCATTAAAAAAAAAAAACTTTACCAAGGGTTTTGGTTCAACCCATTTAAATAACAATACAATAAAAAAAATTCATCGCCAAAGATTACCATCACCTATCCCATGAAACAAAATCCTATCTTCTCTCTCTACATTGTTTTGTTTGTCAAGAAGAAACAATATATCCTATCATCCACCATGAGGAAACTCTATCACCATCAAGCCATAGGTACGAAAGGGGTCATCCCTAAATATTGTTTGTCAAAGGAGAGAAAGGAAAGAAAGACAAAATTCTCTATCTTCCATTGTTGGAAAGTCGTTGTCGTCCATCATTCCCAAATTGTCCATCATCTATCAAAGGTAAGTTATTTCCTTATCTTTCTCTCTCTCCTTCTTCCTCTCTCCCCTCCCCTTTCTTTCCTTGATTTGTCGTAATTCAATACAATACATAACAATATCATATTGAATCGATCAACGACCAATATGGGATGTCAATTCAGTTTAGTAGATCTTGCTATTAATAATATAATGCACTCTATTTGTCCATCTTTTTTATGAGCACAAATAGCATAGTTGGCTGAATGTGCCAGAATGACTAGTTTGGTTTGGTTCAATTCAGTTTGGCATAGGCTAGTTCAAATTGAATAAGTCCATAACTAGCATGATTCAGGTGTTCGTGTGCCTCGAATTGGCCTATACCAATTAGTATCTAGCCAAACTACCCAATTCCCTATTAAAAAAAAAAAAAAAAAAAAAAGAGTGGTAGAGAGCCTCCCATCATGTTCTTTACCCCTTTCTCCCTATTTTTTAGCTTGTTTTCATGCAAAAGAAGAGGGATTTTTTCAAGAAAATATAGATTTCATCTTCAACTTAGGTAAGGTTCGATGTTAATGAGTGTCAAGTAGCAGGAGAGCCAATATGCCCATAGAAGTATATAAGGAAATTACATGAAGGGTTTAGCGCCTTGCTAACAATTTTGAAAGTATACCAAGTTGATTGTGGACGCAATTGTACCATTATATTGAGTGCTTACAACTATAGACAATGAGCCTAGATGGATTTCCTATATCACATGATGATGACTGTTAAGGTCTAGATCAAGCAAACAGCTCTAAGGCAAGCCAACGAGTACACCAACTTCATCCAACTGAGGTAGGGGTAGGACTATCAGATAGGCAAATACTTACATCTAACAAGTAATCATAATATAATTTTCAATAAATGTTTTTAAAAAAAAAACAAAATTCAAGTTTATTTATTGAAACATTTACAACGTATACTCGCAACTTGTTATCTA
Organism: Calamus simplicifolius; assembly: GCA_900491605.1. Classification (NCBI taxonomy): domain Eukaryota; kingdom Viridiplantae; phylum Streptophyta; class Magnoliopsida; order Arecales; family Arecaceae; genus Calamus; species Calamus simplicifolius. The sequence goes on from UESW01004504.1 coordinate 404,212, forward strand.
AATCTGAGGTTCCAGCATAGTGTCCAAGGAATGGACATGGATAAAGAACTTTTAACCACCCTATAATATATATATATATATACACACACAAATATGTCTTGTGTGTCACAGACTAAAGCTTCTACAGACAACACCCAAAGATTCAATGATAATGTAGATATTCTTTGGACACAAAGTGAAAATGATCCAGTAGTTATGATAAATAGTCTCTAACATGCAATTTGCTTTATTATATTTACAATTGAAAGATAGTTCTACTTTGAGCTCTCTATGAAATATCTCAAACAACCAGCCATTTGGATCCTCTTGCAAACAATCTCCTCTAGTGGTAATGAGCATAAATGGTCAACCTTTGCACTAATATATAGCAAACAAACAAACTATGTATACTACACTCATAAGTAGCTTAATAACCTCATGTATGTGCACTATAATTGGATGCTTAAATTAAAGTGCATGCAGGACGTACAGTTGAAATTGTGATGACCCACTCGATAATGATTTTGTATATAAGGAGCACGATACGTTGATTGGATGGCTTGAGGGCCAACAACATCCAAATCTTAACGAGACAGAGGAGGAGGAGGTGGAGTATTCTGGCGGTGGGGTAGGGAAGGGGAGGAAGATCGGAGGAGAGCGAGAACCAAAGGATCAGCAACTGCTACCAGGAAATGCTCAAGGCCGATCCTGGGAATCCACTGCTCCTACGTAATTATGGAATGCTTATGATGTACAAAAAGGCAAACCCCAAGGCCTTATAAAAATCCCTCCTTTGTTTTCCTTTTTTTTTTCCCTCTTGACTTCACACTCTCTCACACACACACACACTCTCTCTCTCTCTCTCTCTCTCTCTCATGGGACTTAGATAAATAAATTAATTTATTTCCTTGTTTTCATTGAATAAAGGTGGTAGGAGATGCGAACAGGGCATAGGAGTACTCTACGGACGGGTGATACTGGTGAGCCTAGGGAACGAAGAGCTGCTATTGCTGTATGGAACGATGGGCCGCAAACTAAATTTTCCAATGCTTTAAAGTGTTGGGAGTTTTTATTTTTTGATATTTGTTTAATACTTTTAGAAAGCATCAACAAATTCAAATTATCCGGGCTTTAAAGCGTCAAAAATTTCTGATGCTTAAAAGTCAGAAAAAATCTCAATGCTTTTAAAAAGTGTTTAAAAAAATTATCTTCACTCCTATTTTGCCGATGCTTTTTGATGCGTCAGAATGATTTTTTAAGCATCGAAAAAAAAAGCCTTTTTTTAGCATTGGCTTTTGTATTATTATAGTATAGTTTGATGGAACCTATCTTATGTAATTATTTACGAACATGTTCAACCAGTCCAGCATTCAGTACATATACGGCAAAATGCATTAGAACTGCTAAGCAAAGAAGTTAAACATAATTGGGGAGATGTTCATCTCCTTGGCATTGCTTTCGATACTAGAAGCCTTTGCTGGGTGGTTGTGTCTAGAGGTTCATGAGATTGGTTTTGTGTGCATTTGTGCAGGAGAGAACACATGCTTGCATGTGTCTTTTTGGGTGGTTTGATGTGCATAGCTTTTGCATTTCTGTGGGAACTGGTTCGTCACCCTCACACTCTTTGAAATGCATTATATTTGGTAAATTATATAGTTTTATAATTTTGTGATTTTTCATTAACTAGTTTCTTGGTTATTGGACTCTTTGGTTATGGTCATCATGGTAGATTGAGACCAGTTCAATAAAGATACTCTAATTAGATTTTTAGTTGTCAGTGGCTTTTCATGCATGTTGATACATATTTGGTGCTCATATGGCAGAAAGAAGAAACTGCTCACCAACACCAATTTATTTTACATGCAACCTTGGATGTGGTTCAAGACAATATTGCATAGACTAATAGACTACAAGCGCTATAGAGTGAGGCTCCATCAATATCTGGAATGCTAGTTTGCCCATTCCACTCTCCATTCCAATTATTCATGCAAATAAATTCTCATGCAGGATTTTGAAGTCTATTGTTGCCAAAGTACGCCTTTCAAACGCCGGGTGACGAAGGAGTCCTGAACCTCTCTTCTCCGATGAAGTTCCTGCAAGAAAGTCCTCAGTGGCCCGAGGATTCCGACGAGGACCCTCCGACGATTAAGTTAGCGCTTTGGAAAAAACAGTAATCAAAAGTTCCTGTTCTGAAAGAAACCTAACCTTCCTTTTTATACTTACTCCCACGTTCTCCCCTTTGCATGTTTTTGGGAAGTGGTGGCCATGCATGCAATAGTGGATCTAACAATGTTCGAAACATCCCATCATTCATAATCGTTGGGAATTAGTGGCCCATGTGGTAGCTGCAGAAATCTTAGTGGGCTACGTGGCAGTTGCAGGGAGCTAATAGGCCACATGGATGGAGCCTGGGAAGTCCAAGGCCGAGGGAAACCCTGCAGGCCCGAGGCCGAGGGAAACCCTACAGGTCTGAAGCCGAGGGGAACCCTGCAGGCCCGAGGCCGAGGAGAACCCTGCAGGTCCGAAGCCGAGGGGAACCCCGCAGGTCCGAGGCCGAGGGGAACCCTGCAGGCCCGAGGCCGAGGGGGACCCCTCGTCAGGTCCGCACCTCGTTAGCTTTAATGGAGCCTGATCAGCCATATCATATGCCCCCCCATCCCTGAGGTAGTGCGGGTCTGTTTCCCGCCCATCGAAAGGGGCTTGAGCTCGATCGGTGGCTGATCCAACTTGGCCACCAATTGCAATAGGGGCTCGTGTCCACGGGGCACGAGGACTCTTCAGTGCTAGTGGCATGGGGAGTTGTAGCGTCGCCGCTCCCACTGATTTGCACCGTTGGATGTGAGCAGATCCTTCTAGAAAAAGCAACGGCCATCATCACCATCATTAGGCTGGCGTTATCGATATCCCGTCATTGGCGCTGTGCAACTGCCGAGGCATCCCTCCCAATGGGAAGCGTGCGCATGGCAGACTGGTTTGGGCGGGATGACCCGAGGGGAGCTATAACAGGTGGCACTCCAACCATCAGACGCCTCATACTACTAGTGCCTTCTTCTCCTTGAGCCTTCCTCACTTCGGGTCTTGTCGTCTTCCCCGCCATCTTTCTCCCGTCAGCCAGGTCAGTCCTTCTTCCATATCTTCTTCCCCTTCTTGGCCCTCCTCTGCCCTTTCCGAGGACTATTTTCCTCCCCTGCACATGCAGGACTCTCCGTCTCCTGCTCCCTCCTGGTCCTCTTCCTCTTCCTCTGAGGATCAGGTTCCTCTGTCCTAGAATCGGGTGGTTGTTCGGGCCCCCACCAGGACCCGTCCAGCAGACACCGAAACCCCTAGAGCCACCCTAGACTCTCCCGATCAGGTTATCTCCACTGTGTTGGCCAAGAGCTGACCAAAATTAGGGCCATCTATAGGATCCCTGATAGCATCCGCCTATACCCCCCAACCCCGAACGACAGTGTACTCTCCTCCCGTCCCGGGAGTGTTGCTCTGTACAAGGCCTTTCTCAAGGCCAGTTTTCGATTGCCCCTTCATCCTTGGATCGTCAACCTTCTAGACTTCTATTCCTTAACTCCATCGCAGTTAGTTCTGAACTCCGTCTGCACGATATGCTCTTTCTTCGTTCTATGCCACCTTAATGGGTTAGAGCCTAAAATTTCCCTTTTCCGTAGTTTTTACAGCCTCCATCAATAGTCAGGTTGGTGGGTATTCCAACATCGGCCCACCCGAGCCTAAAATTCAACCTTCCCACATCGGTCAAAGGGTGAAAGACCCGGTTCTTTTTCGCCGACCTCGAAGGGGGGAAGCCAAGCTGGAGGACCCCAACGTAGGACCGAACCAAAACAACTTGATAACTCCGAGGGACAAGGAGGCCTTCAGAATGTTGCAACGCCTGGTATACCCCGATGCAACCAACTTTTGACGGAGGATAACCTCCGGTTCGTAGGCTTCCTCCCGAGTGGTGGTGAGCAACCCTAGACGCTCTTCCCTCTTTGGCCTCCTTCTCATTCTTCCTTGCTCTTTCTTTTTCTTATCTTTTTTTTTTGACTAATTTTTGATTTGTACAGCTATGAAGCTACCAGATAACATGGTAAGGAGGCGGCAGTGAAGAAGAGGAAGGCCGTCGGCAACGCCGAGCCATCGAGGAAGAGGCCCCAAACTCCAAGCCCTCCTTGGTCTCCAAACGGATCTCCGACCCCAGCCCTGTTGATACGTCGACCGCAAGAGCATCGGGAGCAACCTCTGGGGGGTCAAGAGCCGGTCCTCCCCGTGGGCCTCACTGCCAACATGCCTCCCGAGGGGCCCCCAACCGAAGTTGCCCCATCGACCGAGGAGCAAATCCTCCCTAACATGGAGCCATCTTGCTCCGCAACCGAGCTGACCCCGGAGGGAGCCTCACCCGGGGCCTAGGTTGAGCCAGACCGGGCAATGGCCGGTCCGCAAGCCGAAGAAGAGAGATCGGCTTCAAACGCAGCCCCAACAGCGTCCCTTCAGGCCGGGGCTGACAGGGAGGATGAGCCTGACGCCCTTCCTACCCGACCATCGCTGACGAACCAGGGGCTATTGGCCAAGTAGTTGGTCATTCAGCTCTGCCACCTAGAGCTCCAGAGAGAGCTCCACCGCCGAGGAGCCGAGTCCTTCCTTCAGGATGTCTTCTTGGCCCAACTATGGGTAAGTACTGCCGCTGTTTCTTTGCACATTTCCCTTGTCTCTTTCTAACTACATATTAACGTCGGCCCTACAATGCAGACGGTGAACTCCTTAGTGGCACTAAGGGACATGCTCGCTCGAGCGGAGGAGGCACTCTGTCAGTCCCGGCAGGAGGCCACCGAGGTACGGGCTTGGGCAGAGAAGGCCGAAGGGGCCTGGCCTTAGCCTTAGTCGAGCGGGCCGAGGAGCTCGACAGGGTCAAGTTCCAGGCCGCAATAAAGCTCGAGCACCTGAAAGAGCATTTGGAGATCGCCGAGATGACTGCCGAGGCCCAGGACCTACGCATCCAGTCCCTCTGCATCCAGGCAGAGTCGGCGGGGAAGCGGGCCTCCAATGTCGAGGAGATTGCTTGAGAATTAGGCACTCGAGTGGCAGAGCAGGAGGAGGCCGCCCGTAAGGTGAAGGAGAGGGCCAGGGAGGCCGAGAAGAGAGCCACTACAACCGAGGAGAAGGCAGCTACGGCAGAGGGAAAGGCTACTGTCGCCGAAGAGAAGATGGCTGGGGCAGTGGATGAGTTTCGGAGGAGCTCGATGTTTGCGGAAGAGTTGGCCGAGGCTTCCTCCAACGCCTATCTCCTAGGCTTTCGAGATGGCAAGGAGAAGGTCGGCCAAGTCCACGGTCTCTCGGGCCTTGATGACCTTCAGCCAGATGAAGTGCTGGAGGAGTCATCAGCAGCCCCAGAACCGACCAGCAACGAGCCATCCGACGACCGGCCGACCGAGGCTTGAGCAGACCCATCCCTTTCCTATGCTAATTTTCCTTTTATGTCTGTGTACTGAAGTCCGATCGAGGTCGGCATTTTGTAACCCTTTTTCCATATAGTAATGAAAAATAACTATTTTGACAAAGTGTTAGAGATAGTGCCTTCTGATGCATGTTTAGTTCCCCTGTGACGTTGTCTCCAAGAGATCGAGTGAACTGTAAGCGAGCTCGGCCTGACGTTGAAGTAACAACTTGGGCTGGTGCTAAAGCGGGACCTTGGGACCAGGTAATCAAGCATTGAAGGCCCGACCGAGTACAAATCCCTCATGCCGATAGCACCTCGAGCCGGAAGCACCAAGGCGAACTCGGGTCTAAACACTGATGGTGTGTATCAGTTTCAAGATGTCGAGCCGAGCTCAGGCTCAAGCACCAATGGCAACTCGACCCCGAGGTGCCGAGGGGAGCTCAGACTTTAGTGCCAATGGTACACTGGCCTTGAGGTGCCGAGATGAGCTCGGGCTTGAGTGTCGAGGCAAGCTCGGGCTTCAGTGCCGATGGTATATTGGTCTTAAGGGGCTGAGGCAAGCTCGGCTTGAATGCCAAGGTGGGCTCGGGCTTGAGTGCCGAGGCGAGCTCGGGTTTGAATGCCGAGGGGAGCTCGGGCTTGAGTGTCGAGGCAAGCTCGGGCTTGAATGCTGAGGGAGCTCGGGCTTGAGTGCGAGGGAGCTCGGGCTTGAGTGCGAGGGAGCTCGGCTTGAGTGCCGAGATGAGCTCGAGCTTGAATGTCGAGGGGAGCTCGAGCTTGAGTGCCGAGGTGAGCTCGGCTTGAGTGCCAAGGGGAGCTCGGGCTCGAATGCCGAGGGGAGCTCGGGCTTGAGTGCTAAGGCGAGCTTGGGCTTCAGTGCCGATGGTACATCGATCTTGAGATGCCAAGGCGAGATCAGGCTTAAGTGTCGATGGTACATCGATCTTAAGTGCCGAGGTGATTTGGAAAGTCAAGTCACTAGAACACTTTTTATTAACGAAACATGAGATATACAAACTTCAGGTTAATAAGGCTGGAGAGGAGGTACTCAAACCGAAGATTGTCCCATCGTGTACGTTATTGATAGTATCGGCAGAGGTTGTTAGCATTCTAGTGTGAGGAAGAGGCTTCCCGTCGAGACTCTCAATCTGGTATACTCGGCGATGAAAGGCCTTTGTGACTTGGTAGGGGCCCTCCCAATTTGGGGACAATTTGCCTCCCTCCATGGGTCGAGGTATACCTCGACCCTCCTAAGGACCAAATCTCCTGGCAAGAAGACTTTGGGACGGGCGCACGCGTTGTAGTATCTAGCAGCTCTCTGATGATAGACTGCCATTCGGTGGTGTGCTAGGTCGTGTGCCTCTTTGACCAGTTCTAAGTTGGCTTGCAGTCGAGTCGAGTTATTGTCTTCGTTGTACGACTCTACTCGTGGGCTCGAAAGGCCGATCTCCATCGGGATGACGGCCTCCGAGCCGAATACAAGGCTGAAGGGGGTCTTCCCGGTGGGAACATACGGCGTGGTGTGGTAGGCCCATAGCACGTTGGGAAGCTCCTCCACCCATCTTCCCTTAAAACCATCCAACCATGTCCTCAGCCCTTGAAGAATTATGCGGCTGGTTACCTTGGCCGCTCTTTCGGTTTGGGGATGGCCAACTTAGGTGAACCGTTGGTGAATGCCCAGCTCAGCACAGAACTCTCTGAAAGGGAAATTACGAACTGCTGTCCATTATCAGTGACAAGAGTGCGAGGTAGCCCGAAGCGGCAGATGATAGACTTCCAAAAGAAAGTCCTAACTTTATGCTCGGTAATCTTTGCCAGCGCCTCGGCTTCCACCCACTTGGTGAAATGGTCGATGGCAACAAGCAAAAATTTTCACTAGGCAGAAGCCAGGGAAAATAGTCCTAATATGTCCATCCCCCACTGAGCAAAAGGCCACGGTGCTGTCAGAGGACTCAGCTGGGTAGTCGGCTGCCGTTGAATGTGGGCGTGCCGCTGACAACTGTCGCACCTCCGTACCAGCTCGGCCGCATCTTCCCTCATAGTTGGCCAATAATATCCTTGCCGCAAAGCCTTGTACGCCAGTGTTCTGACCCCTAGGTGGTTTTCACAAATACCCTCATGGATTTCTCACTGAATGTAATTGGCATTTGCGGAAGTAGCACACCGGAGGAGTGGGTAGGAGAAGGACCTTCGGTACAGGCGCCCATCCAACATCAGAAACTTGGGGGCTCGTCTCTTAAGCAGCTTGGCTTCTGCAGGATCATCAGGGAGAGTGCCATCAATAAGATATTAGACGTATGCCTCCATCCACGAAGGCCCTTGGCCGATTGGCAAGGCCTCCTAGGTAGCATCGATACTCGGAGCTTCTAAGTGCTCCACGTACGTTCTCCCCAGGGCTCCATCGGCCGAGGTGGCCAAACGGGATACCGCGTCGGCTCTAGCATTCTCACCCCTGGGGACATAACTGACACTAAAGTGAGTAAATGACGAAGACTATGATCGGACCTTATCCAAATAACGAGTCATGGTGGGGTCCCGAGCCTCAAACTCCCCGATGAATTGCCTGGTAATGAGCTAGGAGTCAGTGAAGGATCGGAGGCATTCCACTCCGAGCTCTTTGGCCAATCTCATGCCTGCCAGCAAGGCTTCATACTCCGCCTGATTGTTAGTTGTAGGAAAAAGGAACCTTAGGGCATATTCCATCATTTCCCCTCTGGATCAGCTAGGATGAGACCGGCCCCACTTCCCTAGGAATTCAAAGTGCCATCAACATGAAGGACCCAGTCCCGCTCCTCACATTCGGCCATCGCTTTTGAGGGGGCCGAGTGGAGCTCTTTGGGTAGTTCGTCGGCCCAGGAGCATTCAACTAAGAAGTCTGCCAGGACTTGGGACTTCGTGGTGGACCTCGGCCAAAAGGACAGATTGAATTCTATCAACTTGATCGCCCATTTCGCCAACCGGCCTGAGGTATCGGGCCGGGATAGAATAGCTCTGAGCGGCTAGTCAATGAGCACCACTACTGAGTGGGCTTAAAAATAGGGCCTGAGGCGTTGAGCAGAGACGATTAGCGCAAAAATGATCTTTTCAGTGCGAGAGTACCTGGTTTTTGTGTCATGGAGCATCTTGCTGATATAGTAGATGGGCTTCTGAGTCCCATTGGCATTGGTGCGGACAAGCACAGAGCTCACGGCCTTGGCCAAGGCCACGAGGTAAAGGAAAAGCTCTTCTCCATTACTTGGATTGGACAGCAGCGGTGGGGTGGACAGGAATTCCCTCAACCCCTTGAACGCTTTCTGACACTCTTCGGTCCATTCGAAGCCATTGACCTTGCATAGGGCCTTGAAGAAGGGTAAACACCTTTCCGCGGCATTGACAAGAAGTGGCTTAAAGCCGCCACCCGCCCGTTAGACGCTGAATCTCCTTTTTATTTACTGAAAGCCTCATGTCAAGGATGGCTTGAATCTTATCTGGGTTCACCTCTATTCCCCGTTGAGTCACCATGAAGCCAAGGAATTTGCCAGTCATGACTCCAAAGGTACACTTCCGCGGATTCAACTTTATTTGACAGCGATGAAGGTTATCAAAGGTCTCTGCTAGGTCGGCAATGTGGTCATCGGCGTGGACGCTTTTAGTCAGCAAATTGTCCACATAAACCTTCATATTGTGTCCAATTTGATTTTCGAAGACCCTGTTCATCAGTCTTTGATATGTAGCCCCCGCATTCTTTAACCCGAACGGCATCACTCTGTAGCAGTAAGTGCCCTTCTTGGTCATAAAAGAGGTGGCCACTTCGTCCACTGGGTCCATCTTAATTTGATTGTATCCTAAAAAGGCATCCATGAAGCTAAGGATCTCGTGGCCCGACGTAGCGTCCACCAACTGGTCAATTCTGGGCAGTGGAAAACTATATTTGGGGCATGCCTTGTTGAGATCGGTGAAATCAACATACATCCTCCAGCTCCCATTGGCCTTGCGGACCATGACGATGTTGGTGAGCCAGTTGGGATAGTGTACTTCCCGGACATGCCCAGCTGCCAACAACTTATGGATCTCCTCGTTGATAGCCTTCTGCCGCTCGGGCGCAAAACTTCTCTTCTTCTGCCAGACCGGCCAACACTGTGGATTGAGGCTGAGCTTGTGAGTAATTACTTCAGAGGGAATATCTGGCATGTCTGAGGCCAACTAGGCGAACACATCCAAGTTGGCCCGAAGAAAGGTGAGGAGCTGAGCCTTCGCCTCCTCGGGTAGCAGCGATCCCACTCGGACGGTCTTCGCCGGGTCTTCCCCTAAGGGGAAAGTCAATAAATGCTCGGCTGATTCTCCCCTCCTTCTGAGTCTCTGGGGTCCACCAGCTCGGCCGTCGGCAGGGTTGGTGTCTCTCGAGGGCCAGGCATCATGTGGTATCAGAGGGACAAGAGGTTCCTCTCTCCATGCATCTCCCCTACACCCTTATTGGTTGGGAACCTTAGAAGCAACCTCTTGGTGGAAATAATGGCATCCAACAGGTTTAATCCAGGCCTGCCCAGGATGGCATTGTAAGCCAGAGGAACCCGTGCCACTAGCAACTTCACCATGACTGTCCTTTGACAAGGCGCTATCCCTGCTGTGACCGGAGAGTAATTTTCCTTCTACCTTTACAGAGTCTCCAGTGAAGCCCATGAGGGGCGTGGTAATAGGCCGAAGAGAATCATAGGACAGGTTCATTCGAACAAAGGCATCGTAACTCAAAATGTCAGCCGAACTTCCACTGTCAACCAATATCCTTTTTACAGGATGTTTCACAATCGTCATAGAGACAACGACGCTATCATCATTTGGATTACTCACACCCTCTAGGTCCCTTTCAAAGAAAGGAATTATAGGCTCTATTCCCTCCTCCCCCCTGAACCTCTTAGACATGCCACCATGTTGGGGAGATTGTTGAGAAATTGTTGCCCCAATTTTATTGATTTTGATGATTACCAAAAGCCATAAGTATATTAAAAGATGCAATGAATTTATTTACATGAGCAATGAATTTATTTCTCATAATCAATGAGTATGTTAAGTATGACTATAATCAATTGGAAAGTAGCTTCAAGCTCCATGTTTAAGCTTTCAAAAAGAAATTTTTATACTTCATATTTCAATCAATGAGTTTTTGGAACATATCTTGAATTGATTCTTAATGTCAAATTTATTATATTCAAGTCAAAAATTGATTTAAAATTAATCTGGAATGAATTTCAAAGTCAATCAGAAAATTCTCTGATTTTTGATACGTTTCGGAGCCGACTCTAGAGTTTCAGAGTCGACTCCACTCAGTATACAGAGATTCCTGATTTTCTTGAGTCGAACCCAATGATTTCAAGAGTCGACCCCCGATATTGTCGAGCCGACTCCATGACTGTAAGAGTCGACTCTGCTCAGACTCCAGAGAGTTGTTTTTCTAAGCACTTCTTGAGTCAACCCCTTGCTTTTCATGAGTCGACCCCCGACTGTTAGGAGCCGACACCTTATTTTTCTTGAGTCGACCCTTAACTATCTGAATGTTTCTATTTTTGGCATCGCGTCTTCGAGCCGACTCGCCTAAAGTTGGAGCCGACTCCAACAAATCTGGGCGTGACTTTTTCTGTATGCCAACTCAGCGCCAACGGTAATATTTTTCAATAACGGCTATATTTCTTTGTTTCTAACGGCTATATTTTTGCAGAGTCTATAAATAGAGAGGCCGTTTCAAATCAAAAGATATAGATATATAGATCAAGAGAGAAAAAAAAAAGAAAAATCTTTCAGAAAGAGGAAAAACAGAGCGTCATTTGAAAAATCCGAGATTCAAAAATAGAGTGAAAGAGAAGGAGTGAAATCAAAGGAGACTTCATCTGTGCTCAAGTTCATCAATCCAAGAAAGTCTAGAAGAAAATCCAAGAGCCATTCAAGATCAAATCAAGAGATTTTCAACATTCAAAGAAAGGAGAATAAGTTCAAATTAACTCCAACATTCAATCCGTGAAGAATCTGAGCTGAGGCCCGATTCCACACTTCAAAGGAGTTGAGGAAAATAAGAAAAGAAGAAAAGCCTGCACTCAAATTGAATCTAAACAGGCCCTTCTAAACTTTGCTTTTATTTTGAAATATCTGCTCAAAAGGAGCTGTTTTGTACTAAACTCATATTTTTATCTTGTGGTTTGCTAATTCAATCAGTGGATTGAATTAGTGGAGGTAGTTTACCTCGGCACAAGCTAAGGATAGCTTATGTGTTGGGTTTTGTGCTGGTGAGCCCGTGTAAAACCAGCTGGGTTCGTTGTGATCCCGAGAAAACAACAAGTTTGGGTTGTGAGCTTGTAAAACAACTCGACTGTAATCGAGAAGATTATAGTGTGGACCCAAGTGGAGCTTGGGAGTGGACGTAGGTGTTGGATACACCGAACCACTATAAAATCTTTGTGTTTGCCGTGTTTATTTGTCTCTCTCTCTCTTTCTATTGTGCTTTAACTTGAATTAATTGTGTATATCCTCTCATCAATAGTTTAAATTGTTTTAAAAGGCTTAATTTTTAAAGTACCCAATTCACCCCCCCTCTTGGGTTGCCATCTGGGCCAACAATTGGTATCAGAGCTTGTGCTCATTTGTTTTTGATTGATCACACGATCAAGAGCGAAAGATCCAAATGGCAACACAAGCCAGCTCGAGTTTTGCTGAGGGCCATTCTACAAATAGACCACCTTATTTAATGGTTCCAACTATTCATATTGGAAAGCAAGAATGAGGATATTCATTCAAGCTTCAGATTATGAATTATGGAGTGTCATAATTAATGGACCTAGTACACCCACACACTTAGTTGATGGTTCTATAGTTCCTAAGCCCGAAAGGGATTGGAATGAAAATGATAGGAAGATGGCTCAGCTTAATGCAAAAGCCATGAATGTTTTATATTGTTCTCTTGATGCTAATGAATTTAATCGTATCTCTACCTGTAATTCCGCTAAAGAGATATGGGATAGATTAGAGGTTACCCATGAGGGAACCAACCAAGTTAAAGAATCTAAGATTAATATACTTGTGCATAAATATGAATTGTTTAGCATGGAACAATCTGAAACCATAACATGCATGTATACTAGATTTACTGATATTGTTAATGGTTTGAAGAGTCTTGGAAAAACCTATACTAATGCTGATTTGGTTCGCAAAATTCTTAGGTCACTACCAAGATCATGGGAAGCCAAAATGACAGCCATTCAAGAAGCCAAAGATCTAAACACTTTACCTTTGGAAGAGCTTCTTGGATCCCTTATGACCCATGAATTGACAATGAAGCAACATGTGGAGGAGGATAGCAAAAAGAAGAAGACAATTGCCCTCAAGGCTGCAGAAGTTGAAGATAGCAGCAGCGATGATGAGGATGATGATGAAGACACAGCTCTTCTAGCAAGAAAATTTAAGAAATTTATGAGGAGAAAGAAACCCTTCCACAAAAAGAAATTTGGAAATAAGATGGAAGGAGAAAAGGAAAAAGATAAGGACAAGGACAAAGAGAAAGACCCCTTGATCTGTTATGAATGTAAGAAACCGGGGCATTATAGATATGATTGTCCGCAATTGAAAAAGACTTTCAAGAAAAAGAAGAAAGCGTATGTTGCAACTTGGAGCGACAGTGATGAATCTTCTTCCGAAGAAGAAGAACAAAAAGAGGTTGCCAACATTTGTTTTATGGCGAACGACGACGATGAGGTAAGTTCTGAAAACCCTTGTGATGATTTTGCTTTTGATGAATTATTTGAAGCCTTCAATGAACTTGTAGATGATTTTAAAATTTTGAAAAAGAAATATAAATCTCTGAAAACTGAAAACATAAACTTAATTAAAGAGAAAAATGAAGTGATGCTTGCAATTAAAGATTTAAAAGGTAAAAAGGAGATGTTTCTTAAAGAAAAGGATGATTTTACTCATGAAATTAATATACTAAAATCTGAAAATGAAAATCTAATAAAAGATTTGAAAAAGCAAATACAAACTCTATCTTTGGGAAATGAACAGCATATTGTAGAAAATGAATTTCTAAAGAAAGAAGTTAAAAAATACAAAGATATTGTTGATAAATTCACCTTAAGTTCTACTAAACTAAACATGATTTTAGAAAGTCAAAAAGCAGTTTTTGATAAGGCTGGATTAGGATATAATACATTTAGAAAACAAAAATCTTTGAAAAACATTTTTGTACGTGCTAGCCAAAGTAACATCACTTGTTTTAAATGCAATTTAAAAGGGCATAAATCATTTGAATGTAATTTACAAAAACCAAATAAGAATTTAAATTTTAAAGGGAAGAAAATATGGGTTCCAAAAGGAACAATATTTGTTGCTACTAACCATGAAGGACCCAAGAAAGCTTGGGTACCTAAACATAAAGTTTGATTTTATTGCAGGAATGTCATGTGGCCAAAAGATCAAAGAGAAAGTGGTATCTTGATAGTGGCTGCTCAAGACATATGACGGGTGACAAAGAAGAATTCATCACCCTTGAAGAAAAGAAAGGAGGAGTTGTTACGTTCGGTGATAATGGTAAAGGTCAGATTATGGGCCTTGGTAAAATCCGTATAACTCCATCCACTTTTATAGATAATGTACTTTATGTTGATGGTTTGAAGCATAACTTAATTAGTATAAGCCAATTGTGCGATAAAGATTTTAAAGTATCATTTGAAACTTCTTTCTGCACAGTATCTAATTCCATTGATAATAGCATTGTATTTACTGGTTATAGACATGGCAATGTTTACTTGGTTGATCTAGATAAATTATCTATGAGTGATCATTGCTTAATTGCTGATAATGCTAATATGAATGAAATTGGATGGTTATGGCATCGTAGATTAGGTCATGCAAGCACACACCTAATTTCAAAACTAATTAAAATGGACTTAGTTAAAGGGTTACCTAAAATAGATTTTGAAAACAACAAAATATGTGATGCATGTCAATTTGGAAAACAAACAAGAAGTTCTTTCAAATCTAAAAATGTTGTTTCAACTTCTAGGCCATTAGAGCTACTTCACATGGACCTTTTTGGACCAACTAGAACCACAAGTCTAGGAGGAAAGAAATATGGTCTTGTGATTGTAGATGATTACTCTAGATACACTTGGGTATTGTTGTTAGCTCACAAAGATGAGACTTTCTCGATATTCCTGAAATTCTTTAAGAAAGTCACAAATGAGAAAAACACTACCATAGTGTCTCTAAGAAGTGATCATGGAACTGAATTTGAAAATCACCTATTTGAAAATTTTTGTGCTGAAAATGGTATTAATCATAATTTTTCTGCACCTAGGACCCCACAACAAAATGGTGTTGTAGAAAGGAAAAATAGGACTTTAGAAGACATGGCCCGTACCATGCTATGTGAAAGCAACCTACCAAAGTACTTTTGGGCGGAAGCTATAAACACGGCATGTTACATTTTAAATAGAGCCCTAATAAGACCAATACTTAAGAAAACACCTTATGAACTATGGCAAAACAGAAAACCTAATATTAGATATTTTCATGCATTTGGTTGTAAATGTTTTGTTCATAATAATGGTAAAAAAATTTAGGCAAATTTGATGCTAAATCTGATGAAGGAATATTCTTAGGATATTCAACAACTAGTAAAGCATATAGAGTATTTAACAAGAAAACTTTAATTGTTGAAGAATCCATTCATGTAGTTTTTGATGAATCTTTAGCAACTAGTTCCGAAAAGTTTGATGATGAGGAAGATACAAACATAATTGAGAAAGATCTTGAAAAATTAAATATTGATGTATCTTCAGATCATGAGCAAGAGGCTAAAGATAATGATTCACCTAAGGATGATGATACTAACACTAATCATAATGATATAGATCTTCCTAGAGATTGGAGATACGCTTATAGTCACCCTAAGGAATTGATTATAGGTGATCCATCTCAAGGAATAAGAACTAGATCATCTATGAGAAATATTAGTAATCATCTTGCATTTGTATCACAAATTGAACCTAAAACTATTGAAGAAGCTGAAAAAGATAATAATTGGATGTTAGCTATGCAAGAAGAATTAAATCAATTTACTAGAAATAATGTATGGACATTAGTAGAAAGACCTAAAGATCATTCTGTTATAGGATCAAAATGGGTATTTAGAAATAAACTAGATGAAAATGGCATAGTAATTAGAAACAAAGCTAGATTAGTTGCAAAAGGATATAATCAAGAAGAAGGTATTGATTTTGATGAAACCTTTGCACCAGTAGCTAGATTAGAAGCCATTAGACTATTACTTGCATTTGCATGTCACATGAATTTCAACTTATTTCAAATGGATGTAAAGAGTGCTTTTTTAAATGGATTTATAAATGAAGAAGTGTATGTAGAACAACCACCAGGTTTTGAAGATCATGAATTTTCAAATCACGTTTTTAAATTGCACAAAGCATTATATGGTTTGAAACAAGCACCTAGAGCATGGTATGATAGATTAAGTAAATTCTTAATTGAAAATGATTTTATAAGAGGAAATGTAGATAAAACATTATTTTTGAAAAGAAAAGGTAAAGATTTATTAGTAGTTCAAATATATGTTGATGATATTATTTTTGGTGCTACTAACAATCTTCTATGTCAAGAATTTGCTAAGTTGATGCAGGGTGAGTTTGAAATGAGCATGATGGGAGAACTCAACTTCTTCCTTGGACTCCAAATCAAACAAGAAAAGGAAGGGATTTTCATCAACCAAACCAAGTACACGAAGGAACTACTCAAAAAGTTTGGTATGGATTCAATAAAACCCCTTGGAACTCCAATGAGTCCTTCATGCAAGTTAGACAAAGATGAGGAAGGTAAGAAAGTTGATCAAAAGTATTATCGAGGTATAATCGGATCTCTACTCTACTTAACTGCTAGTAGACCTGATATAATGTTCTCTGTTTGTCTATGTGCTAGATTTCAATCAGAACCTAAAGAATCTCACTTAACTGCTGTTAAAAGAATATTAAGATACTTAAATGGAACAAAAAATGTAGGTTTATGGTATTCTAGAGACTCAACATTGAACTTAATTGCATATTCTGATTCTGATTATGCTGGATGTAAGTTAGATAGGAAAAGCACAAGTGGTGCATGCCAATTCTTAGGAAGTAACTTAATCTCATGGTTTAGCAAAAAGCAAAATTCAGTTGCATTATCAACTACTGAAGCTGAATATGTTGCAGCTGGAAGTTGCTGTGCTCAAATCCTATGGATTAAGCGACAACTTGAAGACTATGGTATCACACTTGACAAAACACCTATAAAATGTGACAATACAAGTGCAATTAATCTAACAAAAAATCCAATTCAACATTCTAGGACAAAACACATAGAAATTAGATATCATTTTATTAGAGAACATGTAACTAATGGAGAAATATGTCTTGATTATGTTAATACTGAAGATCAATTAGCAGATATATTTACAAAACCCTTGAGTGAAGAAAGATTCTGTTATCTTAGAGGAGAGTTAGGGATTTGTGATCCATTAGAATGAATTTGAAACCCCTAAGAAAAATTATCTAGAACTCTTTCTATCCTTTGATTTTAAGGAAATTTTATCTAAAATTCTTTCAAATCCCTGATCTTTAAGGAAATCTTATCTAGAATTCATATCTAATTGATCTATTAAAATCCAATGATTTTTTATCAATTTCTATGATCAATGTCCGGACACATTTCAGATTCTCTGAAACTTTATGTTTTTGCTCTGAAATGGTCTCGGAGCCGACTCGATCAGTATCGGAGTCGACTCCATGTTTCTGCTGAAACTCTGGAGCCGACCCCATCTCTGTGCGAGTCGACTCCACTTCGGGTTAGGTTTCTGTGACTACCCGGAGTCGACTCCACACTTTGCGGGAGCCGACTCGAAGTGGTCCCAGGTCGATTTTTCTAGGGCAGAGTCGACCCCTCGTTCATTTCTATCTTCTCAAATCAATCAAAATCTCTCTCCAAAGATTTTCCAACCTACCAAATCCTTAGAAACCCTTGATTAACCTTTCCACTAAATCAATGGCACCTAAAACCCGTGGTTCTAGCCTTGGAGCGGCCGGGATGAAGAGGAAGAAGACGGTGAGGCGTCCCGCTCGCGAACCGTCTCCGAGCATGGATTCCACCTCGTCCTCTTCAACCCCGAGTGCTTCTCCTGCTGCGGCCACCTCTCAGGTAGACCGCCTAGCCGATAGAATTATTACAACCGGGAGAAAGGTGGATTTTGAGCTATTTGAGGCGGAGGGTTTTCTTGTAGGAAGACAATTAATTGAAATGGGATGGGAGAAATTGTGTTCATTAGATTGCCCAACCTACCCCGCCTTGGTTAAAGAGTTTTATAAAAATTTGTCAAGAGGAGATAATGGATTGGTCAGCTTGATTAGAGGAAATAGGATAAATGTCACAGTGGATATACTCTCAAGACTTTTGGATCTTTCAGTGTCTGGTCCTTCTACATTTTCACCTGATGATAGGAGCCCGGCTTTATCAAGATTGTTAAATAAAGAAATTGTTGGTTTTGAAGAAGTCCAAGCAAATCAACTATCTTTGGAATTAAGGCTTCTCCATAACATATGCAGTAGGATTCTGTTCCCTAAGACTGGGAGGTTTGATTATGTATCTGAGAGAGACATTTTTGTTATGGATGCTGTAGTGGCTGGGAGACCTATCAATCTTCCGAATATGATAATTTGGTACATAGCTGACTGTGGGAGCAAGAAGAAATCAAGTCTACCCTATGGCATGATATTAACTAAGATTTTTCAAAGCCAAGGGATAATTATTTCCGATAGTGAGCCATTGAGAAATTTGAGACACACTGATTACTATAGCTTGGCTACTATTCATAGGATGGGATTTGTGAAGAAAGATGGTAGATGGGAAAGGAAAAATCAGTTGGAAGATAGAGCCGCTGATGTTGAGGCACCTGGACCTTCTGTTAGACATTCATCACCTGTGCCTCCTAGTTCTTCTGTTCCAGTTCCGGCCCCTTCTCCTGCTCCAATGTTTGATCAGCCATCTTCTTCATCAGTTGGTTTTTCGGATCTTCAGTTAGAGCAGCTCAAGAGTCTTCTTGATGCTCAAGAGGATAGAATGAAGACTGAGTTTGACAGTAAATTCATGAATCTTAAAGAAACTCTCTATTCATTAGAAGATCGAATTACCAAGATTGAATCTACTCTTAGCTCCTCTACTGAGTCTTTAAGTGGTGATTTAAAGAATATTTTTGAAGAACTTAAAGACATTTGTGGAGATGGTAAGACTTATGCAAAGTGCAATGCCGAGCTTCAAGACAAGATTTTAACTGCTTGTACTTTTGTGGACGAAAGACTGAGAGAATATGTCAAGCTTCAAACTGATGGAATGAAGAACATCGTAGATCACTTAACAAGAATTGTAAGGACACATTTTTGATGTAATGGATGTTTAGTTTTTGCAATGTAATGAAATTTATATTATGATTTACATTTTGATATAATGAAGTAATGAAAAGTTAGTTTTGAATGTTCAATGAAGTTTGAGTTTGAATGTACTTCTCTTATTTATCAATGAATCTCAGTTCATGTTAAAGCATATCTTAAATCGTGAATGTGATTGTGTTTGATGCTTCTCTACCTTTTTGTTGATAACAAAAAAGGGGAGAGTTTTATACATGACTGTATATGCATGGGAGAAATTAAACGAATGTTATTGTATATGCATATAATAAATAATTGAATGGGGGAGAGAAGGAGTAATAATTAAACATTACACATACAGAGAATGAATGAAAAAGCAATTTAGATGAAAATGCTGAATTTTGACATTAAACTGTGTATGAGTTTAAATTGAATGAATGGGATATTTATTTGAGTTTCATAGGGGGAGCTACCTCATTCAGGGGGAGCCTAACTATGAAAATTAAATAAATTCTTCAATTAATCATGCATATACTCAATGTTTTTGTCATCATCAAAAAGGGGGAGATTGTTGGGGAGATTGTTGAGAAATTGTTGCCCCAATTTTATTGATTTTGATGATTACCAAAAGCCATGAGTATATTAAAAGATGCAATGAATTTATTTACATGAGCAATGAATTTATTTCTCATAATCAATGAGTATGTTAAGTATGACTATAATCAATTGGAAAGTAGCTTCAAGCTCCATGTTTAAGCTTTCAAAAAGAAATTTTTATACTTCATATTTCAATCAATGAGTTTTTGGAACATATCTTGAATTGATTCTTAATGTCAAATTTATTATATTCAAGTCAAAAATTGATTTAAAATTAATCTGGAACGAATTTCAAAGTCAATCAGAAAATTCTCTGATTTTTGATACGTTCCGGAGCCGACTCTAGAGTTTCAGAGTCGACTCCACTCAGTATACAGAGATTCCTGATTTTCTCGAGTCGACCCCTGTGATTTCAAGAGTCGACCCCCGATATTGTCGAGCCGACTCCATGACTGTAAGAGTCGACTCTGCTCAGACTCCAGAGAGTTGTTTTTCTGAGCACTTCTCGAGTCGACCCCTTGCTTTTCATGAGTCGACCCCCGACTGTCAGGAGCCGACACCTTATTTTTCTTGAGTCGACCCTTAACTATCTGAATGTTTCTATTTTTGGCATCGCGTCTTCGAGCCGACTCGCCTAAAGTTGGAGCCGACTCCAACAAATCTGGGCGTGACTTTTTCTGTATGCCAACTCAGCGCCAACGGTAATATTTTTCAATAACGGCTATATTTCTTTGTTTCTAACGGCTATATTTTTGCAGAGTCTATAAATAGAGAGGCCGTTTTCAAATCAAAAGATATACATATATAGATCAAGAGAGAAAAAAAAAAAAAAAATCTTTCAGAAAGAGGAAAAACAGAGCATCATTTGAAAAATCCGAGATTCAAAAATAGAGTGAAAGAGAAGGAGTGAAATCAAAGGAGACTTCATCTGTGCTCAAGTTCATCAATCCAAGAAAGTCTAGAAGAAAATCCAAGAGCCATTCAAGATCAAATCAAGAGATTTTCAACATTCAAAGAAAGGGAGAATAAGTTCAAATTAACTCCAACATTCAATCCGTGAAGAATCTGAGCTGAGGCCCGATTCCACACTTCAAAGGAGTTGAGGAAAAGAAGAAAAGAAGAAAAGCCTGCACTCAAATCGAATCTAAACAGGCCCTTCTAAACTTTGCTTTTATTTTGAAATATCTGCTCAAAAGGAGCTGTTTTGTACTAAACTCATATTTTTATCTTGTGGTTTGCTAATTCAATCAGTGGATTGAATTAGTGGAGGTAGTTTACCTCGGCACAAGCTAAGGATAGCTTGTGTGTTGGGTTTTGTGCTGGTGAGCCCGTGTAAAACCGGCTGGGTTCGTTGTGATCCCGGGAAAACAACAAGTTTGGGTTGTGAGCTTGTAAAACAACTCGACTGTAATCGAGGAGATTATAGTGTGGACCCAAGTGGAGCTTGGGAGTGGACGTAGGTGTTGGATACACCGAACCACTATAAAATCTTTGTGTTTGCCGTGTTTATTTGTCTCTCTCTCTCTTGCTATTGTGCTTTAACTTGAATTAATTGTGTATATCCTCTCATCAATAGTTTAAATTATTTTAAAAGGCTTAATTTTTAAAGTACCCAATTCACCCCCCCCCCCCCCCTCTTGGGTTGCCATCTGGGCCAACACACCAGCTCCCCAGGAGATCATAGCCATGGTCTTCTCGGTTGGGGCATTATTGACTTCGACTGGTGCAGGCAGTGGCACTGACGGACCTGGGGTAGCTGGGTTCGTCCTCCGAATGAATTTACCGAGGTAGCCTTGCTGAATGAGGTCTTCGATCGCCCTCTTGATGTGGCCGGTCGGATGTACGTCGAGCTTGTTTTGTTGTTAAGGCCTCCATTTGTCTTGCGCTGGAAAAAATCAGCCTCGTCAGCAAGGATGTATTTGTGTGCTCCGCCCAGCAACTCGGCATAGGAGCTCGGTGGCTTCTTATCGAGGGAATATGCAAAACGGGAAGGGCAAAGCCCTCGCTTCAAGGCGAGCATGGCCACTGAGTCATCAAGGTTATAAACCTTAAGCATGGCTTCCTTGAACCAGGCTATGAAATCTTTCAATGGTTCGCTGCTCTTTTGTTGGATGACGAACAGGCTATCGACCACCCATGGAATCTTCCGGTAGGCATTGAAATGTGCTAGAAAAGCTCTTTTCAGCTGTCGAAAAGAATTGATGCTTCGCAGTGGCAGCTGCGAGTACCAAGCCCGTGCTACCTTCCGAAGAGTGACCAGAAAAGAAATATAGAGGAGAGAATTAGTTGCTCCCTGGACCTGCATGAGAACCTTATAGCTTTCCAAGTGGTCCAGGGGGTCGATAGTATCGTCATAAGGGTCCAATTGGGGTAAATGGAACCGGGTGGATATTGGCTCCTCCACTATGCTGCGGGACAAGGGAAGACGGCTGTCATAGTCCGCCTCAGCGGATTAGTAGCTCTGCGGCTGAGCTCCTCCAGCCGCTGATTATATTCCTTAAGACCGCTCAGCCCGACGAGCGACACGTCCGTCAAAGGACCCTTCTCGTGATGATCCCAAGGACAAGGATGGGTTGCGCCGGTAACGATGTCCTCGCTCGGTCTCCCTCCCCTACCGCCTCCTGCGGGAGCTGTTTGAATGATAGAAAGGAGACCGGGGCCTCTTGGAGGCCTCCCGACGGCGACGCCCAGGGGAGAGGGACCGGCGGAAGCTTTATTGTTTACTAGGAGAAGCAACCCCCGCCTCCAGGGAAGGAAGCCGGAGGCCTTGTTGTGAAGCGACCACCTGTTGCTGCAGGTGCTAGACCGCCGCTACCAGTGAATGGACTTGCATAGCCAGGGCGTCAATCCAGTCACCCTTAGATGACGATGGCAGGATCGGGAAAGGGACCGGAGGGGCCGGGAAGCTGGCTTCTGGCTGCTCCGGCTCTTCATACTACCCCCCAGGGCCCCCGGGCCAAACTTCTTGAGCGCGTGTCACCACAATCTTGTCGAGCAATAGAGGGAAGTAGAGGCCTGTAGCCTTGTGGCCTTGAACTCTGCTTTCACGCTCCCCCCTACCTGGCGTGCCAATCTGTTGTCGCCAAAGCACGTCTTTCAAATGCCGGGAGACGAAGGAGTCTTGAACATCTCTTCTTCGATGAAGTTCCTACAAGAAAGTCCTCAGTGGTCGGGGGATTCCGACGAGGACCCTTCGATGATTAAGTTAGCACTTTGGAAAAACAGTAATCAAAAGTTCTATTCTGAATGAAACCTAACCTCCCTTTTTATACTTACTCCCATGTTCTCCCCTTTGCATGCTTTCGGGAAGTGGTGGCCATGCATGCAATAGTGGATCTAACCACGTTCGAAACATCCCATCATCCGTAATCGTTGGGAATTAGTGGCCCACGTGGCAGCTGCAGAAAGCTTAGTGAGCTATGTGGCAGTTGCAGGGAGCTAATAGGCCACGTAGATGGGATCCCAGGAAGTCCAAGGCCGAGGGGAACCCTGCAGGTCCGAGGCCGAGGGAAACCTTGCAGGTCCGAGACCGAGGAGAATCCTGCATGCCCGAGGCCGAGGGGGATCCCTCGTCAGGTCCACACCTCGTTAGCTTTAACAGAGCCTGATCAGCCACATTAAAGTCAATGGACAGTTTCAATGATCTAGATGTGTCTCTTTATGTCATATCCTATTTTGACAGTCCTTAATGTACTTACTTCTGATTGCGAGATACTTGATGATGTAGAATTTATGGGTGGAGAGTTTAAAATTACAACTTCATATAGCTAGTTACATGAAAAACTGTAAATATAGAAAAAAAAGGTTATATTCTATTTTTTCTTAACAAAAAAATTTTGGTT
Source organism: Calamus simplicifolius (assembly GCA_900491605.1). Classification (NCBI taxonomy): domain Eukaryota; kingdom Viridiplantae; phylum Streptophyta; class Magnoliopsida; order Arecales; family Arecaceae; genus Calamus; species Calamus simplicifolius. The sequence continues at coordinate 427,482 of UESW01004504.1, forward strand.
TCTTATTAAAACACTTTTTTTTCCTCGCTGGTGCAGAGGAAAATAAACATATACAATGCTTACATATATTTATATTTATAATTTTTTTATATTTTATTAAAATTTATATATCATTAGTAAAGATAGAAAGGAATGGGACAAACGAAGATAGAAGAATGGTAGAACGAAATTGAAGATTTATTATTTCTTAGTATTTTTTAAATTTATGATTTCTTAAATCTATAAGTTTTTATTGGGTTTGAAGAATATTATCAATAGAATTAGTGCAAGAAACTACTGATTATGATATATGGATGGTTCTGAATTCGCATATTCGTAGCAATTCTAGCTGGTTCAAGTTTCAATAACTCTTGGGTTAGTTATTTTAAGTATAGAAACTTTTTTAAATATAGTAAGATATTGCAACAATTTGCAGATTTTTAAAATATTACATTAGATATTAGGTATTTAATGACAAACTTGAAATATTAGGCATAGTGAGCTATTGAGGGTACATAAAATATAGAATTTTTTTTTAAGAAAAGATTTAAGCAAGGCCATTGTTATCAGGTCCATTTGCTAGGACCTTGCGGATGCATCATAAGATTTTGGAGAAAGCTTTCTAAAAGTTAATATTTATAAAAAGCTATATTAGCATGAAGATATTTTTGGAGGAAGTAATTAGAAATAATTTTTTAAACATGTGACAGATCATAATTTGATCCTGCCATATATAAATGTCTTTAAAATGTGATATAGAATGGCATTTAAGATAAATGTCGTTGACTAAAGCATAAATAACATAAAATATTAATATAAAATGGCATTTAAAATAAATGACCTGATATGTAATTACTTATCAAAATTTTATGATATTTAGATTAAAATACCATAAAAGGTAATTTTTGTTGGCATAAAATAGCAAATGCTGAAGAAGCAGGTGGCGCATAAAATATTTTTGTTGCAGTGTTAGTTGAAGATGGAATATTGAAATTTTTTATTTATAAATATATAGGTGAAAGCGGGAAGGACTAACTAATGAAAAGGATTTTTTTTCATTAATAACTTTCTATCGCCTTACAATAAAAGGAAATAAAAGGAAGGAGTGGGTGAAAGATGGAACGACTAATTAATGAAAATAAATAAATAAAAGTAACTATTGACTTATAAAGAAGATGCAGTTAAGTATGAACTAAATATTTTTGTTGCGGTGTTAGCTAAAAATGGAATATCTAAATTTGTTTCCATTAATAACTTTCTTATACCTAACAATAAAAGGAAGGAATGGGTAAAAAATTGAACGACTAATTAATGAGACGGATTTTTTTCTATTAGTAACTTTTTAATGCCTTGCAATAAGAGGAAGGAATGGGTGAAAAATGAAACAACTAATTAATGAAAATGAATATATGGAAAATGAAAATAGTACCTATTGATTTATAAAGAAGATACATCTATTTATAAACTAAATATTTTGGTTGCAGCGTTGGCTGAAAATGGAATATCTAATATCTAACCAAAAAAAAAAGGAATGGGTGAAAAATGAAATGACTAATAAATGAAAAGGATTTTCTTTCTATTAGTTCTAATGCCTTGCAATAAGATCGAGGAAAGAATGAATGAAAAATGGAACAACTAATTAATAAAAATGAATAGATAAAAAATAATAAAAATGGTAATTATTGATTTATAAAGAATGAACAAAATATACCTTACAATAAAAGGAAGGAATGGATAAAAAATGGAATGACTAATTAATGAGAAGGATTTCTTTTCCATTAATAACTTTCTAATGCTTTACAATAAGAGGAAGGAATAGGTAAAAAATGAAACAACTAATAAATGAAAATGAATAGATAAAAAATAAAAAAATGTAACTATTGATTTATAAAGAAGATACAGCTAAGTATGAACTAAATATTTTTGTTACAGTTAGCTGAAGATGAAATATCTAATTTTTTTTATTAATAAATTTTTAATGCCTTGCAATAAGAGGAAGGAATGGGTGAAAAATGAAACCACTAATTAGTGAAAAGAAACTTTTTTTATTAATAACTTTCTAATGCCTTACAACAAGAGGAAGGAATGGGTAAAAAATGGAATGACTAAATAATAAAAATGAATAGATGAATTTTTTTCAAAAAAAGCTATCGATTTAAAAAGAAGATATAGTTAAGAATAGCCTAAAAATTATTTATATAAAGTTATTTTAGTGATTTCTCACCCATTCTTCAACCAATATATATATATATATATATTAGTCTTCTTTTTTTTCTCATCTCCTTTGTCCACTTTTTTCCTAAATTTTATGTTTACAATGGGGTATTTTCGACAAATGCCTCTGCTTGTGTTTTTGCTCTTGTTTCTTAGCATGACTTTCGGTACTTATGTTTCTCTTACTTTTCATTATCTTTTTTTTATATTTTAGTATGTAATGGTAATAACTTTCCTTGATTTCATATATATATATATATTGGAAGAATTTATATGCCTAATTGACTAAATTTTAACCAAGTTTTGTACTTTTCTTTTTACAAGAGATGGAGATGATTGAGGCAGCCACTTGTGAGAAACCAAGTATGTATTTTAAATGGGCATGCGTTTTTGGTTCTACATGTGATCAGAATTGCCAACATGAGTTATGCTGCCCCCGTGGAGGATTTGATTGTGACAAGATGTGCGAAGGAGGGCATTGCGCTAAATTCTTGGGCAAATGCGTTTGCACATGGACTTGTTGAAGTCTTCATATGTATGTTGTTGAATTCAATAAATGTTGTTGCTGCTAAATCACTTCTCGAGCACCGAGTGAGAAAGGGGCTTCACAAACCTCTAGAAAGCTGATAGCAACCTCCTTTTGGCCGAAAACCTGCAAGAAAAATCTCAGACCGGTGGTTCCGACGGGGACCCTCCGACACTTAAGTTAGTGATTTAGAGAACAAGAATTAAGATGAGAGAAGAGATTCAGTCCCCCCTTCATTGTGGGTTGGGGTCCTTATATACCTATTCGGGAGTCCCTCTTACCCGTTGTCGATAACAGTCGAATCGAATCTTCCATTAAGATTAGCTCCGCAGGTGGGTGCACAGCTACTAAACACGTACCGTGAATATCGGCAACCGCACACAGTATCTGTAACTACCCGTGATCCTAACAAAAAGTGGGCGAACGGGCTATGCGGCAATTTTTGGTTGTTTCAAATCACTATGTTCAATGTTCGGAGTCGATTTCATGACTGAAACTATGGGCCGATAGTATGCGAGGCGAGACCCGAGGCCGAGGCGAGGCTCGAGGCTGAAGCCGAATCCGAGGCCGAAGCCGAAGCCAGGGCCGAGTCAGACATGAATGCCGATGCGAGTCGGTAGAGTGCCGACACCGAGCAGGGTTAAGTGTCAACGTGGAGTCGGGTTTGAGTGCCGACGCGGAGTCGAGTAAGTGCTAACGCGGAGTCGGGCTTTGAATGCCGACACAGAGTCAGGTTTTGATTGCCGACACGGAGTCGGTGGAATGCCGACAGGGAGTCAGGCTTGAGTGCCAACGTGGAGTCGTGCTTTGGGTGCCGAAGCGAAGTCGGGTTTTGATTGCCGACACGGAGTCGGGCTTGAGTGCCGACATGGAGTCGGGCTTTGGGTGCCGACGCGGAGTCGGGCTTGAGTGCCTACTCGAGGCCGGGCTTGAGTGCCGATGCGAAGCTGGGCTTGAGTGCCGATGCGGAGTCGGGCTTGAGTGCCGATGCAGTGTCGGGCTTGAGTGCCGACGTGGAGTCGGGCTTTATGTGCCAATGTGAAGCCGGGTTTGAGTGTCGATGCGAAGTCGGGCTTGAGTAAGAAGCAAGGTTGCTCGAAGACACTTTCGTTAGTAAGAAAATGAATGTTATTCTAGTAAACATGCTCAAACTTAGGATATTAATACACTACTGATAATACCGATGGAGGTTGTCCGCGTTCTAAGTGTGAAGAAGAGGTTTTCCATCCAGCCCTTCGATCCAGTATGCTCCGCGATGAAGTGCGTCGGTGACTCGGTAAGGCCCTTCCCAATTGCAAGACAGCTTTCCCTCCTCTGTAGGTTTGGAGACTTTGGCTCGTCTGAGGACTAGGTCTCCGGGAAGGAATGTTCTGGGATGAACTCGGGCATTGTAATATTTTGCAATCCTCTATCAGTAGGAGGCCATTCTGAGTCGTGTTCGATCACGGAGTTCTTCGACAAGGTCAAAATTGGCTCTCAACCAGCTAGAATTGTTCTCCTCATCGTACGATTGTGTCCGGGGACTAGGGATGCCAATCTCCACCGAAATAACTGCCTCTGACCTGAACTCGAGGCTGAAAAGAGTTTCTTCTGTGGGGGTTCGTGGCATCGTATGATATGCCCATAGCACGTTCGAGAGCTTCTCCACCCATCTTCCTTTGAAATCATCCAGGCATGTCCTAAGCTCTTGAAGGATGATCTGGTTTGTCACTTCTGCTGCTCTATTTGTTTGCGGATGACCGACAGAAGTAAACCTCTAATGTATCCCCAGTTCGGCACAAAACTCTTTGAAAGAAGCATTGTTGAACTGGCGACCATTGTCGGTAATAAGTATGTGGGGTCGACTGAACCGATAAATAACGGACTTCTAGAAGAAGTTTCTCACCTTGGCTTCAGTAATCTTGGCAAGCGCTTCGGCCTCTACCCATTTGGTGAAGTGGTCGATGGCAACGAGCAGAAACTTCCGTTGACCGGAGGCTGGAGGGAACGGCCCCAAAATGTCCATCCCCCATTGGGCGAAGGGCTATGAAGCCGATAAGGGGCTCAGTTGAGAGGCGGGCAGCCACTGAACATTAGCATGTCGCTGGCAGTTATCGCACTTTCGAACCAACTCGGTTGCATCTTCCGCATGGTGGGCCAGTAGTACCCTTGGCGTAGGGCCTTGTGTGACAACGCTCTACCCCCCAAGTGGTTTCCACAGATGCCTTCATGGATCTCATAGAGAATGTAGTCGGCATCTGCAGGATCAATGCATTTGAGGAGAGGGTGAGAAAAGGATCTTCAGTACAATTGTCCGTTGAGCATCAGGAACTTGGGTACTCACCACTTAAATAGTTCGGCTTTAGCGGAGTCGGCTGGGAGGGCGCTAGCGGCGAAGTATCGAGTATAAACATCCATTCAGGAAGGATCTTGGCGGACTAGCAAGGATTCTTCTACCGCATCGATGCTTGGGGCTTTCAGCTGCTCCACGTAGGTTCTCCCCAAGGTTTCATCAGCCAAGCTGGCTAACCGGGACAAAGCATCAGCTCTAGCATTCTCCCCCCAGGGGATGTAGCTGACACTAAAGTGAGCCAAGGGAGAGGCTTGTGTCTGCACCATACTCAAGTAATGGGACATAGTAGGATCCCGCGCCTCATACTCCCCTTTGATCTGACTGGAGACGAGCTGGGAGTCGGTGAAGACTCTAAGGCATTTCACCCCGAGCTCCCATGCCAGCCTCATCCCTAACAGTAAGGCTTCATACTCAGCCTGGTTATGGGTGGCTAGGAAGAGAAAACGGAGGGCATACTCCGTCATAACTCCGTCTGGACTTGCTAGGATAAGGCCTGCCCCACTCCCTTGAGAATTTGATGCTCCATCCATGTGAAGGATCCAGTCCTCCCCTTTTTCCTTGATTGCAACGCCCAAAGGGTTTGCATGGGACTCCTTCGGCTGCTCTTCTGTCCAAGTGCACTCAACCAGGAAATCTGCTAAGACCTGAGACTTCATAGCCGACCTGGGCCAAAATGATAGGTCAAATTTTCTCAGCTTGGGTGCCCACTTCACCAGTCGGCCTGAGGTATCGGGGCGAGAGAGGATTGCTTTGAGCGGTTGATCTGTGACCACCACGATCAGATGAGCTTGGAAATAAGGCCTAAAGCGCTGGGCAGAGATGATCAATGCAAAGATAATCTTCTCAACTCTAGAATATCTAGTATTCGTGTCATGAAGTACCTTACTGGTGTAGTACATTGGCTTTTGTGTCCCGTCGGCATCCATGCGAACGAGCACGGAGCTGATAGCTTCGGGAGAGGCCGCAACGTACAGGAGGAGCTCCTCCCCGCCCCTTAGTTTGGATAACAATGGTGGGGTGGATAAGAACTCTTTTAACCCCTTAAAAGCCTTTTGGCACTCCCTCGTCCACTCGAAGCCGTTGACTTCGTGTAGCCTTGAAGAAAGGCAGACATCTCTCTGCTGACTTAGACAAAAAATGGCTCAGGGCCGCAACCCTTCCAGTCAAGCGCTGCACCTCCTTCTTGTTAGCCGTAGACCACATGTCCAAGATGGCTCGGATCTTATCAGGGTTCGCCTCAATTCCACGCTGCATCACCATGAAACCCAAGAATTTGCCCGTTGTCACCCCAAAGGCGCACTTGCAGGGATTCAACCTCATCTGGTACCGGCGGAGGTTGCCGAAGGTCTCCGCTAGGTCGGCAATGTGGTCAGTGGTATGGATACTTTTGGTTAGCATATCATCCACGTACACCTCCATGTTGCATCCGATCTGGTCTTCAAAGACTTTATTTATCAGCCTCTGGTAAGTGGCCCCCATGTTCTTTAGTTCGAACGGCATCACCTTGTAGCAGTATATCCCATTCTCGGTCACAAACAAGGTAGCTTCCTTGTTTGCTGGGTCCATCTTGATCTGGTTGTACCTAGAGAAGGTATCCATGAAACTAAGGGTCTCGTGACCAGACATAGCGTCCACCAGCTGGTCAATATGAGGCAATGGGAAGCTATCCTTGGGGCATGCTTTGTTGAGGTCAGTGAAATCCATGCACATCCTCCAGCTTCCATTAGCCTTACAGACCATCATGACGTTGGCTAGCCAGTCGGGGTAATGGACCTCTCAAATGTGGCCTGCAGCCTCCAACTTCCGGATTTCCTCATCAATGGCCTTCTGTCGGTCTGGGGCAAAGCTTCTCTTCTTCTGCCGAACCGGCCGACACCCTGATTTGATGTTGAGTTGGTGAGTAATTACCTCCTCAAGGATGCCTGGCATGTCAGACGATGACCATGCAAAGATGTCGAAGTTGGCTCGCAGGAAAGAAAGAAGCTAATTATGCGCCTCCTCCGGAAGTAAAGCCCCAACCTGGATGGTGCTCGTCGGGTCCTCCCCCAATGGGAAGGTCAGCAGGTGCTCGACTGGCTCCCCTCTCCTCTCCAAGTCTCGAGGTCGAGCGGCTTAGGCGTTGTTGTCAACATCGCCTCTTGTGGACTAGGGGCCAAGTGGTAGCAGAGCGGTAGTGGGCTCTGCTCTCCCCTCATCTCCCCAACTCCTTTGCCGGTAGAAAACTTTATGAGTAGTCTTTTGGTGGAGATGACAGCATCCAGCAAGATCAAACAGGGTCTTCCAAGGATGGCATTGTAATCCAGTAGGACCCAAACGACTAGGAAGTTCATTAGAACCATGCTTTGGCGCGATAAAGTTCTGGCTGTAACAGGAAGAGTTATCTCCCCCTCGACCCTTACAGAATCTCCAGTGAATCCTACCAGGGGCGTAGTGATGGGTCGAAGAGAGTTATGATACAAATTCATTTGGACAAAGGCATCATAACTCAAAACATCCATAGAGCTCCCACTGTCAACTAAAATTCGTTTTACAGGATGCTTCGCGATCGTCATAGGCACGACGATGCTATCATCATGTCTGTTAATTACCCCTTCTAGATCCCTTTTAGAGAAAGGAATTACAGAGTCTACTCCCTCCTCATGTTGTCTTTTAGAATTGTTACCTGCCCTCCAGGAGATCATGGCTACCGTCTTCTCCGTCGGGGCATTGTCCATGGCGATCTGAGGTGTAGGAGGTGCCGATGGGTTTTAGGGCAGCAGGATTCCCTCTTCGGATGACTTGCCTAGGTGGCCCTGCTGGACGAGTTCCTCGATAGCCTTCTTCAGTAGGCGGCAGTCTTATGTGTCGTGGTCGTAGTCTCTAAGATATCGGCAGTATAGTTCTTTGCTACGGGGAACCCCAGGCCTTATGGGAGGTGGACGCCAGAGGTAGGGCTCGTCCTCAATTTCTAACAGAATATGGGATATTGGGGCAAGAAGTGGAATGAAGTGTTCTTTAGGAACCAACGTCTGAGGCTGGGTATCTGAACAACGAGGCAGCTCAGGCTTTCTGGACCATGCCCCAGCAGGTTCCGAAGGTGCTAGCTTCTTGTCGGACCCTTTGTCAGCCTCCCTCCTGAAGGAGTCTGCTTTGTCAGCGTGAATATACTTCTGTGCCTGGTTCAGCAGTTTGGTGTAAGAGCTGGGAGGCTTCTTGTCTAGGGAGTAAGCGAACCTGAAAGGACAGAGTCCCCGCTTCGGGGCTAGAGTGGCCACGGAGTCCTCAAGATTGTAGACCTCGAACACTGCCTCCTTGAACCGAGCCACGAAGTCCTTTAGGGTTTCGCCGCTCCTCTATTGGACGGCGAACAGGCTATCAGCCACCCGGGGAATCTTCCAACACGCATCAAAGTGGGCCAAGAAAGATCTCTTGAGCTGCCTGAAGGAGTTGATACTACGTGGTGGCAAACGGGAATACCACGCACGTACTACCTTCCAAAGTGTTGCCGGAAAGGTGACGCAAAGAAGAGAATCTGTTGCCTCCTGAACTTGCATGATGACCTTATAGCTCTTCAGATGATCCAGGGGGTCTGCAGTGCCATCGTACAGGTCCAGCTAGGGTAGACGGAACCGGGGTGGGACCGGCTCCTTCATAATACGGTGAGACAGCGGAGGGCGGTGGTCGCAGTCCACCCCATATGGGTTGGTAATACTGCGGCTAAGCTCCTCCAACCGTTGATGGTATTCGTCCAACCGTTACTCGGCCTGATGAGCGATATTCTTATTGGTGTCTTCCTTTGAGGATTCAGAAGACGAATAGGGAGAGTGTTGCCAGGGCAGGGAATGCACCTACTTTGGTTCCTTGCCACCACGCCGCATGGGAAAGCGGTCGGAGTGATGGGAAGGAGATCGTCGCCGCTTGGAAGTCTCCCGGCGACAAGACTTCAGGAATGCAAGTTGGGAGGCCTCCGGAGGGGTCCTGCCACGATGAGACTGGCTAGCTCCATGACCCTCCATATGAGGCGGAGAAGGTTGAGGTGGCAATGGTGTAGTGGCTGAGCACTACTCCTGTAGTCCCCGCACCATTGCCATCAGGTCCTGAACCTATTGAGTCAGGGCATCGAGCCGATCAGCTTGGCTAACCTGCGGCTGTACGGGAGGTGGAATAGGGAAGTTGGCCTCCGATTGCTCAGCCCGCAGGAGGCATCCCCCGACCTGGCTGGTGGAGGCCTCCTATGCACTTGTAACCGTCATCTTCTTCCCTTGAGAGGTTATGGGGTCGCAGATGCGTGAAGATAACATCTGTCTGGCCCCCTTCCGGTACGCCAATCTATTGCTGCCAAATCACCTCTCGAGCACCGGGCGAGAAAGGGGCTTCACAGACCTCCGAAAAGGTGACAGCAGCATCCTTTTGGCCAAAAACCTGCAAGAAAAATTTTGGACTGGTGGTTCCGGTGAGGATCCTTCGACGCTTAAGTTAGTGATTTGAAGAACAGGAATTTAGATGAGAGAAGAGATTCAGTCCCCCCTTCATTGTGGGTTGGGGTCCTTATATACCTATTCGGGGGTCCCTCTTACCCGTTGTCGATAACAGTCGAATCCAATCTTCCGTTAAGATCGGCTCCACAGGTAGGTACATAGCTGCTAAATGCATACCGTGAATATCGGCAACCGCACACAGTATCTGTAACTGCCCGTGATCCTAACAAAAAGCGGGCAAGCAGGCTACGCAGTAGTTTTTGGGTGTTTCAAATCACTCTGTTCAATGTTCGGAGTCGATTTCACGATTGAAACTATGGGCCGATAATATGCGAGGCGAGACCCGAGGCCGAGGCGGGGCTCGAGTCCGAGGCCGAAGCTGAAGCTAGGGCCGAGGCCGAGGCCAAGGCTCGGGGCCGATGTTGAAGCTGAAACGAAGTTCACTGCTAAGACCGAGGCGAAGTTCGAGGCCAAAGCCGAGGCCGAGGCCAAGGCCAAAGCCGAAGCCGAGACCGAGGCCGAGGCCGAGGCCAGAGCCGGTGCCAGTGCCAGGACTAGCTAAAATCATTGCTTTGCTTTGAAAACCGTGCGGATTGTTACCATACCGCCCGAGGGCATGATTAGCCACATCAAATGTAAAAGCTAAAGGAAATAAAATACGAAATGCAGGAATTCATATTTTAAAACTAATTATTGAATAAGAGATAATATTTCTCCCCAAACATGTTATTAATTAAAACATGCATGTTTATCGAGAGAAACAATAAACGTTCCAAGAAACTTACACCCTTTATATTTTTATGCAGATTCCAATAATGGTTTAGGTTTGCATTTTGCTTCTTATAGGATCCAATGAAAAATGCATTACAAGAGCTTGAAGATAAAAAACAACCACAATTAGTTTAAAAAACCGATTGTTTAAGACGGCAAGGAAAGAAAAGATTATAAGCTAGCTCTAACATAAAGTACATTGTAAAGATTTCAGTCCTTGATGAAAGCTGACAATTAGACATCTTCCAAGAAATAATCTGTTTTCCTTATCAAAATATGAAAAGATTATAAAGAATTGCAAACCAAAATCAGGTTGTCAAACAGATAGGAGAAACCATACTTTTAGAAGACAAGTGGATGCAGCAATCTGATTGAATTAGTGATTATAAAGATTCACCAGTCTAAGGAGCTTTAATCAAGTTTACGTCCAGGCAAGCAAAACCAAGACTGAATGAAATTCTCATAATTAGTCATGCACATTAATAAAGAACATCAAGAAGAAGAAAAAGGAATAATCAGAAGGAATTCATGGACTCCGCCCAACACCTCTAGGTCCATGGTAGATAGATCGCATAGAAACCTATTTTCAAAGTTGATACAAGTTTATAAAGATCAAGAAGCTTCATCCCATTTCTAAGAAACTGTCCTCAATATTTTCCTAACTCCTCTTCTCATAGAGACGAAAGCATTAGTTTAAATCAACACCTGTTTTCTCCATTAATTAATTTAACATATTTATCCAATATCATAGACAGTCAAGCTTATTTACAGTTAAAAAACTCAAGCTTTCAACAAATGTAAGAAGCTATGTAATCGATTCAAAGAGCAAACTTTCCACTTCTCCGATGTGAGACAAGAAAGGCCACATAAGAGCACACGAAATCCACTTCACAAGAAAGGGAGGCAAATAAGCACTAACATTTATCATTGTTGAAACTAAACCAGCAGTTTGCAACGAAACTCTTGGAGGTGTTATACAACAAACACTAATGGCTCCGACTACCTCTCAAACACCTCTCTTAGACACTGTATATCTAATTCTTGATTCGCTTACAAACCCTAACATTCATCACTTCCCAAAAACTTTAAAAGCAAACAAACCAAAAAGAAAAACAGGAAATCATCTGGAACATTCCACACAGTTCAAAGCCTTAGAAATCCGTAATCTGGCGAACAGAGTCCAAAATATATATATATATATATATATATATATATATATATATATATATATATATATATATATATATATATATATATATATATATATAATCATTTCTTACCCATCCCTATATATATATATATATATATATATGATATTAGTCTTTTATTTTTCATACCATCTATCCGTTCTTTTTTAAAATTTTATGTTTACAATGGAGTATTTTCGACGGATGCCTCTAGTTCTATTTTCGTTCTTATTCCTCAGCATGGCTTTCAGTTCTTATCTTTACCTTATTCTTCATCATCTTTCTATTAATTCTTCTTTCGGTGGATTGTGCTGGAATACTGTTAAGAAGCGTCCTTTTTCTTTAGTAGAGCTGTTGAAAATTAGTTCACAATGTCTTCAAACAAACAATTACATTGTATATTAAATGAGGGCCTAAAATCAAACATGTTTCCCCAGTAAAGTTCCAGACTAGGTTTGCTTTCAACCTTATATACCAACCTTATACCAAATGGTCCATTATACTTCAACCTGAACTTCCTGCAGCTGCTCCACCCTTTTCATATTCTTGCTGATCCTCTTTGGCAAACTCCTCAATAAGCTGGCGCTGCCTTGGAGTCAAATTTCTATACAGGACCATACAAAAAAAAATTAAAAAAAAAGGAACTTTCAATGCTTGGCGCTTGAAAAGAAAAAATCCTTGGGTTACACTGGAATGCTGACATTAAAATGAACATATTGGTTTCCAGGGAGAGCAGAGTTCCTTGTCTTAATTCCTAGCAAATATCAATGAAATATAGTAAGATTCTGCTAAAGAGGATAATGAAGAAAGATAAGAGATTATTTAGCTTTTCATGGATGAAAAAGTTAATTACCAGTCCCTGCAAGTTTCATAAATCATGCATTATAAACAGATGGAATTTCTTGTACTAAAAGATGTATAGGATCAAAAACTAAACAAGAAAAGATAAAAATGAGTTATCCATTTCTGCATTGTTTACCTTTATAGACACGAATTTCATGATCATTAGTGTCCAGTCGAGGTAGAGTAGAGATAATTGGGGCTATTTCAGTGGCAGAGACAGTTGGAGTAGAGACAATTGGGGTTGTTTCAGTGACAGAGTTTGGTTCTTCAAGTGGAGTTGGTTGAGTGCCAGGGTTTGGTTCAGTTGTTTGAGTATCTTCAGTTGAAGAAAAACTGTTTGAGTATCTTTAGTTGAAGGAAAATTGGCCTGAGTATCTTGAAGAAAATCCCAAATCTGATATTCTCTCAAGTTCTCCCCTAATTTTGGATTTGGGAAAGTAATGTTGGTTCTCAAAGAATGTGACATCCATGGAGTTGTATACTTTCCTAGTAATTGAAGAGTAACACTTGTATCCTTTTTGGTTAAAGGAGTAACCGAGGAAGATGCATTTGAGACTTGGGATCAAGTTTGGTGCAGTGTTGTTGATGGATGTAAACAAAGGAGGAACAACAAAAACCTTCAATGGTAAGTCGGAAGAAAAGGAGCGGATATGTGGATAGACTTCCATGAGAATATGACGAGGAGTTTGAAATTTTAGAACTGACTAGGCATCCTATTGATGAGATATGTGGCTATGAGTATGGCTTCCCCCAAAAGTGTTTAGGTACATGATTAAAGAACATAATGGCGCGGGCCACCTCAAGTAAATATCTATTCTTCCTCTCAGCAACCTCATTTTATTGCGGAGTATCAACACAAGAGCTTATATGAATGACACCATGCTTGAAAAGATAAGGGCCAAGAATGAAATTAAAATACTCCTTAGCATTATCTATTTTAAGAACTTGAATTTTGCTTTGGAATTGAGTGGAGATCATGGAATGAAAGGATTGAAATATAGTAGTTGTTTTAGATTTTTCTTTCATAAGGAATGTCCATGTTGTTCTTGTATGATCACCTATGAATGACACAAACTATTGGGCCTCATTTATATTTTTTACACGTGAGGGTCCCCAAATATCACTGTGAATCACAGAAAAAGAATGTGAAGGCTTGTAATGCAGGTTAGAGTACACATATCTAGCATGTTTTGCAAGCTGGCAAATTTCACATTGATAAAAATTAGACTTTTTATTGATGAACAAATGTGGAAACAACTTTTCAATGTACGCAAAATTTGGATGACCAAGGCGACAATGCCATAACATGACTTGTCTTTCAACTGAACCAGACACAAAATTAGAAACAAGATTAACAGAATTTGATAGTAATGCAACAACTGAGATCACATATAGCCTTTGTATTGGTTATCTTTCAATAAACAAAAAATTGTTCCTTGAATTACAAGAAAATTTGACTTTATTGAATCATAAACTATAAATTCACTGAACTTGCTTCTTGAAAAATAACCAAAATATATTGATTCTTTTAACTATTGGAAATAAGATCTGACAAATTTTTTATTACTTCATTCTTCTGCATGGTGCTTCTTGTTTCTTAGTTCCAATAAATGCAGATATTATGACAACCAAAAGTCCAAAACCCTAAAAAAATTAATCGTTCCTTTAATTGTTAAATCGACCATAGTGCTTTACAAACAAAATAATGATATTACTTTAATGTTGTAAGCTGAATAAGAGAACTACTAGATAAATCATTCAAGATAAATGATATTAGTAAGGTTGTAAACCTTGAGTTGATGTGTTACTTCTAAAGGATATCACTTAAAAGAGAGCTCCCACATAACGGCTGATATTTCTTAGTTTGTCTCCCAGCCCAAAAATGAAATTAAACAGGGGACCAGACACCACAATTTGCTATTTTGAGTTGGTTCATTTGTGTTAGCATGGAGGTCTGCTTATGTAACCTCAATTGAAAAGCCACCTAATAAGCCCTCCTAAATGTGTAAGATATTGCATATATAACAAAAGAATCATCATGTTCTCGATCATTGGAGGATGATCCAAGAGTCGCAGGGTGATGGGTCATCACCAAAGAATCATTTGCAGTTATCATACATTCAAGTTAATTTGTTAATGTAGCATCACCTGAAATTAAGTGATTGAATTTTTCATTTGTTTATTATGTTCTATGGCATGGTCAATACAATTATTAATTAAAGTTACCATGGGCCAGTTTGGGATAGCTGTTGTTCATCTTGTATATATATATAACTGTTGGGAAATAGCCATTTAAAGGCATCCCAATAGGCAATCCAAATAGGGCCTAATACTATAAATTATACAAAAAAAAATGAAAATAGTCTACTTGCTTTTTTCTTATACTGCATTATAGATGCTTGAGTTATTATTAATTTTGGAAAGCTGAACCAACCTGAACCAATTAGTTTGGAACAAATCTAGCCATACCAAGGAAATTGGATCAGTTCAGCCCTTTAAAATAATTGGTTATGACTTATCGGGTTCGGGTTCACCCCGTTTAAAGAACAATCCATTTAAAAAAAAAAAAACTTTACCAAGGGTTTTGGTTCAACCCATTTAAATAACAATACAATAAAAAAAAATTCACCGCCAAAGCTTACCATCACCTATCCCATGAAACAAAATCCTATCTTCTCTCTCTACATTGTTTTGTTTGTCAAGAAGAAACAATATATCCTATCATCCACCATGAGGAAACTCTATCACCATCAAGCCATAGGTACGAAAGGGGTCATCCCTAAATATTGTTTGTCAAAGGAGAGAAAGGAAAGAAAGACAAAATTCTCTATCTTCCATTGTTGGAAAGTCGTTGTCGTCCATCATCCCCAAATTGTCCATCATCTATCAAAGGT
Source organism: Calamus simplicifolius (assembly GCA_900491605.1). Lineage (NCBI taxonomy): Eukaryota > Viridiplantae > Streptophyta > Magnoliopsida > Arecales > Arecaceae > Calamus > Calamus simplicifolius. Next base: position 442,685 of record UESW01004504.1, read on the forward strand.
AAGTTATTTCCTTATCTTTCTCTCTCTCCTTCTTCCTCTCTCCCCTCCCCTTTCTTTCCTTGATGTACATAACAATATCATATTGAATCGATCAATGACCAATATGGGATGTCAATTTAGTTTAGCAGATCTTGCTATTAATAAATATAATGCACTCTATTTGTACATCTTTTTTATGAGCATAAATAGCATAGTTGGCTGAATGTGCCAGAATGACTAGTTTGGTTTGGTTCAATTCAGTTTGGCATAGGCTAGTTCAAATTGAATAAGTCCATAACTAGCATGATTCAGGTGTTCGTGTGCCTCAAATTGGCCTATACCAATTAGTATCTAGCCAAACTACCCAATTCCCTATTAAAAAAAAAAAAAAAAAAAAGAGTGGTAGAGAGCCTCCCATCAGGTTCTTTACCCCTTTCTCCCTATTTTTTAGCTTGTTTTCATGCAAAAGAAGAGGGATTTTTTCAAGAAAATATAGATTTCATCTTCAACTTAGGTAAGGTTCGATGTTAATGAGTGTCAAGTAGCAGGAGAGCCAATATGCCCATAGAAGTATATAAGGAAATTACATGAAGGGTTTAGCGCCTTGCTAACAATTTTGAAAGTATACCAAGTTGATTGTGGACACAATTGTACCATTATATTGAGTGCTTACAACTATAGACAATGAGCCTAGATGGATTTCCTATATCACATGATGATGACTGTTAAGGTCTAGATCAAGCAAACAGCTCTAAGGCAAGCCAACGAGTACACCAACTTCATCCAACTGAGGTAGGGGTAGGACTATCAGATAGGTAAATACTTACATCTAACAAGTAATCATAATATAATTTTCAATAAATGTTTTTAAAAAAAACAAAATTCAAGTTTATTTATTGAAACATTACAACGTATACTCGCAACTTGTTATCTAAATCTGAGGTTCCAGCATAGTGTCCAAGGAATGGACATGGATAAAGAACTTTTAACCACCTATATATATATATATATATATATATACACACACACACAAATATGTCTTGTGTGTCACAGACTAAAGCTTCTACAGACAACACCCATAGATTCAATGATAATGTAGATATTCTTTGGACACAAAGTGAAAATGATCCAGTAGTTATGATAAATAGTCTCTAACATGCAATTTGCTTTATTATATTTACAATTGAAAGATAGTTCTACTTTGAGCTCTCTATGAAATATCTCAAACAACCAGCCATTTGGATCCTCTTGCAAACAATCTCCTCTAGTGGTAATGAGCATAAATGGTCAACCTTTGCACTAATATATAGCAAACAAACAAACTATGTATACTACACTCATAAGTAGCTTAATAACCTCATGTATGTGCACTATAATTGGATGCTTAAATTAAAGTGCATGCAGGAGGTACAGTTGAAATTGTGATGACCCACTCGATAATGATTTTGTATATAAGGAGCACGATACGTTGATTGGATGGCTTGAGGGCCAACAACATCCAAATCTTAACGAGACAAGATTGCTTTCTCAACTAGTGAGTTTCATTGCTAGAACGGCTGAGGTTAGATGTTGAACAATGAGTAGAATGACACATGTTATGCTCACAAACAGCCAATTGAATATAAAGATTTAGAAAGAGCCAATCATCATCACAAGGCCCTATATGTGTGATACCCTAAATTTAGTCCTACATTAGATGGAAAAGAAATATATTATATACTTATAACTCAAATTTATTTACTACCAATTAACTTTCACTCAATTTTTTAGACCACATGGTTTTGGCCCGCTAGCTAGTTAACTAGGTTAGCAAATGAGCTTGGGGCATTACAAATGGTATCATAGCTAACCAAGTATGTGAAAGTTGATGAGCATGAGAAAAGAACTATCCATGGATAATGATAGAGTCTCATCATAGTGTGGAGCAATCCTTGTAGCACCAATGATCCAACTCAGAGTAGATTCTAACTAGTTTATGGCGTGCGATGAGGTCACATTATAAGGGTGAGATTGTAATATCCTAAATTTAATCCTACATTGGATAGAAAAAAAATGTGTTATGTGCTATAACTTAAGTTCACTTGTTACCAATTAACTTCTACTCGAGTTTTTGGGCTACGTGGTTTCGGCCCACTAGCTAGTTGATTGTGCTAGAAGGTAGGCTTGGAACGTTACAAAATTATGATACCCAAATTTAATCCCATATTAGATTTAAAAAAATGTGTTATATGCTTATACTTAAGTCCATCTGGTACCAATTAACTTCCACTCAAGTTTTTGGGCCATATGATTTTGGCCCGCTAACGAAGTTGATTGGACTAATGAGTGGACTTTGGGCGTTACAAATGGTATCAGAGCCAACCCAAGCATGTCAAAGTTGGTGGGCATGAGCAAAGGGCTACCCATAGGATGGTGGTAGAGTCCAGCCATGGCATGAAACCATCCTTGGAATACCAACGACCTACCGAGAGGATGAAGATTATAATACCCTAAATTTAATTTCACATTAGATGGGAAAGAAATGTGTTATGTGCTTATAATTCAGTTCATTTAGTATCATTTGACTTTTACTCGAGTTTTTGAACCACATGGTTTCGACCCGCTAGCTAGTTAATTGGGCTAGCGGTGGACTTGGGGCATTACAATATGTGAGACATCCTTCTTGAGATTTGACAAAGGAGGTCACCATAATACCCAATCTAGTTAGGAGGAACGTAAAGCCAATCAAAATAATGGACCCAATTAAGCCATCTAACAAAGATAGAAAGATAAAGTCACATGCTACAAGAAACCAGAACAACATAATTCTACAAAAATATGTACATTTGCACTTATCTGTAGCTAAATTGTAATGAAACTTCCAGGTTAAAGAACAAAAGGAAACACTCAATCATGGCTATAAAACTCATCCAAAAACAACATGAATGGCTATCCATCGCTTTTTATTCATCATGGAGTGCCCTCAAATTTTCTTAAAATGCAATGACTCTTACTTAAAGGTCAAGGCATCTTCATCTACCTTTTTTTTATTTCCAAAAGATTTCCACTTTCATGTCTTTGAAACAAGTAGCTTTCTTAAGTAGGGTAACTATGCTAGAGGAAGTATGATGGGGATGTTTTCTGCTTGCCAGTACTTGTATTAGTTTTCTAGAAAGCTCCAATTATATTTCATTATCATATCATTTATTTCATTAGTGAAGCTTACGAGGTTGCTGCCAAGTTCTAGTATTTTTTTACATTCTTAATAAGCTGCCTCATCATATTTCTTTATTAAATTATCATTTATTTATTAAATAATTAATGAGAAAAAGGTAATTTCTTATAATGTATTTTTTCTTGTTATCTATCTATGTTATATGCTTATATTTTTACTTGGTGCTCTAGCTAGAAATATGAGTTCTTTCGCAAGGTAATGGAAAGCACAATCTATGTAAACTGATAAAATAAAATAGGCTGAGTTATAAACTTACAAAATAAAATTGTGTAAGGTTGAGTTATACTCTTAATGGATCCAAAGTAGGTTATTTATAGGGTATTAGTCATAAATACCCTTGGAGAATTCACCTATGTGAGAATTGTTATATTACATTGTGACTAACAGTTTAGGCTAACCATAAAAAATTTCATAAAAAATTAAGGTACTGAGCGTAAGGCCTTTAATATGCTCTAGCCGCTTAAAACGAATTAAAACATACTATGTATATGATTAATAGAAGTCTGAGTTAAGACCTAGTTCAAGTCTAATCCACTATAGTTTCTTCAAACATATACAATCAATACTAAGTGCTCTAGCCGCTTAAAACCAATTAAAACATACTATGTATATGATTAATAGAAGTCTGAGTTAAGACCTAGTTCAAAGTCTAATCCATTATAGTTTCTTCAAATATACAATCAATACTAAGTGGGGTTCAAGTCTACTTATACCTTACCTCCTACGCAGTATAAGATGCCTTAAAATTTATGTTATATTAATTTTTTAAAAAATTTAAAACTTTTATGGGGGATTTTTGACTTTTTTATGGTTTTAAAAAAAGTTTTTATTAAAAAAAATGCTTGCAAGAGTTTGCGAGTGTTATGCCAGCGACCGCCGCATGAGCATTTTGCTAGCGCAAGTGTTTTTTATTATTTTATTAATAATAATAAGCTCAACAATCCATGGTTACCCACACTCATAAAGCTCTGCTGAAAAAAGAGCTTTCTTATCTCTTCTTAATATTAATTTTATTTTTCTTATTATTTTATTATTACTGATTTTTTTCTTTAGGCATCTGAATCAGTTGTTGGCTTGCGTCTTTACATGATCATACTTATTAATTCAGATCAAGCTACATCGTTGTACCTTATAAGCATATCACTTACAACCTACACGAAGGGACAAAAACTAATCCTTAGGGCAGTGTTTAACACATTTTGGTTCAGGCATGGTTCTTATATTCTTTTGATTTAAATTTTTTATATTTAAATTTTGAGATTTAAATTTTTTACATTTAAATTTTGAGCTTTAAATTTCTATCAATTTTTAAATAATTTTCCAAACTAATTAGTCCTAACAGTATGATGTTAATGTTTTTTGCTTGCCAATACTTGTATTAATTTTTCAGAAAGCTTCAATCATATTTTATTATCATATCATTTATTTCATTAGTAAAGCTTACGAGGACTTATCGGTGCATGCTTGTTTGCTGCCAACTTTTGTTACTTTTTTTACATTCTCAATAAGCTACCTCAACTTCTAGTACTTCTAGCCAGCAATTTTTCCCCTAAAGAAACCAAATCGATATGAAATTCAATATGATTCTATGCCAGAAGAACTATGATAGCTTCTTCTCTACAATTCATTGCCGATAAATTAGCTCACTACAACAAATCTCATCAATTGCAACCCCATGGATAGCGTCGAAAATTTCGAAGCCTGACGATGCTTTTACAAAGCATCAAGAGTTAACGAGTTTAACAACTGTAATGATAACTTCTAAGCATCAGAACACACCTTAACAATGCTAAAAGCATTATTTTTCAGCCATGGACCAAGAGGTACAAGCTACATAAATGGAAGCCGTTGGCTGAGCGAAAGGTAGCCTGTAAAGACCCTATTTCTTGTCCTTCTTTGGAGTTCTGTTGTGCTCCGAGTTGCCATGAGAGCAGCGGTTCTAATCCAGACCGGCTCGTTCCAGGCCCGGTCCCACCTTGCCGTCGGGTTTGTCACCAACAAGGACTCTAGAGTCGGGGCCTCCTTCCTCCAATGGAGCCCAAGTGTCGAGCTCTCCCCTCGATCCGCCGGTTTGCACGTTGATGTGAAGGAGAGGAGGGAGTTCCCTTCACATCGCCTTCAGCGGGTGAGATCAAAAGCGGATCTGATCGGATTGGACCGTCCGAGCATGATCTTGCCGTGAATGCCACTCCCGAAGAAGGAGGTGGTGGAGCGGAAGGGAAGGGCATTAGGTTTTGGAGGGATATGGATGTCAGAAGCGGCGACTACGGTGCCGATAGAGGAGGAGGAGGTGGAGTATTCTGGCGGTGGGGTAGGGAATCAAGAACCAAAGGATCAGCAACTGCTACCAGGAGATGCTCAAGGCCGATCCTGGGAATCCACTGCTCCTACGTAATTATGGAATGCTTATGATGTACAAAAAGGCAAACCCCAAGGCCTTATAAAAATCCCTCCTCCTTTATTTTCCTTTTTTTTTTTTTTTCCTCTTGACTTCACACTCTCTTCTCTCTCTCATGGGACTTAGATAAATAAATTAATTTATTCCCTTGTTTTCGTTGAATAAAGGTGGTAGGAGATGCGAACAGGGCATAGGAGTACTGTACGGACGGGTGATACTGGTGAGCCTGGGGAACGAAGAGCTGCTATTGCTGTACGGAAAGATGGGCCGCAAACTAAATTTTCCAATGCTTTAAAGTGTTGGGAGTTTTTATTTTTTGATATTTTTTAATACTTTTAGAAAGCATCAACAAATTCAAATTATCCGGGCTTTAAAGCGTCATTTCTGATGCTTAAAAGTCAGAAAAAATCTCAATGCTTTTAAAAAGTATTTAAAAAAATTCTTCACTCCTGTTTTGCCGATGCTTTTTGATGGTCAGAATGATTTTTTAAGCATCGAAAAAAAGCCTTTTTTAGCTTGGCTTTTGTCAGAATTATTATAGTATAGTTTGATGGAACCTATCTTATGTAATTATTTACGAACATGTTACGGCAAAATGCATTAGAACTGCTAAGCAAAGAAGTTAAATATAATTGGGGAGATGTTCATCTCCTTGGCATTGCTTTCGATACTAGAAGCCTTTGCTGGGTGGTTGTGTCTAGAGGTTCATGAGATTGGTTTTGTGTGCATTTGTGCAGGAGAGAACACATGCTTGCATGTGTCTTTTTGGGTGGTTTGATGTGCATAGCTTTTGCATTTCTGTGGGAACTGGTTCGTCACCCTCACACTCTTTGAAATGCATTATATCTGGTAAATTATATAGTTTTATAATTTTGTGATTTTTCATTAACTAGTTTCTTGGTTATTGGACTCTTTGGTTATGGTCATCATGGTAGATTGAGACCAGTTCAATAAAGATACTCTAATTAGATTTTTAGTTGTCAGTGGCTTTACATGCATGTTGATACATATTTGGTGCTCATATGGCAGAAAGAAGAAACTGCTCACCAACACCAATTTATTTTACATGCAACCTTGGATGTGGTTCAAGACAATATTGCATAGACTAATAAACTACAAGCGCTATAGAGTGAGGCTCCATCAATATCTGGAATGCTAGTTTGCCCATTCCACTCTCCATTCCGATTATTCATGCAAATAAATTCTCATGCAGGATTTTGAAGTCTATTGTCGCCAAAGTACGCCTTTCAAACGCCGGGTGACGAAGGAGTCCTGAACCTTTCTTCTCGATGAAATTCCTGCAAGAAAGTCCTCAGTGGCCCAAGGATTCCGGCGAGGACCCTCCGACGGTTAAGTTAGCGCTTTGGAAAAACAGTAATCAAAAGTTCCTGTTCTGAAAGAAACCTAACCTTCCTTTTTATACTTACTCCACGTTCTCCCCTTTGCATGTTTTTGGGAAGTGGTGGCCATGCATGCAATAGTGGATCTAACCACGTCGAAACAACCCATCATTCGTAATCGTTGGGAATTAGTGGCCCATGTGGCAGCTGCAGAAATCTTAGTGGGCTACGTGGTAGTTGCAGGGAGCTAATAGGCCACATGGATGGAGCCTGGAAAGTCCAAGGCCGAGGGAAACCCTGCAGGCCCGAGGCCAAGGGAAACCCTACAGGTCCGAAGCCGAGGGGAACCCTGCAGGTCCGAGGCCGAGGGGAACCCTGCAGGTCCGAAGCCGAGGGGAACCCTGCACGTCCGAGGCCGAGGGGAACCCTGCAGGCCCGAGGCCAAGGGGGACCCTCGTCAGGTCCGCACCTCGTTAGCTTTAATGGAGCCTGATCAGCTACATCAGATGCCCCCCATCCCTGAGGTAGTGCGGGTCTATTTCCCGCCCATCGAAAGGGGCTTGAGCTCGATCGGTGGCTGATCCGACCTGGCCACCAATTGCAATAGGGGCTCGTGTCCACGGGGCACGAGGACTCTTCAGTGCCAGTGGCATGGGGCGTTGTAGCGTCGCCGCTCCTGATCTGCACCGTTGGATGTAAGAAGATCCTTCTAGAAAAAGCAACGGCCATCATCACCATCATTAGGCTGCGTTATCGATATCCCGTCATTGGCGCTGTGCAACTGCGAGGCATCCCTCCCAATGGGAAGCGTGCGCATGGCAGACTGGTTTGGGCGGGACGACCCGAGGGGAGCTATAACAGGTGGCACTCCACCATCAGACGCCTCATACTACTAGTGCCTTCTTCTCCTTGAGCCTTCCTCACTTCGGGTCTTGTCGTCTTCCCCGCCATCTTTCTCCCGTCAGCCAGGTCAGCCTTCTTCCATATCTTCTTCCCCTTCTTGGCCCTCCTCTACCCTTTCCGAGGACTATTTTCCTCCCCTGCACATGCAGGATCTCCGTCTCCTGCTCCCTCCTGGTCCTCTTCCTCTTCCTCCAAGGATCAGGTTCCTCTGTCCTAGCATCGGGTGGTTGTTCGGCCCCCACCAGGACCCGTCCAGCCGACACCGGAACCCCTAGAGCCACCCTAGACTCTCCCGATCAGGTTATCTCCACTGTGTCTCGCCAAGAGCTGACCAAAATTAGGGCCATCTATAGGATCTGATAGCATCCGCCTATACCCCCCAACCCCGAACGACAGTGTACTCTCCTCTCGTCCCGGGAGTGTTGCTCTGTACAAGGCCTTTCTCAAGGCTAGTCTTCGATTGCCCCTTCATCCTTGGATCGTCAACCTTCTAGACTTCTATTCCTTAACACCATCGCAGTTAGTTCGAACTCCGTCTGCACAATATGCTCTTTCTTCGTTATGTGCCACCTTAATGGGTTAGAGCCTAAAATTTCCTTTTTCTGTAGTTTTTACAACCTCCATCAATAGTCAAGTTGGTTGGTATTCCAACATCGGCCTACCCGAGCCCTAACCTTCCCACATCGGTCAAAGGGTGGAAGACCCAGTTCTTTTTCGCCGACCTCGAAGGGGGGAAGCCAAGCTGGGGACCCCAACGTAGGACCGAACCAAAACAACTTGATAACTCCGAGGGACAAGGAGGCCTTCAGAATGTTGCAGACACCTGGTATACCCCGATGCAACCAACTTTTGACAGAGGATAACCTCCGGTTCGTAGGCTTCCTCCCGAGTGGTGGTGAGCAACCCTAGACGCTCTTCCCTCTTTGGCCTCCTTCTCATTCTTCCTTGCTCTTTCTTTTTCTTATCTTTTTTTTTTAACTAATTTTTGATTTGTGCAGCTATGAAGCTACCAGATAACATGGTAAGGAGGGCGGCAGTGAAGAAGAGGAAGGCCGTCGGCAACGCCGAGCCATCGAGGAAGAGGCCCCAAACTCCAAGCCCTCCTTGGTCTCCAAACCGATCTCCGACCCCAGCCCCGTTGATACGTCGACCGCAAGAGCATCGGGAGCAACCTCTGGGGGGTCAAGAGCCGGTCCTCCCCGTGGGCCTCACTGCCAACATGCCTCCCGAGGGGCCCCCAACCAAAGTTGCCCCATCGACCGAGGAGCAAATCCTCCCTAACATGGAGCCATCTTGCTCCGCAACCGAGCTGACCCCGGAGGGAGCCTCACCCGGGGCCTAGGTTGAGCCAGACCGGGCGATGGCCGGTCCGCAAGCCGAAGAAGAGAGATCGGCTCAAACGCGGCCCCAGCAGCGTCCCATCAGGCCGGGGCTGATAGGGAGGATGAGCCTGACGCCCTTCCTACCCGACCATCGCTGACGAACCAGGGGCTATTGGCCAAGTATTTGGTCATTCAGCTCTGCCACCTAGAGCTCCAGAGAGAGCTCCACCGCCGAGGAGCCGAGTCCTTCCTCCAGGATGTCTTCTCGGCCCAACTATGGGTAAGTACTGCCGCTGTTTCTTTGCACATTTCCCTTGTCTCTTTCTAACTACATATTAACGTCGGCCCTACAATGCAGACGGTGAACTCCTTAGTGGCACTAAGGGACATGCTCACTCGAGCGGAGGAGGCACTCTGTCAGTCCCGGCAGGAGGCCACCGAGGTACGGGCTTGGGCAGAGAAGGCCGAAGGGGCCCTGGCCTTAGCCTTAGTCGAGCGGGCCGAGGAGCTCGACAGGGTCAAGTTCCAGGCCGCAATAGAGATCGAGCACCTAAAAGAGTGTTTGGAGATCGCCGAGATGACTGCCGAGGCCCAGGACCTATGCATCCAGTCCCTCTGCATCGAGGCAGAGTCGGCGGGGAAGCGGGCCTCCAATGTCGAGGAGATTGCTTGAGAATTAGGCACTCGAGTGGCAGAGCAGGAGGAGGCCGCCCGTAAGGTGAAGGAGAGGGCCAGGGAGGCCGAGAAGAGAGCCACTGCAACCGAGGAGAAGGCAGCTGCGGCAGAGGGAAAGGCTACTATCGCCGAAGAGAAGATGGCTGGGCAGTGGATGAGTTTCGGAGGAGCTCGATGTTTGCGGAAGAGTTGGCCGAGGCTTCCTCCAACGCCTATCTCCTAGGCTTTCGAGATGGCAAGGAGAAGGTCGGCCAAGTCCACGGTCTCTCGGGCCTTGATGACCTTGAGCCAGATGAAGTGCCGGAGGAGTCATCAGCAGCCCTAGAACTGACCAGCAACGAGCCATCCGGCAACCGGCCGACCGAGGCTTGAGCAGACCCATCCCTTTCCTATGCTAATTTTCCTTTTATGTCTGTGTACTGAAGTCCGACCGAGGTCGGCATTTTGTAACCCTTTTTCCATATAGCAATGAAAAATGACTATTTTGACAAAGTGTTAGAGATAGTGCCTTCTGATGCATGTTTAGTTCCCGTGAGACGTTGTCTCCAAGAGATCGAGTGAACTGTAAGCGAGCTCGGCCTGAGGTTGAAGTAACAACTTGGGCTGGTGCTAAAGCGGGACCTTGGGACCAGGTAATCAAGCATTGAAGGCCCGACCGAGTACAAATCCCTCATGCCGATAGCACCTCGAGCCGGGAGCACCAAGGCAAACTCGGGTCTGAACACTGATGGTGTGTATCAGTTTCAAGATGTCGAGCCGAGCTCAGGCTCAAGCACCAATGGCAACTCAACCCCGAGGTGCCGAGGGAGCTCAGACTTTAGTGCCAATGGTACACTGGCCTTGAGGTGCCGAGATGAGCTCGGGCTTGAGTGTCGAGGCAAGCTCGGGCTTCAGTGCCGATGGTATATTGGTCTTAAGGGGCCGAGGCAAGCTCGGCTTGAATGCCAAGGTGGGCTCGGGCTTGAGTGCTGAGGCGAGCCCGGGTTTGAATGTCGAGGGGAGCTCGGGCTTGAGTGTCGAGGCAAGCTCGGGCTTGAGTGCTGAGGGGAGCTCGGGTTTGAGTGCTGACGGGAGCTCAGGCTTGAGTGCCGAGGCGAGCTCGGGCTTGAGTGCCGAGATGAGCTCGAGCTTGAATGTCGAGGGGAGCTCGAGCTTGAGTGCCGAGGTGAGCTTGGGCTTGAGTGCCAAGGGGAGCTCGGGCTTGAATGCCAAGGGGAGCTCGGGCTTTAGTGCTGAGGCAAGCTTGGGCTTCAGTGCCGATGGTACATCGATCTTGAGATGCCGAGGTGAGATCAGGCTTAAGTGTCGATGGTACATCGATCTTAAGTGCCGAGGTGATTTGGAAAGTCAAGTCACTATAACACTTTTTATTAACGAAACATGAGATATACAAACTTCTGGTTAATAAGGCTGGAGAGGAGGTACTCAAACCAAAGATTGTCCCATCGTGTACGTTATTGATAGTATCGAGAGAGGTTGTTAGCATTCCAGTGTGAGGAAGAGGCTTCCCGTCGAGACTCTCAATCTGGTATGCTCGACGATGAAAGGCCTTTGTGACTTGGTAGGGGCCCTCCCAATTTGGGGACAATTTGCCTCCCTCCATGGGTCGAGGTATACCTCGACCCTCCTAAGGACCAAATCTCCTGACAAGAAGACTTTGGGACGGGCGCACGCGTTGTAGTATCTAGCAGCTCTCTGACGATAGACTGCCATTCGGTGGTGTGCTAGGTCGTGCGCCTCTTTGACCAGTTCTAAGTTGGCTTGCAGTCGAGTCGAGTTATTGTCTTCGTTGTACGACTCTACTCGTGGGCTCGAAAGGCCGATCTCCATCGGGATGACGGCCTCCGAGCCGAATACAAGGCTGAAGGGGGTCTTCCCGATGGGAACATGCGGCGTGGTGTGGTAGGCCCATAGCACGTTGGGAAGCTCCTCCACCCATCTTCCCTTAAAACCATCCAACCATGTCCTCAGCCCTTGAAGAATTGTGCGGTTGGTTACCTTGGCCGCTCTGTCGGTTTGGGGATGGCCAACTTACGTGAACCGTTGGTGAATGCCCAGCTCAGCACAGAACTCTCTGAAAGGGAAATTGTCGAACTGCTGTCCATTGTCAGTGACAAGAGTGTGAGGTAGCCCGAAGCGGCAGATGATAGACTTCCAAAAGAAAGTCCTAACTTTATGCTCGGTAATCTTTGCCAGCGCCTCGGCTTCCACCCACTTGGTGAAATGGTCGATGGCAACAAGCAAAAATTTTCACTGGGCAGAAGCCAGGGAAAATAGTCCTAATATGTCCATCCCCCACTGAGCAAAAGGCCACGGTGCCGTCAGAGGACTCAGCTGGGTAGTCGGGTGCCGTTGAATGTGGGCGTGCCACTGACAACTGTCGCACCTCCGTACCAGCTCGGCTGCATCTTTCCTCATAGTTGGCCAATAATATCCTTGCCGCAAAGCCTTGTACGCCAGTGTTCTGACCCTTATGTGGTTTTCACAAATACCCTCATGGATTTCTCACTGAATGTAATTGGCATTTGCGGAAGTAGCACACCGGAGGAGTGGGTAGGAGAAGGACCTTCGGTACAGGCGCCCGTCCAACATCTGAAACTTGGGGGCTCGTCTCTTAAGCAGCTTGGCTTCTGTAGGATCATCAGGGAGAGTGCATCAATAAGATATTGGACGTATGCCTCCATCCACGAAGGCCCTTGGCCGATTGGCAAGGCCTCCTAGGTAGCATCGATACTCGGAGCTTCTAAGTGCTCCACGTACGTTCTCCCCAGGGCTCCGTCGGCCGAGGTTGCCAAACGGGATACCGCGTCGGCTCTAGCGTTCTCACCCCTGGGGACATAACTGACACTAAAGTGAGTAAATGACGAAGACTATGATCGGACCTTATCCAAATAACGAGTCATGGTGGGTCCCGGGCCTCAAACTCCCCGATGAATTGCCTGGTAATGAGCTAGGAGTCAGTGAAGGATCGGAGGCATTCCACTCCGAGCTCTTTGGCCAATCTCATGCCTGCCAGCAAGGCTTCATACTCTGCCTGATTGTTAGTTGTAGGAAAAAGGAACCTTAGGGCATATTCCATCATTTCCCCCTCTGGATCGGCTAGGATGAGACCGGCCCCACTTCCCTAGGAATTCGAAGTGCCATCAACATGAAGGACCCAGTCCCGCTCCTCACATTCGGCCATCGCTTTTGAGGGGGCCGAGTGGAGCTCTTTGGGTAGTTCGTCGGCCCAGGAGCATTCAACTAAGAAGTCTGCCAGGACTTGGGACTTCATGGCCGAACTCGGCCAAAAGGACAGATTGAATTCTCTCAACTTGATCGCCCATTTTGCCAACCAGCCCGAGGTGTCGGGCCGGGATAGAATAGCTCTGAGCGGCTGGTCAATGAGCACCACTACCGAGTGGGATTAAAAATAGGGCCTGAGGCGTTGAGCAGAGACGATTAGCACAAAAATGATCTTTTCAATACGAGAGTACCTGGTTTTTGCATCATGGAGCATCTTGCTGATATAGTAGATGGGCTTCTGAGTCCCATTGGCATTGGTGCGGACAAGCACAGAGCTCACGGCCTTGGCCAAGGCCACGAGGTAAAGGAAAATCTCTTCTCCATTACTTGGCTTGGACAGCAGCTGTGGGGTGGACAGGAATTCCCTCAACCCCTCAAACACTTTCTGACACTCTTCGGTCCATTCGAAGCCATTGACCTTGCATAGGGCCTTGAAGAAGGGTAAACACCTTTCCGCAGCTTTGACAAGAAGCGGCTTAAAGCTGCCACCCGCCCCGTTAGACGCTGAATCTCCTTTTTATTTGCTGGAAGCCTCATGTCAAGGATGGCTTGAATCTTATCTGGGTTTACCTCTATTCCCCGCTGAGTCACCACGAAGCCAAGGAATTTGCCAGTCATGACTCCAAAGGTACACTTCCGGGATTCAACTTTATCTGACAGCGGCGAAGGTTATCGAAGGTCTCTGCTAGGTCGGCAATGTGGTCGTCGGTGCGGACGCTTTTAGTTAGCATATTGTCCACATAAACCTCCATATTGTGTCCAATTTGATTTTTGAAGACCCTGTTCATCAGTCTTTGATATGTAGCCCCGCATTCTTTAACCCGAACGGCATCACTCTGTAGCAGTAAGTGCCCTTCTTGGTCATAAAAGAGCTGGCCACTTCATCCATTGGGTCCATCTTAATTTGATTGTATCCTAAAAAGGCATCCATGAAGCTAAGGATCTCGTGGCCCGACGTAGCGTCCACCAACTGGTCAATTCTGGGCAGTGGAAAACTATATTTGGGGCACGCCTTGTTGAGATCGGTGAAATCAACATACATCCTTCAGCTCCAATTAGCCTTGCGACCATGACGATGTTGGTGAGCCAGTCGGGATAGTGTACTTCCCGGACATGCCCGGCTGCCAACAACTTACGGATCTCCTCATCGATAGCCTTCTGCCGCTCGGGCGCAAAACTTCTCTTCTTCTGCCAGACCGGCCAACACTGTGGATTGAGGCTGAGCTTGTGAGTAATTACTTCAGGGGGAATACCTAGCATGTCTGAGGCCGACTGGGCAAACACATCCAAGTTGGCCCGAAGAAAGGTGAGGAGCCGAGCCTTCGCCTCCTCGGGTAGCAGCGATCCCACTCGGACGGTCTTTGCCGGGTCTTCCCCTAAGGGGAAAGTTAATAAATGCTCGGCTAATTCTCCCCTCCTCTCTGAGTCTCTGGGGTCCACCAGCTCGGCCGTCGGTAGGGTTGGTGTCTCTCGAGGGCCAGGCGTCATGTGGTAGCAGAGGGACAAGAGGTTCCTCTCTCCACGCATCTCCCCTACACCCTTATTGGTTGGGAACCTTAGAAGCAACCTCTTGGTGGAGATAATGGCGTCCAACAGGTTTAATCCAGGCCTGCCCAGGATGGCATTGTAAGCCAGAGGAACCTGCGCCACTAGGAACTTCACCATGACCGTCCTTTGACAAGGCATTGTCCCTGCTGTGACCGAGAGTAATTTCTCATTCTACCTTTACAGAGTCTCCAGTGAAGCCCATGAGGGACGTGCAATAGGCCGAAGAGAATCATAGGACAGGTTCATTCGAACAAAGGCATCGTAACTCAAAATGTCAGCCGAACTTTCACTGTCAACCAATATCCTTTTTACAGGATGTTTCGCAATCGTCATAGAGACAACGACGCTATCATCATTTGGATTACTCACCCCCTCTAGGTCCCTTTCAAAGAAAGAAATTATAGGCTCTATTCCCTCCTCCCCCCTGAACCTCTTAGACATGCCACCAGCTCCCCAGGAGATCATAGCCATGGTCTTCTCGGTTGGGGCATTATTGACTTTGACTGGTGCAGGCGGTGGCACTGACGGACCTGGGGTAGCTGGGTTCGTCCTTCGGATGAATTTGTCGAGGTAGACTTGCTGAATGAGTTCTTCGATCGCCCTCTTGACATGGTCGGTCGGATGTACGTCGAGTTTGTTTTGTTGTTAAGGCCTCCATTTGTCTCGCGCTGGAAAAATCAGCCTCGTCAGCAAGGATGTATTTGTGTGCTCCGCCCAGCAACTCGGCACAGGAGCTCGGCGGCTTCTTGTCGAGGGAATATGCAAAATGGGAAGGGCAAAGCCCTCGCTTCAAGGCAAGCGTGGCCACTGAGTCATCAAGGTTATAAACCTTAAGCGTGGCTTCCTTGAACCGGGCTATGAAATCTTTCAATGGTTCGCTGCTCTTTTGTTGGATGGCGAACAGGCTATCGACCACCCGTGGAATCTTTCGGTAGGCATTGAAATGTGCTAGAAAAGCTCTTTTCAGCTGTCGAAAAGAATTGATGCTTCGCAGTGGCAGCCGCGAGTACCAAGCCCGCACTACCTTTCGAAGAGTGACTGGAAAAGCAATACAGAGGAGAGAATCAGTCGCTCCCTGGACCTGCATGAGAACCTTATAGCTTTTCAAGTGGTTCAGGGGGTCGATAGTATCGTCATAAGGGTCCAATTGGGGTAAATGGAACCGGGTGGATATTGGCTCCTCCATTATGCGGCGGGACAAGGGAGGACGGCTGTCATAGTCCGCCTCCAGCGGATTAGTAGCTATACGGCTGAGCTCCTCCAGCCGCTGATTATATTCCTCAAGACCGCTCAGCCCGACGAGTGACACGTCCGTCAAAGGACCCTTCTCATGATGATCCCAAGGAAAAGGATGGGTTGCACTGGTAACGATGTCCTCGCTCCGTCTCCCTCCCCTACCGCCTCCTATCGGAGCTGTTTGAATGATGGAAAGGAGACCGGGGCCTCTTGGAGGCCTCCCGACGGTGACGCCCAGGGGAGAGGGGCGGGGAGCCTTCCGGTGAGAAACTCTCCCATGGGTAGATTGTTGACTAGGAGGAGCAACCCCCGCCTCCAGGGAAGGAGGCCGGAGGCCTTGTTGTGAAGCGACCACCTGTTGCTGCAGGTGCTAGACTGCCGCTACCAGTGAATGGACTTGCATAGCCAGGGCGTCAACCCGGTCACCCTGAGATGACGATGGCAGGATCGGGAAAGGGACCGGAGGGGCCGGGAAGCTGGCTTCTGGCTGCTCCGGCTCTTCATAATGCCCCCCAGGGCCCCGAGCCAAACTTCTTGAGCGCGTGTCACCACAATCTTGTCGAGCAATAGAGGGAAGTAGAGGCCTGAAGCCTTGTGGCCTCGAACTCTGCTTTCACGCTCCCCCCTACCTGGCGTGCCAATCTGTTGTCGCCAAAGAACGTCTTTCAAATGCTGGGAGACGAAGGAGTCCTGAACCTCTCTCTTCTTCGATGAAGTTCCTATAAGAAAGTCCTCAGTGGCCGGGGGATTCCGACGAGGACCCTTCGACGATTAAGTTAGCGCTTTGGAAAAACAGTAATCAAAAGTTCCTATTTTGAATGAAACCTAACCTCCCTTTTTATACTTACTCCCATGTTCTCCCCTTTGCATGTTTTCGGGAAGTGGTGGCCATGCATGCAATAGTGGATCTAACCACGTTCGAAACATCCCATCATCCATAATCGTTGGGAATTAGTGGCCCACATGGCAGCTGCAGAAAGTTTAGTGAGCTATGTGGCAGTTGCAGGGAGCTAATAGGCCACGTAGATGGGAGCCCAGGAAGTCCAAGGCCGAGGGGAACCCTGCAGGCCCGAGGCCGAGGGGAACCCTGCAGGTCCGAGGCCAAGGGAAACCTTGCAGATCCGAGACCGAGGAGAATCCTACATGCCCGAGGCCGAGGGGGATCCCTCGTCAGGTCCGCACCTCGTTAGCTTTAACAGAGCCTGATCAGCCACATCAAAGTCAATGGACAGTTTCAATGATCTAGATGTGTCTCTTTATGTCATATCCTATTTTGACCGTCCTTAATGTACTTACTTCTGATGGCGAGATACTTGATGATGTAGAATTTATGGGTGGAGAGTTTAAAATTACAACTTCATATAGCTCGTTACATGAAAAATGGTAAATATAGAAAAAAAAGGTTATATTCTATTTTTTCTTAACAAAAAAATTTTGGTTTCTTATTAAAACACTTTTTTTTCCTCACTGGTGCAGAGGAAAATAAACATATACAATGCTTACATATATTTATATTTATAATTTTTTTATATTTTTATTAAAATTTATATATATCATTAGTAAAGATAGAAAGGAATGGGACAAATGAAGATAGAAGAATGGTAGAACAAATTGAAGATTTATTATTTCTTAGTATTTTTTTGTTGAGAAATTATTGAAACATAATTGCCCCAACTTTATTGATTTTGATGATTTCCAAAAGCCATGAGTACCTTAAAGAAAACAATGTGTTATTTATCAAAAACCTTGAGCTTATTCAAATTGAAAAGAATGAACTATTAATGGTTATATCAAATGAGTTTTGAATCTATTAGAAAAAGAGTTTCAAGTTCTATGCTTAAAAGGATTTCAAAAAGGAATTTTTATACATTATTTTCAATCGATGAATTCTTGAAACATGTCTTGAATCCATGATAAACGTCATATTTAATTATTCAAGTCAAATTTATATTTTAAATTTAATTGGGACAAGTTTTAAAGTCAATCAGAACATTTTTCTGATTTTTGTATCGGTCCCGAGCCGACTCAAGGGTTTCCGAGTCGACTCCCCAAATTGCCTGATTTTCTCGAGTCGACCCTTGGCTTTTCAAGAGTCGACCCCTGACTTCTTGCGAGCCGACTCCTGTCTGTGCGAGCCGACTCCGCTCAAACAACAGAACCCATATTTTTTAAGCACTTCTCGAGTCGACTCCCCATTTTCTCGAGTCGACTCCCAACTTTCGCGAGCCGACACTTCTATTTTCGCGAGTCGACCCTTCAATGCTTAAAATGTTTCTATTTTTGGTAATCGACTTCGAGCCGACTCCCACAAAGCTCGAGTCGACTCCGCGAGTTCTGGGCGCGATTTTTAACGATGACACATCAGCCCCAACGGTAAGATTTTTGAATAACGGCTATTTTTCCTTGTCTCTAACGGATATATTTTTGCAGATTCTATAAATAGAGGAGCTCTTTTCAAATCAAAAAAGAGAAAATCAAAAAGAGAGAAAAGAGTATCATTTGAAAAGAGGGAAAAACAGAGCATATTGGAAAAATCATTTAGCTCAAAAAGAGTGATTCAAAAGGAGTGAAATCCAAGAGGAAGTTTCGTCTGCTCCTTTCCATCAATCCACAAAGTCAGAAGAAAATCCAAGTGCATTTCAAAGGTCAAATCGGAGGATTTTCAAAAGAGGAAAAAGCTTCATCTCAACTCCAAAGTCTTCAACGGTCAAGAATCTGCTGAGGCGTGATTCAACACTTCTAGAGGAGTTAAAGAGAAGAAGGAGAAAGCCCAAGCATCTACCATCTGCAATATTATCAGGCTTTTCTAACCTTATATTATTTTGTACTTCATTTGTATATTTGCTCAAGGGGAGCACTTATTGTTCAAACACTTCTATTCTATTTTTGCTGATTCAATCAGTGGATTGAATCAGTGGAGGTTGGTATACCTCGTTACAAGCCGGAGTGCTTGTGTTGGGTTAGTTGTGAGCCCGAAAAACAACGTGTAGGGTTTTGTGCTGGTAAGCCCGTGTTAAAACCAGCTGGGTTCGTTGTGCACCCGGTAAAACAACAAGTTTGAGTTGTGAGCTTGGAAAACAACTCGGCTGTAATCTAGAGAGATTATAGTGTGGACCCAAGTGAATCTTGGGAGTGGACGTAGGTGTGGTTGCACCGAACCACTATAAAATTATCTTGTGTTTGCCGTGCCTTATTTTCTCTATCTCTATCTCTCTTTATTAACTTGCTTATTAGTTAATTTCCTCACTTGCACATCTTGCTAACTAATCAATTAAAGTTAAAAAGTCTTAAATTTTTAAGAACCCAATTCACCCCCCCCCTCTTGGGTTGCCATCTGGGCCAACAATTGGTATCAGAGCAAGTGCTCATTTAGAATTTGATCTCACGATCAAGGGCTAAAGATCCATATGGCAACACAAATTGGTTCAAGTTTTGCTGAAGGTCATTCTACGAATCGACCTCCTTTATTTAATGGAACCAACTATTCATATTGGAAAGCTAGAATGAGAATATTCATTCAAGCTTCTGACTATGAATTGTGGGGAGTAATAATAAATGGACCTAGTACACCCACACACCTTATTGATGGCACTATTGTTCCTAAACCCGAAAGGGATTGGAATGATAATGATAGGAGAATGGCACAACTAAATGCTAAAGCCATTAATATTTTATTGTTCCTTAGACTCAAATGAATTCAACCGAATCTCAACTTGTAATTCCGCAAAAGAAATTTGGGATAGGTTGGAAATTACTCATGAAGGAACAAACCAAGTAAAAGAATCAAAGATAAATATTTTGGTTCATAAATATGAATTATTTACTATGGAACAAACTGAAACCATCACATGCATGTTCACTAGATTTACTGATATTGTGAATGGTTTGAAAAGTCTTGGTAGAATTTATTCTAATGCTGATCTTGTGCAAAAATTCTTAGGTCACTACCAAGATCGTGGGAAGCAAAAGTCACTGCATCCAAGAAGCAAAGGACCTCAATGCACTACCTTTAGAGGAGCTTCTAGGATCCTTAATGACCCACGAGTTAACAATGAAGCAGCATGTTGAGGAGGAAACAAAAAGAAGGAAAACTCTTGCCCTCAAGACTGCAGAAATGGAAGAGAGCAGCAGTGAAAGAATGATGAAGATGATGAGGAAACTGCTCTCTTGGCCAAAAAATTCAGAAGATTTATGAGAAAAAGGCCCTTCCATAAAAAGAAATTTGGAGCAAGATTTGAAGGAGAAAAGGATAAGAAAAAGGACAAGGAGAAAGAAAAAGAAAAAGAGCCCTTAGTATGTTATGAGTGCAAAAAGCCAGGGCACTTTAAGTATGATTGTCCTTTGCTGAAAAAGGCCTACAAGAAAAAGAAGAAAGCATACATGGCAACATGGTCTGATGAATCTTCCTCGTCGAAAGAAGATGAGCAAAAGGAAGTTGCCAATATTTGTTTCATGGCCAACGACGACGACAACGACAATGAGGTAAGTTCTGAAAACTCAAATGATGATTTTACATTTGATGAAATGTTTGAGGCTTTCAATGAACTTATGATTGATTTTAAATCCTTAAAAAAAAGTATAAGTTTTTGAAAAATGACAATATTAGTTTAGCTAAAAGTAAAAATGAATTAGCTTTAGAAGTTAAGAACTTAACTAATGAAAAAGAAGAACTTAGGAAAGAAAGAGATAATCTTAATCAAGAAAAGATTTTTTAAAATCTGAAACTAAAAACTCAACTAAAGATTTAAAAGATCAAATAGA
This sequence comes from Calamus simplicifolius, assembly GCA_900491605.1. Taxonomy (NCBI): domain Eukaryota; kingdom Viridiplantae; phylum Streptophyta; class Magnoliopsida; order Arecales; family Arecaceae; genus Calamus; species Calamus simplicifolius. The sequence continues at coordinate 463,346 of UESW01004504.1, forward strand.
AACTTTAGCTTTAGATAAAGAACAGCAAGCTAAAGAAATTGACTCTCTTAAGAAAGATGTTAAAAAATATAAAGACATTGTTGAGAAATTCACTTTAAGTTCAACTAAACTTAACATGATCCTAGATAGTCAAAAAGCTGTTTTTGACAAAGCTGGTTTAGGATATAACACATTAAGGAAACAGAAATCTCTAAAGAATATTTTTATAAAAGCCAACCAAAGTAATATAACTTGTTTTAAATGTAATGAAAAAGGTCACAAATCCTTTGAATGCAAAACGTTAAACAACAACAAGTTAAATATTAAAGCTAAGAAAATATGGGTTCCGAAAGGAACAATTTTTATTGCTGCTAACCATGAAGGACCCAAGAAAGCTTGGGTACCTAAGCATAAAGTTTGATTATATTGCAGGAATGTCTTGTAGCCAAAAGATCAAAGAAAAAGTGGTACCTTGATAGTGGCTGCTCAAGACATATGACGGGTGACAAAGATGAATTCATCACCCTAGAAGAAAAGAAAGGTGGAGTTGTGACGTTTGGCGATAACGGTAAAGGTCAAATTATGGGCCTTGGTAAAGTTCGCATAACTCCATCTATAGTTATTGATAATGTACTTTATGTTAATGGTTTGAAGCATAATCTAATTAGCATAAGTCAATTATGTGATAAAAACTTTAATGTTTCATTTAAATCTTCTTATGCACTGTAACTAATTCTATTGATGATAGCATTGTATTTACTGGTTATAGACATGGCAATGTTTACTTAGTTGATCTAGAAAAATTATCTTTGAGTGATCATTGCTTAATTGCTGACAATGCTAACATAAATGAAATTAGTTGGTTGTGGCATCGTAGATTAGGTCATGCAAGCACACACCTTATTTCAAAACTAATTAAAATGGATTTAGTTAAAGGATTACCTAAACTAGATTTTGAAAATAATAAAATATGTGATGCATGTCAATTTGGAAAACAAACTAGAAGTTCTTTTAAATCTAAAAACATTGTTTCAACTTCTAGGGGACTAGAGCTACTTCACATGGATCTTTTCGGACCAACTAGAACCACAAGTCTAGGAGGAAAGAAATATGGTCTAGTGATTGTAGATGATTATTCTAGATATACTTGGGTAATGTTTTTAGCTCACAAAGATGAGACTTTCTCGATGTTCCTGAAATTCTTCAAGAAAGTCACAAATGAGAAAAACACTACTATAGTATCTCTAAGAAGTGATCATGGAACAGAATTTGAAAATCACTTATTTGAAAATTTCTGCACTGAAAATGGAATTAATCATAATTTTTCAGCCCCTAGGACTCCACAACAAAACGGTGTAGTTGAAAGAAAAAATAGGACTCTAGAAGACATGGCCCGTACCATGCTATGTGAAAGCAACTTACCAAAGTATTTTTGGGCGGAAGCAATTAACACAGCATGTTACATCTTAAATAGAGCTTTAATAAGACCAATATTAAAGAAAACACCTTATGAATTATGGAATGAAAGAAAACCAAATATAAAATACTTTCATGCATTTGGATGTAAATGTTTCATTCATAATAATGGTAAAAACAACTTAGGAAAATTTGATGCTAAATCTGATGAAGGAATTTTTCTAGGTTATTCAACAACTAGTAAGGCATATAGAATCTTTAACAAGAAAACCTTAGTAGTTGAAGAATCCATTCATGTAGTTTTTGATGAATCTTTAGCAACTGGATCTGAAAAGATTGATGATGAGGAAGATACAAACATAATTGAAAAAGATCTTGAAAAACTTAATATTGAAGTATCTTCTGATCATGAACAAGAGGCTAAAGATGATGATTCACATAAGGACGATGATGTCAATATTGATCATAATGATGTAGATCTTCCAAGAGACTGGAGATATGCTCATAGTCATCCTAAGGAATTGATTATAGGCGATCCATCTCAAGGAATAAGGACTAGATCATACATGAGAAATATTAGTAATCATCTTGCATTTGTATCACAAATTGAACCTAAAACTATAGAAGAAGCTGAAAAAGATAATAATTGGATGTTAGCAATGCAAGAAGAACTAAATCAATTTACTAGAAATAATGTTTGGACTTTAGTTGAAAGACCTAAAAACCATTCAGTAATAGGATCAAAATGGATTTTAGAAATAAACTAGATGAAAATGGCATTGTAATTAGAAACAAAGCTAGATTGGTTGCTAAAGGATATAATCAAGAAGAAGGTATTGATTTTGATGAAACCTTTGCACCTGTAGCTAGATTAGAAGCCATTAGGCTATTACTTGCATTTGCATGTCATATGAACATTAACTTATTTCAAATGGATGTAAAAAGCGCATTTTTAAATGGATTTATTAATGAAGAAGTTTATGTAGAACAACCACCAGGTTTTGAAGATCACGAGTTTTCAAATCACGTTTTTAAATTGCACAAAGCTTTATATGGTTTGAAACAAGCACCTAGAGCTTGGTATGATAGGTTAAGTAAATTCTTAATAGAAAATGATTTTACAAGAGGAAATGTTGATAAAACTTGTTTTTGAAAAGAAAAAGTAAAGATTTACTTGTAGTACAAATATACGTAGATGACATTATTTTTGGTGCTACTAACGATTCTCTTTGTCAAGAATTTGCAAAGTTATGCAGGGAGAATTCGAGATGAGCATGATGGGAGAACTCAACTTCTTCCTTGGACTCCAGATCAAACAATGCAAGAGGGAATCTTTATCAACCAAACCAAATACACAAGAGAACTACTCAAAAAGTTTGGTATGGAAACAATGAAACCCCTCGGAACTCCAATGAGTCCTTCATGCAAGCTGGACAAAGATGAAGAAGGTAAAAAGGTTGATCAAAAGTATTATCGAGGTATAATCGGATCCCTTCTTTATTTAACAGCAAGTAGACCAGATATATGTTTTCAGTATGTTTATGTGCTAGATTTCAATCTGAACCTAAAGAATCACATTTAATAGCTGTTAAAAGAATTTTAAGATATCTAAATGGAACTAAAAATGTAGGTTTATGGTATTCTAGAGACTCTACATTAAACCTAATTGCATATTCAGATTCTGATTATGCTGGATGTAAATTAGATAGAAAAAGCACAAGTGGTGCATGCCAATTCTTAGGTAGTAACTTAATCACATGGTTTAGCAAAAAGCAAAATTCAGTTGCATTATCAACTACTGAAGCTGAATATGTAGCAGCTGGAAGTTGCTGTGCGCAAATCCTATGGATTAAGCGACAACTTGAAGACTATGGTATCACACTTAATAAAACACCCATAAGATGTGATAACACTAGCGCAATCAACTTAACTAAAAATCCAATTCAACACTCAAGAACAAAACACATAGAAATTAGATATCATTTTATAAGGGAACATGTAGCTAATGATGAAATTTGTTTAGATTATGTAAACACTGAAGAACAATTAGCTGACATATTCACTAAACCTTTAAATGAAGAAAGATTTTGTTATCTTAGAGGAGAATTAGGAATTTGTAATCCTTTTGAATAAATTTTGAAACCTCTAAGGAAATATATCTAGAATTCTTTCAAATTCTCAAAATCTTAAGGAAATTTTATCTAGAACTCATATCAATTTGATCTCTCAAAGTCCATGATTTTTAATCATACTCAAAGATCAAATTCCGGACTCAATTCGGATTCTCTGAATCTTAATCTATTTTTCTCTGAAATTGTCTGGGAGCCGACTCGAGAGTATCGGAGTCGACTCGAGTTTCTGCTGAAACTCAGGAGTCGACCCCTCCTCTGAGCGAGTCGACTCGAGATCGTGTCCGTGCTCTGTGACTAGTCGGGAGCCGACTCCACACTTTGCGCGAGTCGACTCGACGTGGTCCCAGTCGATTTATTTAGGGCACGAGTCGACCCGACGGACATTTCATCCTTTCCAAATCTTCCAAATCCTCTCCAAGCTTTCCCAAAACCCTCCAAACCTCAAATAACCTCTGATTAACCAATCCTTCAAGATCAATGGCACCCAAAACCCGAGGAGCTAGCTCGAGTGGCGCCGGTTTGAAGAGAAAGAGGACCGTTCGACGACCCGTCCGCGAGCCGTCTACGGATTCTTCCTCCACCCCTTCTGCTAGTGATCCTCCTGCTCCAGCTCCTACCCTCAGGTAGATCTTCTAGCCAGTAGGATTGTCACCACAGGAAGGAAAGGTTGATTTTGAATTGTTTGAGAATGAAGGATTCATATTGGTAGACAACTAATTGAGATGGGATTTGAGTATATTTGTTCATTGGACTGTCCCACCTACCCTGCTCTAGTTAAAGAGTTTTACAAGAATTTGTCCAGAGGAGATGATGGCTTGGTGAGCAAGGTTAGAGGCATTGGTCTGAACATTACATCCTCTATTCTATCTAGATTATTGAAATTACCCTTGTCTGGACCATCTACATTTGCCCCAGAAGATAGATCTCCAGCCCTCACTAGGCTATTGAACCGAAATTTTGAAGGATTTGAAGAAGTTTTGCTAGTCAACTGCCTTTGGAATTAAGACTTCTCCACAACATTTGCAGCAGGATTTTGTTTCCCAAGACCGGCAGATTCGACTATGTTTCTGAGCGAGATATTTTTGTTATGGATGCTGTTGTTTCTGGGAAGCCCATCAATCTACCTAGGATGATAATTTGGTATATTGCAGATTGTGGCGGGAAAAAGAAATCAGTTTGCCCTATGGCATGGTTTTAACTAAATTATTTCTAAGCCAAGGGATTGTGTTCAGTGATTGTGAGCCAAAGAAGGAGTTAAGACATACAGATTATTATACTTTGGCTACTATTCATCGCATGGGGTTTGTTAAGAAAAATGGAAGTTGGGAGAGAAAGAATGTTACTGAGGACAGAGACATAGATGCAGAGGCACCCAGACCTTCTATGAGACATTCATCACCTGAGCCTCCTCAGTGTTCGTCTGTTCCAGAGTCTGTTCCTGCTCCTGCTGATTCTACCCCTGCTCCTACTGTTGCTCCTGCTCAGTCTTCTACATTTTCTGGTAGTTTTTCTGATACACAGTTAGATCAGCTTCGATCATTATTCAAGTCTGAGTTAAGTGATCATGAAAAGATTGAAAGAAGAATTTAATGAAAAGTATATGAACTTAAAAGAAGCCTTATATTCTCTCAGTGATCGAGTTGCATCGATTGAGTCTACTCTCAGTTCATCTACCAGTTCCTTAAGTGAAAATTTAAAGAATATCTTTGGAGAACTTAAGGACATCTGCGGTGACTCGGAGACATACTCCCAATGCAACGCCGAGCTTCAAGATAAAATTACATCTGCTTGTACTTTTGTTGATGAAAACTCAAAGACTATGTTAGACTTCAATGTGAAGGGATGAAGCAGATTGTAGATCACTTGAATAGAATTACTAGAAGAAATTTTTAAGTTTTCATGTAATCTCTTTTTGATGTAATCAAATTTACTTTCAATGCAATGAGCAAGTTTACATTTTCATGTACTTTCATTTTGAAGTAATGAGAAAGTTTGATGCATTACTTTTGTCTATTTCAATTGTAATATCCTTGAATACTTTGAATGATTATCTTCAATTGATAAGTTAGATAAAGAATTTTATTGATATTAAACTTCCTAACCTTTTTGTTGATTACAAAAAAGGGGGAGAGTTTTTATTCAATCGTATATGCCTTGCCTTCAATTCAATCAAAGTTTAATTTTGAAAGAGGAAGAGCATAAGGGGAAGAGATAAATTGAATTTCATAAAGAAATGCTTAAGTTTCTGATTTTGAAAAATTTTGAATGATTTATAAAATTAAGGTTCATAGGGGGAGCTACCTCATTGAGGGGGAGCCTTTCCATGAACACAATAGTTGATTTTGGAATCACAAATTTTTTCAATTTTATAATGCATATACTCAATGTTTTTGTCATCATCAAAAAGGGGGAGATTGTTGAGAAATTATTGAAACATAATTGCCCCAACTTTATTGATTTTGATGATTTCCAAAAGCCATGAGTACCTTAAAGAAAACAATGTGTTTATTTATCAAAAACCTTGAGCTTATTCAAATTGAAAGAATGAACTATCAATGGTTATATCAAATGAGTTTTGAATCTATTAGAAAAAGGAGTTTCAAGTTCTATGCTTAAAAGATTTCAAAAAGGAATTTTTATACATTATAATTCAATCGATGAATTCTTGAAACATGTCTTGAATCCATGATAAACGTCATATTTAATGTATTCAAGTCAAATTTATATTTTAAATTTAATTGGGACAAGTTTTAAAGTCAATCAGAACATTTTTCTGATTTTTGTATCGGTCCCGAGCCGACTCAAGGGTTTCCGAGTCGACTCCCCAAATTGCCTGATTTTCTCGAGTCGACCCTTGGTTTTCAAGAGTCGACCCCTGACTTCTTGCGAGCCGACTCCTGTCTGTGCGAGCCGACTCCGCTCAAACAACAGAACCCATGTTTTTTGAGCACTTCTCGAGTCGACTCCCCATTTTCCTCGAGTCGACTCCCAACTTTCGGAGCCGACACTTTGTTTTCGCGAGTCGACCCTTCAATGCTTAAAATGTTTCTATTTTTGGTAATCGACTTCGAGCCGACTCCCACAAAGCTCGAGTCGACTCCGCGAAATCTGGGCGCGATTTTTAACGATGACACATCAGCCCCAACGGTAAGATTTTTGAATAACGGCTATTTTTCCTTGTCTCTAACGGATATATTTTTGCAGATTCTATAAATAGAGGAGCTCTTTTCAAATCAAAACAAAGAGAAAATCAAAAGAGAGAAAAGAGTATCATTTGAAAAGAGGGAAAAACAGAGCATATTGGAAAAATCATTTAGCTCAAAAAGAGTGATTCAAAAGGAGTGAAATCCAAGAGGAAGTTTCGTCTGCTCCTTTCCATCAATCCACAAAGTCAAAGAAAATCCAAGTGCGTTTCAAAGGTCAAATCGGAGGATTTTCAAAAGAGGAAAAAAGCTTCATCTCAACTCCAAAGTCTTCAACGGTCAAGAATCTTGCTGAGGCGTGATTCAACACTTCAGAGGAGTTAAAGAGAAGAAGGAGAAAGCCCAAGCATCTACCATCTGCAATATTATCAGGCTTTTCTAACCTTATATATTTTGTACTTCATGCTCAAGGGGGCACATTATTGTTCAAACACTTCTATTCTATTTGTTTGCTGATTCAATCAGTGGATTGAATCAGTGGAGGTTGGTATACCTCGTTACAAGCCGGAGTGCTTGTGTTGGGTTAGTTGTGAGCCCAAAGAAAAACAACGTGTAGGGTTTTGTGCTGGTAAGCCCGTGTTAAAACCAGCTGGGTTCGTTGTGCACCCGGTAAAACAACAAGTTTGAGTTGTGAGCTTGGAAAACAACTCGGCTGTAATCTAGAGAGATTATAGTGTGGACCCAAGTGAATCTTGGGAGTGGACGTAGGTGTTGGTTGCGCCGAACCACTATAAAATTATCTTGTGTTTGCCGTGCCTTATTTTCTCTATCTCTATCTCTCTTTATTAACTGCTTATTAGTTAATTTCCTCACTTGCACATCTTGCTAACTAATCAATTAAAGTTAAAAAGTCTTAAATTTTTAAGAACCCAATTCAACCCCTCCCCCTCTTGGGTTGCCATCTGGGCCAACATTTTTAAATTTATGATTTCTTAAATCTATAAGTTTTTATTGGGTTTGAAGAATATTATCAATAGAATTAGTGCAAGAAACTACTGATTATGATATATGGATGGTTCTGAATTCGCATATTGGTAGCAATTCTAGTTGGTTCAAGTTTCAATAACTCTTGGGTTAGTTATTTTAAGTATAGAAACTTTTTAAAATATAGTAAGATATTGCAACAATTTGCAGATTTTTAAAATATTACATTAGATATTAGGTATTTAATGACAAACTTGAAATATTAGGCATAGTGAGCTAATAAGGGTACATAAAATATAGAATTTTTTTTTTAAGAAAAGATTTAAGCAAGGCCATTGTTATCAGGTCCATTTGCTAGGACCTTGCGGATGCATCATAAGATTTTGGAGAAAGCTTTCTAAAAGTTAATATTTATAAAAAGCTATATTAGCATGAAGATATTTTTGGAGGAAGTAATTAGAAATAATTTTTCAAACATGTGACAGATCATAATTTGATCCTGCCATATATAAATGTCTTTAAAATGTGATATAGAATGGCATTTAAGATAAATGTCGTTGACTAAAGCATAAATAACATAAAATATTAATATAAAATGGCATTTAAAATAAATGACCTGATATGTAATTACTTATCAAAATTTTATGATATTTAGATTAAAATACCATAAAAGGTAATTTTTGTTGGCATAAAATAGCAAATGCTGAAGAAGCAGGTGGCGCATAAAATATTTTTGTTGCAGTGTTAGTTGAAGATGGAATATTGAAATTTTTATTTATAAATATATAGGTGAAAGCGGGAAGGACTAACTAATGAAAAGGATTTTTTTTCATTAATAACTTTCTATCGCCTTACAATTAAAGGAAATAAAAGGAAGGAATGGGTGAAAGATGGAACAACTAATTAATGAAAATAAATAAAAAAAGTAACTATTGACTTATAAAGAAGATGCAGTTAAGTATGAACTAAATATTTTTGTTGCGGTATTAGCTAAAAATGGAATATCTAAATTTTTTTCCATTAATAACTTTCTTATACCTAACAATAAAAGGAAGGAATGGGTAAAAAATGGAACGACTAATTAATGAAACGGATTTTTTTCTATTAGTAACTTTTTAATGCCTTGCAATAAGAGGAAGGAATGGGTGAAAATGAAACAACTAATTAATGAAAATGAATAGATGGAAAATGAAAATAGTACCTATTGATTTATAAAGAAGATACAGCTATTTATAAACTAAATATTTTGGTTGCAGCGTTGGCTGAAAATGGAATATCTAATATCTAACAAAAAAAAAAAAAAGGAATGGGTGAAAAATGAAATGACTAATAAATGAAAAAGATTTTCTTTCTATTAGTTCTAATGCCTTGCAATAAGATCGAGGAAAGAATGAATGAAAAATGGAACAACTAATTAATAAAAATGAATAGATAAAAAATAATAAAAATGGTAATTATTGATTTATAAAGAATGAACAAAATATACCTTACAATAAAAGGAAGGAATGGATAAAAAATGGAATGACTAATTAATGAGAAGATTTATTTTCCATTAATAACTTTCTAATGCTTTACAATAAGAGGAAGGAATAGGTAAAAAATGAAACAACTAATAAATGAAAATGAATAGATAAAAAATAAAAAATGTAACTATTGATTTATAAAGAAGATACAGCTAAGTATGAACTAAATATTTTTGTTACAGTTAGCTGAAGATGAAATATCTAATTTTTTTATTAATAAATTTTTAATGCCTTGTAATAAGAGGAAGGAATGGGTGAAAAATGGAACCACTAATTAGTGAAAAGAAACTTTTTTTATTAATAACTTTCTAATGTCTTACAACAAGAGGAAGGAATGGGTAAAAAATGGAATGACTAAATAATAAAAATGAATAGATGAAATTTTTTTAAAAAAAAGCTATCGGCTTAAAAAGAAGATATAGTTAAGAATAGCCTAAAAATTATTTATATAAAGTTATTTTAGTGATTTCTCACCCATTCCTCAACCAATATATATATATATATATATATATGATATTAGTCTTCTTTTTTTTCTCATCTTTTATCCGCTTTTTTCCTAAATTTTATGTTTACAATGGGGTATTTTCGACAAATGCCTCTGCTTGTGTTTTTGCTCTTGTTTCTTAGCATGACTTTCGGTACTTATGTTTCTCTTACTTTTCATTATCTTTTTTTTATATTTTAGTATGTAATGGTAATAACTTTCCTTGATTTCATATATATATTGGAAGAATTTATATGCCTAATTGACTAAATTTTAACCAAGTTTTGTACTTTTCTTTTTACAAGAGATGGAGATGATTGAGGCAGCCACTTGTGAGAAACCAAGTATGTATTTTAAATGGGCATGCGTTTTTGGTTCTACATGTGATCAGAATTGCCAACATGAGTTATGCTGCCCCCGTGGAGGATTTGATTGTGACAAGATGTGCGAAGGAGGGCATTGCGCTAAATTCTTGGGCAAATGCGTTTGCACATGGACTTGTTGAAGTCTTCATATGTATGTTGTTGAATTCAATAAATGTTGTTGCTGCTAAATCACTTCTCGAGCACCGAGTGAGAAAGGGGCTTCACAAACCTCTAGAAAGCTGATAGCAACCTCCTTTTGGCCGAAAACTTGCATGAAAAATCTCAGACCGGTGGTTCCGACGGGGACCCTCCGACGCTTAAGTTAGTGATTTAGAGAACAAGAATTAAGATGAGAGAAGAGATTCAGTCCCCCCTTTATTGTGGGTTGGGGTCCTTATATACCTATTCGGGGTCCCTCTTACCCGTTGTCGATAACAGTCGAATCGAATCTTCCATTAAGATTAGCTCCACAGGTGGGCGCACAGCTACTAAACACGTACCATGAATATCGGCAACCGCACACAGTATCTGTAACTGCCCGTGATCCTAACAAAAAGTGGGCGAACGGGCTATGCGGCAATTTTTGGTTGTTTCAAATCACTATGTTCAATGTTTGGAGTCGATTTTACGACTGAAACTATGGGCCGACAGTATGCGAGGCGAGACCCGAGGCCGAGGCGAGGCTCGAGGCTGAAGCCGAAGCCGAAGCCGAAGGGCCAAGTCGGACATGAATGCTGATGCGAGTCAGTAGAGTGCCGACACCGAGCAGGGTTAAGTGCCGACGTGGAGTCGGGTTTGAGTGCCGATGCGGAGTCGAGTAAGTGCTAACGCGGAGTCGGGCTTTGAATGCCGACATAGAGTCAGGTTTTGATTGCCGACACGGAGTCGGTGGAATGCCGACACGGAGTCGGGCTTGAGTGCCAACGTGGAGTTGGGCTTTGGGTGCCGAAGCGAAGTCGGGCTTTGATTGCCGACACGGAGTCGGGCTTGAGTGCCGACATGGAGTCGGGCTTTGGGTGCCGACGCGGAGTCGGGCTTGAGTGCCTACTCGAAGCCGGGCTTGAGTGCCGATCCGAAGCCGGGCTTGAGTGCCGATGCGGAGTCCGGCTTTATGTGTCGATGCGAAGCCGGGCTTGAGTGGTCGGGCTTGAGTGCCGATGCGGAGTCGGGCTTGAGTGCCGATGCGAAGCCAGGCTTGAGTGCCGATGTGAAGTCGGGCTTGAGTAAGAAGCAAGGTTGCTCGAAGACACTTTCGTTAGTAAGAAAATGAATGTTATTCTAGCAAACATGCTCAAACTTAGGATATTAATACACTACTGATAATACCAATGGAGGTTGTCCGCGTTCCAAGTGCGAGGGAGAGGTTTTCCATCCAGCCCTTCGATCCAGTATGCTCCGCGATGAAGTGCGTCGGTGACTCGGTAAGGCCCTTCCCAATTGGAAGACAGCTTTCCCTCCTCTGTAGGTTTGGAGACTTTGGCTCATCTGAGAACTAGGTCTCCGGGGAGGAATGTTCTGGGATGAACTCGGGCATTGTAATATTTTGCAATCCTCTATCGGTAGGAGGCCATTCTAAGTCGTGCTCGATCACGGAGTTCTTCGACGAGGTCAAGATTGGCTCTCAACCGGCTAGAATTGTTCTCCTCATCATACGATTGTGTCCGGGGACTAGGGATGCCAATCTCCACCGAAATAACTGCCTCTGACCCGACTTAAGGCTGAAAAGAGTTTCTTCTGTGGGGGTTCGTGGCATCGTATGATATGCCCATATCACGTTCGGGAGCTTCTCCACCCATCTTCCTTTGAAATCGTCCAGGCGTGTCCTAAGCCTTTGAAGGATGATCCGGTTTGTCACTTCTGCTGCTCTATTTGTTTGCGGATGACCGACAGAACTAAGCCTCTAATGTATCCCCAGTTCGGCACAAAACTCTTTGAAAGAAGCATTGTTGAACTGGCGACCATTGTCAGTAATAAGTGTGTGGGGTAGCCCGAACCGATAAATAACGGACTTCTAGAAGAAGTTTCTCACCTTGGCTTCAGTAATCTTGGCAAGCGCTTCGGCCTCTACCCATTTGGTGAAGTGGTCGATGGCAACGAGCAAAACTTCCGTTGATCGGAGGCTGGAGGGAACGGTCCCAAAATGTCCATCCCCCATTGGGTGAAGGGCTATGAAGCCGACAAGGGGCTCAGTTGAGAGGCAGGTAGCCGCTGAACGTTAGCATGTCACTGGCAGCTGTCGCACTTTCGAACCAACTCGGCTGCGTCTTTCCGCATGGTGGGCCAGTAGTAGCCTTGGCGTAGGGCCTTGTGTGACAGCGCTCTACCCCAAGTGGTTTCTGCATATACCTTGGCGTAGGGCCTTCATGGATCTCACGGAGAATGTAGTCGGCATCTGCGGGACCAATGCATTTGAGGAGAGGGTGAGAAAAGGATCTTCAATACAATTGTTTGTTGAGCATCAGGAACTTGGGTACTCACCACTTAAATAGTTTGGCTTCAGCGGAGTCGGCTGGGAGGGCGCCAGCGGCGAAGTATCGAGTATAAATATCCATTCAGGAAGGATCTTGGCGGACTAGCAAGGATTCTTCTACCGCGTCGATGCTTGGGGCTTCTAGCTGCTCCACATAGGTTCTCCCCAAGGTTCCATCAGCCGAGTTGGCTAATCGGGACAAAGCATCAGCTCTAGCGTTCTCCCCCCAGGGGATGTAGCTGATACTGAAGTGAGCCAAGGGAGAGGCTTGTGTCTGCACCATACTCAAGTAACGGGACATAGTAGGATCCCGCGCCTCATACTCCCCTTTGATCTGACCGGAGACGAGTTGGGAGTTAGTGAAGACTCTAAGGCATTTCACCCCGAGCTCCCATGCCAGCCTCATCCTTGACAGTAAGGCTTCATACTCAGCCTGATTGTTGATGGCTAGGAAGAGAAAACGGAGGGCATACTCGGTCATAACTTCGTCTGGACTTGCTAGGATAAGGCATGCCCCACTCCCTTGAGAATTTGACGCTCCATCCATGTGAAGGATCCAGTCCTCCCCTTTTTCCTTGATTGCAATGCCCGAAGGGTTTGTATGGGACTCCTTTGGCTGCTCTTTGTCCATGTGCACTCGACCAGGAAATCTGCTAAGACCTGAGACTTCATAGCTGACCTGGGCCAAAATGATAGGTCAAATTCCCCCAGCTTGAGTGCCCACTTCACCAGTCAGCCAGAGGTATCGGGGCGAGAGAGGATTGCTTTGAGCGGTTGATCTGTGACCACCACGATCAGATGAGCTTGGAAATAGGGCCTGAAGCGCTGGGCAAAGACGATCAATGCAAAGATAATCTTCTCGACTCTGGAATATCTAGTCTTCGTGTCATGAAGTACCTTACTGGTGTAGTACATTGGCTTTTGTGTCCCGTCGGCATCCATGCGAACGAGCATGGAGCTGATAGCTTCGGGAGAGACCGCAAGGTACAGGAGGAGCTCCTCCCCGCCCCTTGGTTTGGATAACAATGGCGGGGTGGATAAGAACTCTTTTAACCCCTCAAAAGCCTTTTGGCACTCCCTTGTCCACTCGAAGCCGTTGACTTGCATAGAGCCTTGAAGAAAGGCAGACATCTCTCCGCGGACTTAGACAAAAAATGGCTCAGGGCCGCAACCCTTCCAGTCAAGCGCTGCACCTCCTTCTTGTTAGCCGGAGACCTCATGTCCAAGATGGATCAGATCTTATCGGGGTTCGCCTCAATTCCACGCTGCATCACCATGAAACCCAAGAATTTGTCTGCTGTCACCCCAAAGGCACACTTGCAGGGGTTCAGCCTCATCTGGTACCGGCGGAGGTTGCCGAAGGTCTCTGCCAGGTCGGTAATGTGGTCAGTGGTATGGATACTTTTGGTTAGCATATCATCCACGTATACCTCCATGTTGCGTCCAATCTGGTCTTCAAAGACTTTATTTATCAGCCTATGGTAAGTGGCCCCCATGTTCTTTAGTCCGAACGGCATCACCTTGTAGCAGTATATCCCCTTCTCGGTCACAAACAAGGTAGCTTCCTTGTTCGCTGGGTCCATCTTGATCTGATTGTACCTAGAGAAGGTATCCATGAAGCTAAGGGTCTCGTGACCGGACATAGCGTCCACCAGCTGGTCAATATGAGGCAATGGAAGCTGTCCTTGGGGCATGCTTTGTTGAGGTCAGTGAAATCCATGCACATCCTCCAGCTTCCGTTAGCCTTATGGACATCATGAGGTTGGCCAGCCAGTCGGGTAATGGACCTCTCAAATGTGGCCTGCAGCCTTCAGCTTCCGAATTTCCTCATCAATGGCCTTCTGTCGGTCTGGGGCGAAGCTTCTCTTCTTCTGCCGGACCGGCCGACACCCTGATTTGATGTTGAGTTGGTGAGTAATTACCTCCTCAGGGATGTCTGGCATGTTAGACGATGACCATGCAAAGATGTCGAAGTTGGCTCGCAGGAAAGCAAGAAGCTAATTGTGCGCCTCCTTCGAAAGTAGAGCCCCAACCTGGATGGTGCTCTTCGGGTCCTCCCCAATGGGAAGGCCAGCAGGTGCTCGGCTGGCTCCCCTCTCCTCTCCAAGTCTCGGGGGCGAGCGGCTTGGGCGTTGTTGTCAACTTCGCCTCTTATGGACTGGGGGCCAAGTGGTAGCAGAGCGGTAGTGGGCTCTGCTCTCCCCTCATCTCTCCAACTCCTTTGCCGGTAGAAAACTTTATGAGTAGACTTTTGGTGGAGATGACAACATCCAGTAGGTTCAAACCGAGTCTTCCAAGGATGGCATTGTAAGCCAGTAGGACCCAGACGACTAGGAAGTTCATTAGAACCGTGCTTTGGTGCGGTAAATTTTGGCTATAACAGGGAGAGTTATCTCCCCCTCGATCCTTACAGAATCTCCAGTGAATCCTACCAGGGGCGTAGTGATGGGTCAAAGAGAGTTATGAGACAAATTCATTTGGACAAAGGCATCATAACTCAAAACATCCACAGAGCTCCCACTGTCAACTAAAATTCGTTTTACAGGATGCTTCGCGATCGTCATAGACACGACGATGCTATCATCTTATCTATTAATTACCCCTTCTAGATCCCTTTTAGAGAAAGGAATTACAGAGTTACTCCCTCCTCATGTTGTCTTTTAGAATTGTTACCTGCCCTCCAGAGATCATGGCTACCGTCTTCTCCGTCGGGGCATTGTCCATGCCGATCTGAGGTGTAGGAGGTGCCGATGGGTTTTAGGGCAGCAGGGTTCCCTCTTCGGACGAACTTGCCTAGGTGGCCCTGCTGGACGAGTTCCTCGATAGCCTTCTTCAGTAGGCGGCAGTCTTATGTGTCGTGGTTGTAGTCTCTATGATATCGGTAGTATAGTTCTTTGCTACGAGGAACCCCGGGCCTCATGGGAGGTGGATGCCGGAGGTAGGGCTCGTCCTCAATTTCTAACATAATATGGGATATTGGGGCAAGAAGTGGAATGAAGTGTTCTTTAGGAACCAACGTCTGAGGCCGGGTATCTGAACAACGAGGCAGCTCAGGCTTCTGGACCGTGCCCCAGCAGGTTCCAAAGGTGCTAGCTTCTTGCCGGACCCTTTGTCAGCCTCCCTCCTGAAGGAGTCTGCTTCATCGACGTGAATATACTTCTGCACCCGGCTCAGCAGTTCGGTGTAAGAGCGGAGGCTTCTTGTCTAGGGATTAAGCAAACCTGGAAGGACAGAGCCCCCGCTTCGGGGCTAGAGTGGCCACGGAGTCCTCAAGATTATAGACCTTGAACGCAGCCTCCTTGAATCGAGCCACGAAGTCTTTAGGGTTTCGCCGCTCCTCTGTTGGACGGCGAACAGGCTATCAGCCACCCGGGAATCTTCCAACACGCATCAAAGTGGGCCAAGAAAGATCTCTCGAGCTGCCTGAAGGAGTTGATACTACGTGGTGGCAAACGGGAATACCATGCACGTGCTACCTTCCAAAGTGTAGCCGGAAAGGTGACGCAAAGAGGAGAATCTGTTGCCTCCTGAACTTGCATGATGACCTTATAGCTCTCCAGGTGATCCAGGGGGTCTGCAGTGCCATCGTACAGGTCCAGCTGGGGTAGACGGAACCGGGGTGGGACCGGCTCCTTCATAATACGGTGAGACAGCGGAGGGTGGTGGTCGCAGTCCACCCCATATGGGTTGGTAATTCTGCGGCTAAGCTCCTCCAACCGCTGATGGTATTCGTCCAACCGTTGCTCGGTCCGATGAGCGATCTTCTTATTGGTGTCTTCCTTTGAGGATTCAAAGATGAATAGGGAGAGTGTTGCCAGGGCAGGGAATGCACCTACTTTGGTTCCTTCCCACCATGCCGCGTGGGAAAGCGGTCGGAGTGATGGGAAGGAGATCGTCGCCGCTTGGAAGTTTCCCGGCGACGAGACTTCAGGAATGCGAGGTGGGAGGCCTTTAGAGGGGTCCTGCCACGATGAGACTGGCTAGCTCCATGACCCTCCATATGAGGCGGAGAGGGTTGAGGTGGCAATGGTGTAGTGGCTGAGCACTGCTCCTGTAGTCCCCGCACCATCGCCATCAAGTCCTGAACCTATTGAGTCAGGGCATCGAGCCGATCAGTTTGGCTAACCTGCGGCTGTACGGGAGGTGGAATAGGGAAGTTGGCCTCCGATTGCTCAGCCCGCAGGAGGCATCCCCGGCCTGGCTGGTGGAGGCCTCTTATGCACTTGTAACCGCCATCTTCTTCCCTTGAGAGGTTATGGGGTCGCAGATGCGTGAAGACGAACGTCTGTCTGGCCCCCTTCCGGTACGCCAATCTGTTGCTGCCAAATCACCTCTCGAGCACCGGGCGAGAAAGGGGCTTCACAGACCTCCGGAAAGGTGACAGCAGCATCCTTTTGGCCAAAAACCTGCAAGAAAAATTTCGGACCGGTGGTTCCGGTGAGGACCCTTCGACGCTTAAGTTAGTGATTTGGAGAACATGAATTTAGATGAGAGAAGAGATTCAGTCCCCCCTTCATTGTGGGTTGGGGTCCTTATATACCTATTCGGGGGTCCCTCTTACCCGTTGTCGATAACAGTCGAATCCAATCTTCCGTTAAGATAGGCTCCGCAGAGGGTACACAGCTGCTAAACGCGTACCGTGAATATCGGCAACCGCACACAGTATCTGTAATTACCCGTGATCCTAACAAAAAGCG
Organism: Calamus simplicifolius; assembly: GCA_900491605.1. Lineage (NCBI taxonomy): Eukaryota > Viridiplantae > Streptophyta > Magnoliopsida > Arecales > Arecaceae > Calamus > Calamus simplicifolius. The sequence goes on from UESW01004504.1 coordinate 480,539, forward strand.
GGCAAGCGGGCTACGCAGTAGTTTTTGGGTGTTTCAAATCACTCTGTTCAATGTTCAGAGTCAATTTCACGATTGAAACTATGGGCCGATAGTATGCGAGGCGAGACCCGAGGCCGAGGCGGGGCTCGAGGCCGAGGCCAAAGCTGAAGCTGAAGCCAGGGCCGAGGCCAGGGCGAGGCTCGGGGCCGATGTTGAAGCTGAAACAAAGTTCACGACTGAGACCGAGGCGAAGTCCGAGGCCAAAGCCGAGGCCAAGGCTAGGGCCGAAGCCGAAGCCGAAGCCAAAGCCGAGACCGAGGCCGAGGCTAGAGCCGGTGCGGGACTAGCTAAAATCATTACTTTGCTTCGAAAACCATGCGGATTGTTACCGTACCGCCCGAGGGCATGATTAGCCACATCAAATGTAAAAGCTAAAGGAAATAACATACGAAAGGCAGGAATTCATATTTTAAAACTAATTATTGAATAAGAGATAATATTTCTCCCCAAACATGTTATTAATTAAAACATGTATGTTTATCTAGAGAAACAGTAAACGTTCCAAGAAACTTACACCCTTTATATTTTTATGCAGATTCCAATAATGGTTTAGGTTTGCATTTTGCTTCTTATAGGATCCAATGAAAAATGCATTACAAGAGCTTGAAGATAAAAAAACAAACACAATTAGTTTAAAAAACCGATTGTTTAAGACGGCAAGGAAAGAAAAGATTATAAGCTAGCTCTAACATAAAGTACATTGAAAGATTTCAGTCCTTGATGAAAGCTGAAATAATCTGTTTTCCTTATCAAAATATGAAAAGATTATAAAGAATTGCAAACCAAAATCAGGTTGTCAAACAGATAGGAGAAACCATACTTTTAGAAGACAAGTGGATGCAGCAATCTGATTGAATTAGTGATTATAAAGATTCACCAGTCTAAGGAGCTTTAATCAAGTTTACGTCCAGGCAAGCAAAACCAAGACTGAATGAAATTCTCATAATTAGTCATGCACATTAATAAAGAACATCAAGAAGAAGAAAAAGGAATAATCAGAAGGAATTCATGGACTCCGCCCAACACCTCTAGGTCCATGGTAGATAGATCGCATAGAAACCTATTTTCAAAGTTGATACAAGTTTATAAAGATCAAGAAGCTTCATCCCATTTCTAAGAAACTGTCCTCAATATTTTCCTAACTCCTCTTCTCATAGAAACGAAAGCATTAGTTTAAATCAACACCTGTTTTCTCCATTAATTAATTTAACATATTTATCCAATATCATAGACAGTCAAGCTTATTTACAGTTAAAAAACTCAAGCTTTCAACAAATGTAAGAAGCTATGTAATCGATTCAAAGAGCAAACTTTCCACTTCTCCGATGTGAGACAAGAAAGGCCACATAAGAGCACACGAAATCCACTTCACAAGAAAGGGAGGCAAATAAGCACTAACATTTATCATTGTTGAAACTAAACCAGCAGTTTGCAACGAAACTCTTGGAGGTGTTCATACAACAAACACTAATGGCTCCTACTACCTCTCAAACACCTCTCTTAGACACTGTATATCTAATTCTTGATTCGCTTACAAACCCTAGCATTCATCACTTCCCAAAAACTTTAAAAGCAAAGAAGCCAAAAAGAAAAACAGGAAATCATCTGGAACATTCCACACATTTCAAAGCCTTAGAAATCCGTAATCTGGCGAACATAGTCCAAAAATAAAAAAAAAAAAAAAAAACCCAGAAAATCCGAAAAAAAAAAAGTTGCTGAACAATACCGGCAATGGGATTCCGATCTCTCTCGCCGCCGAAGCCACCATAAGCTTCACTCGCACTCTTGTGTCTTTCTTTCTTTCTTTAATCTCTTTCTTCCACCCCTCTGTCCCTGCTTCCCTCGATTTGCTTTGCTTTAGCTAATAACATGCTTTGGGTTAGTTATTTTAGGTATAGAAACTTTTTTAAGTATAGTAAACTATGGTGGTAATTTGCAAATCTTTTAAGGTATTATATTAATATTATGTATTCAATGACAAACTTGGAATATTAAGCACAGAGAGGTATGGAAGCTATGTAAAGTGTGGAACCTTTTTTGTCAGGTCCCATTAGCTAGGACCTATTGGATTCGCTCAAATATTGATTTTTATAAAGACTATATTAGGATGGAGATATTTTTAAAGGAGTTAATTAGAAATAAGTTTTCAATATGTAACATATTATATATTAATCCTGTCATATATATATATATATATATATATATATATATATATATATACTTGAAATTGTGGTATAAATGGCATTTAAGATAAATACCATTGATCAAAGCATAAATGCCCTAAAATATTGATATAAAAATTATTTTGATCATCTCCTAACCATTTGCTTATTTATAAAGAAGATATAGCTAAAAATAGTCTAGATAATTATTTATAAAAAAATATTTTAATCATTTCTTACCCATCCCTATATATATATATATATATATATATATATATATATATATATATATGATATTAGTCTTTTATTTTTCATACCATCTATCCGTTCTTTTTTAAAATTTTATGTTTACAATGGAGTATTTTCGACGATGCCTCTAGTTCTATTTTCGTTCTTATTCCTCAGCATGGCTTTCAGTTCTTATCTTTACCTTATTCTTCATCATCTTTCTATTAATTCTTCTTTCGGTGGATTGTGCTGGAATACTGTTAAGAAGCGTCCTTTTTCTTTAGTAGAGCTGTTGAAAATTAGTTCACAATGTCTTCAAACAAACAATTACATTGTATATTAAATGAGGGCCTAAAATCAAACATGTTTCCCCAATAAAGTTCCAGACTAGGTTTGGTTTCAACCTTATATACCAAACCTTATACCAAATGGTCCATTATACTTCAACCTGAACTTCCTGCAGCTGCTCCACCCTTTTCATATTCTTGCTGATCCTCTTTGGCAAACTCCTCAATAAGCTGGCGCTGCCTTGGAGTCAAATTTCTATACAGGACCATACAAAAAAAATTTAAAAAAAAAGGAACTTTCAATGCTTGGCGCTTGAAAAGAAAAAATCCTTGGGTTACACTGGAATGCTGACATTAAAATGAACATATTGGTTTCCAGGGAGAGCAGAGTTCCTTGTCTTAATTCCTAGCAAATATCAATGAAATATAGTAAGATTCTGCTAAAGAGGCTAATGAAGAAAGATAAGAGATTATTTAGCTTTTCATGGATGAAAAAGTTAATTACCAGTCCCTGCAAGTTTCATAAATCATGCATTATAAACAGATGGAATTTCTTGTACTAAAAGATGTATAGGATCAAAAACTAAACAAGAAAAGATAAAAATGAGATATCCATTTCTGCATTGTTTACCTTTATAGACACGAATTTCATGATCATTAGTGTCAAGTCGAGGTAGAGTAGAGATAATTGGGGCTGTTTCAGTGGCAGGGACAGTTGGAGTAGAGACAATTGGGGTTGTTTCAGTGACAGAGTTTGGTTCTTCAAGTGGAGTTGGTTGAGTGCCAGGGTTTGGTTCAGTTGTTTGAGTATCTTCAGTTGAAGGAAAAACTGTTTGAGTATCTTTAGTTGAAGGAAAATTGGCCTGAGTATCTTGAAGAAAATCCCAAATCTGATATTCTCTCAAGTTCTCCCCCTGAATTTTGGATTTGGAAAGTAAGGTTGGTTCTCAAAGAATGTGACATCCATGGAGTTGTATACTTTCCTAGTAATTGAAGAGTAACACTTGTATCCTTTTTGGTTAAAGGAGTAACCGAGGAAGATGCATTTGAGAGACTTGGGATCAAGTTTGGTGCGGTGTTGTTGATGGATGTAAACAAAGGAGGAACAACCAAAAACCTTCAATGGTAAGTCGGAAAAAAAGGAGCGGATATGTGGATAGACTTCCATGAGAATATGACGAGGAGTTTGAAATTTTAGAACTGACTAGGCATCCTATTGATGAGATATGTGGCTATGAGTATGGCTTCCCCCCAAAAGTGTTTAGGTACATGATTAAATAACATAATGGCGCAGGCCACCTCAAGTAAATGTCTATTCTTCCTCTCAGCAACCCCATTTTATTTTAGAGTATCAACACAAGAGCTTATATGAATGACACCATGCTTGAAAAGATAAGGGCCAAGAATGAAATTAAAATACTCCTTAGCATTATCTGTTTTAAGAACTTGAATTTTGCTTTGGAATTGAGTGGAGATCATGGAATGAAAGGATTGAAATATAGTAGTTGTTTCAGATTTTTCTTTCATAAGGAATGTCCATGTTGTTCTTGTATGATCACCTATGAATGACACAAACTATTGGGCCCCATTTATATTTTTTACACGTGAGGGTCCCCAAATATCACTGTGAATCACAGAAAAAGAATGTAAGGCTTGTACTGCAGGTTAGAGTACACATATCTAGCATGTTTTGCAAGCTGACAAATTTCACATTGATAAAAATTAGACTTTTTATTGATGAACAAATGTGGAAACAACTTTTCAATGTACACAAATTTGGATGACCAAGGCGACAATGCTATAACATGACTTGTCTTTCAACTGAACCAGACACAAAATTAGAAACAAGATTAACAGAATTTGAACTAGACTCAGAAACACAACTTGACGGATGAACTTGCCTACCGAGGAGATTATTTTCTTTGAGAAAATATAGTGCACCACGCATTTCAGCACTGCCAATCACCTTCTCTAAATTCACTGCCTGAAAATCACAAAGATTGGAATAGAATTTAGTCACACATTTTAAGTCACTAGTAAGTTTGTTGATTGAGAGTAGATTGTAGTCTAATTTTGAAACATAAAGGACAGAGTAAAGGTGAAGATCCTTTGTCAATTTGACTGATCCGATTTCTGCTATTGGTGATAATGAACCATCAGCTATTCGGACTGTAGAGTGATTGGTACATGGGCTATAATTTTTTAAGACATTGATGTCTCCCATCATATGATCCAAGGCTCCCGAGTCAACTATCCAGGATTTTGATTGATTGCTTTGGACGGTATGAGCAAAGGATGGTATACCTTGGTGTGCTAGAAGGCTCGTAAGTTGTTCAGCAGAGAATTGTGGTGCTTGTACGAGACTAAAATGTTACTAAATATTTTCTACAGTGCCTCAATTTTCTCCTTGGTGAATGGACTGAATTCTGCATTGTTGTCGGTTGTAACAGCAGTATTTGCATGGTTCTCCCGCTCATATCTTCCACTATATGGCTTCCAATCTGCAGGTTTCTCATGTATTTTCTAGCATGTCTCCTTTACATGACCAATTTTTTTACAATGATCGCACCATGGTCATCCTTTCCTGGGCTTATTATTCTGAGAGGAATTATGAGTGTACAAGGCTGACCCTTCAACAGACGGTGTGTTGTGGTTGTTTGTCATTATCAACTTCTTCCTACTTTCCTCTCTTCGAACTTCTGTAAAGGCCTCTCGAATGGTAGAAAGGGGTTTAATTCTCATAATTCTCCTCCTGACTTTGTCTAGGCCTTTATTGAGACCAAGAAGAAATTTGATGGTCTTTTCTGTTCAACAATTTTCCTATACAAGGCAAAGTCATCTGAGTACTTCCAAGAATAAATCTTGTACAAGTCTAGTTGCATCCAACAGCGTGTAAGAGTGTTGAAATATTGAGTAACACTCAATTCTCCTTGTCATAAATCATACAGTCTAGTCTCAATCTCAAATAACTCTGAGAGTTTTCAGTACTAGAGTAAGTTTCACGAGCAGCCTCCCATATCTCCTTGACTGTCCTAAAGAGCAGAAAATTTTCTTCAACCTCCGTGGTCATGGAATTTATTAGCCATGACATAACCAAGTAATCATTAGTTTTTTAGGCCCGATATTTAGGATCTATCATTTCTGGAGCAAAGGTTTCACCTATAAGATGTCGATCCTTTCCTCTATCGTAGATGTATATGAAGACGGACTGTGACCATTGAAGAAAATTATGGCCATGAAGTTTATGGTTTATAACAAGGTGAGAAGAGTTATCAGATACAATAGAAACTGGCTCGGATCTAGAGGTGACTTTCGAGGAAGAAGATTGTGAGGCCATGTCGTATTTGGTCATGAGGGTGGGGCAAGGGATTGAATTGTTTGGAAGGAATTAGGGTTCATGTCTAGGAGACACCCCCAGCGAACCCTCTTCATAGAAAGATCTACAACCAACTTCTTCTTGAGATATTTCTCACGGGCTCCCAGGTCACGGTTGCTCCCAGGTCACGGTGGGAAAGGAGGGAGAACATGCAAAGGCGAGGCTTCTTCGTGATCCACTGTGGGAGAACGTGCGAAGGCAAGAGGCATGACTGGAGGCTTGTGTCGCACGAGATCTTCAAGAACCGGTCCAAGAATTGAGATGCCTATGTGAAGCTCATGTACGTGAAGAGGCATGATGGGAGGATTCACGGGAGTGTGAAGAAAATCCAGCAAAGGAAGAAACCAGGCTCTGATACCATAAAGAATTCTAAGATTTTTTTTCTTTTCTCACTTTTTTATTAATGAAATTGCTTCCTAATATATATAAAGGATGGCTATTATACTAGTCCACAGAAAAAAAAGGAAATAGACTTCCTTTGAATTAGAAATCCCACCACAATAGGTAAGTAGGAAATCTACAAAATCTAATTAAGAAAAAAAAAACAGAAAGCTAAAAAATCTATTCTAAATAAAGAGAATAAATAACTTCCTAACCAAACATATAAGGATGGGCTATTTTTAATTGTTATAATAAGTTAAGTTCAGATCCTTTCATTAAGAGTAAAGACTTTTGAGTTCACACCCTTTTATGAAGAATAAAGACTTTTGAATTTTTATTTCTATTTTAGCCCATTATAAAATTAGAAATAAGACTTTTGGGATCTACACATTACAAAGTCCATACCAAATGAGATGTCATTAATCCCAATAACTTAATCCATATAAGATCACTTTGAAAGGGCTAATTCTTTAGATAACTTATAATACATAATTAATGATATATGTAGGCCCATATATTAAATAAATATCTAACAATCTCTTACTTGGGCTACATATGTTATTATACAATCATACATTGCAAAATAACCTTATGAGCTTAAAACTATTATCTTTACCAAATATTATCTCAAACAATCTGTTCCATCAATCATATCAATATAGGATCAAAGCGATCTTCATTACATGCATCGTAACTAGATCCATCAATGGTCATGTATATAAATATAACCAACGACATAGATCAGGTATGGATGTGTAGTATGAAAATTACATGCAATATGATCTACACATGCCTATTTCCATCTAATCCTACTTTATTCTGTAACAAGATCATGACAACCAAATTCAAAGTGAAAACTATTAGATATTTATTTTGCAAAAAATATTAATAAAGTATGTCTATAATAAAAAAACATCTAAATATAAACTCCCACTAAACAAGATATCATCTAATGATACAACTCTCATACAAGTACAGGCAATGTACTCATAAAAGACCTTGGGTGGTAGACCTTTAGTGAGTGGATCCACAATTTTGAAGTTTGTACTGATAGGCTCTATAGATATTTATCCACTTTGAACTTTTTCCTTAACAACAAGGAACTTAATGCTTATGTGCTTTGATTTTGATGAGCTTTTATTATTGTTGGAATATAACACTACTGACTTATTATCACAAAATAACTTTAATAGTCTTTTAATACCATCTAAAATTTGTAGCTCGATGATAAAATTCTGTAGCCATATCCTATGATTGGATGCCTCATAACAAGCTATGAACTCTACTGCTATAGTAAATGAAGCTATGAGTCTCTACTTGGCACTCTTTCAAAAAATAGCTCATTCAGCCAACAGATAGATATAACCTGATATAGATCTCCGACTATCTTGGCATCCAGCAAAATTAGAATTAGAATACCCAATAATCTCTAACTAATCTGATTTTTTGTATGTGAGCTATAATTTTTTGTTCTCTATAAGTAGTGCATAACCTATTTGGCTGCTTTTCAGTGATTCTAGATTATTTAAATATATGCCCAACATTCCAATAAAATACGCAACATCTAGATGCATATATACTTGAGCATACATTAAACTCCCTATAGCTGACACATAGGAAACCTTTTGCATCTCTTTCATTTCAAACTCATTCTTGGGGCATTGGTTGAGACTAAGCTTGTCTCCTTTAGCAACAGGAGTGCCACCCAGTTTACAATCTTTCATGTTGAATATCTTAAGAACCCTTTCAATATAGCTCTTTTGTGATAATCCAAGAATACCCCAATTATGATCCCATTATATGTGAATCCCTAATACAAAAGAGGCATTTTCAAGATCTTTTATTTCAAATTTCTTTAATATAAATATATTGGTTTCCTGCAATAAGTCTATCATTACTAGCAAGCAACATATCATCGACATATAAAACCAAGAAGATGTGTTTATTCTTACTAAACTTGTGGTACATGCAATCATAAACTAAATTTACCTTAAAACCAAATGAGATAATACCTTAATAATGAAATGTGTGATACCATTGATGGAAAGCTTGCTTGAACCCATAGATGGATTTTTTTAATTTGCAAACAATTTTCTTTGCATCTCCTAATACAAAGTTTTCTAATTATACCATATATATTGTTTCATCAATGTCACCATTGAGAAATGCAATGTTTACATCCATCTGATGAAACTCAAGATCAAAATGAGCTACAATTGTCGTTGTAGTCCTTAAATAGTCTTTCAAAGAAAATGAAGAGAAAGTTTCTTTATGGTTAATCCCTTCTTTTTGAGTAAAGCCTTTTGCAACAAGACGAGCATTATATCTTTTCATATTATCCTTTGAGTCCCTCTTGGTCTTAAATATTCATTTGCAATCAATGGGCTTCATACTTTTAGGCAAAGGAACAAGATCTCAAATGTTGTTGTCTTTCATAGACTTAATCTCTTTATTCATGGCATCAATCCACTTTTGAGAGTTAGAACTTTATATGGCTTGATGAAAGTTGATTGAATCATCTTCCATTACTTCAATGTCAACCTCATGTTCTTGGAGAAAAACAATATAGTCATCTAGATGTGTTTATTCTTCTCTCTCTAATGAATCTCCTTAATGGCATTTGCTCTTGAGTTTCTTGAGGTTCTTGAGTTTACTCTTCAGGAGCAATATCTTGATTTTGAATAGGAAGTTCATCAACATTGTCTTATTCTAGATTTGCTATTTGAGCAATGTCAGCAATGGAAACTTGATCATTATTAATAACAACCATATGAAGAGAAACTAATTCCTCTTCAAAGACAAGATCTATAACCTTATCTCCCCTCTCAAACTCAACATCCTCAAAAAATCAAGCATTCTGTATCTCCAAAAGGACTTAGTCGTAGGGTCATAAAACTTGTAACCCTTTGACCTTTTAGAAAATCTAACAAAGTAGAAACTTATTATTCTTAAGTCAATTTTTTTTTCCATTTGGCCTATATGGCCTTGCCTCAGCTGGACAACCCCAAAAGTGAAAATATTTCATGCTACGCTTCTTGCCTGTCCATATTTCATAAGGGGTTTTAGCTACTACTTTAGTTGGTACTATATTGAGTATGTAAGCTACAGTTTTTAGTGCCTCTCCTCAAAATGATTCTGATAAGATAGAATGACTAATCATACTCCTCACCATGTCTTTAAGCATCCTATTTCATTTTTCAGCAACTAGGATTAGCTGGCATGATGTATTATGGAAAGATACCATATTCCTTTAGGAATTTAGCAAAAAGTTCTTGATATTATTTACTTGACCCATCGTATCTACCATAGTATTCACCACCACAATCAGATTTAACAGCTTTAATTCTTTTGTTGAATTGATTTTTAACTTTAGCTTTGAATGTTTTGAACACATCTAGTGACTAAGACTTCTTTGAATTAGATATAAGTAGAGCCAAAATAGGAGTAGTTATCTATGAACAAAATAAAATATTATTGATCATTCCAAGAGGCTAAGGGAATGGCCTATAAATATCGGTGTGAATAAGTTCTAAGATGTCTATACTCCTATTGGCACCTAATCTCTTAATGTTTGTTTGCTTCCCATTTATGCACTCAATACAAATTAAAAAGTTTGTTAAATCAAGGGGATCAAGAATTTCATCTGACATAAGTTGCTCAATTCTTTGTTTAGATATGACCTAAGCACTTAAGCCATAATGTAGAACTCTCATGGATTAATTTGCATTTAGTGCCACATGAACTTAAATGCAAGGTTCCATTAAATAAGGCAATAGTATCAACCAAATATATATTACAATAAAAAGATAAAGAACCGGTATTAATAAAATTTGAATCTTGACATAAATCAAACTTATTATTTCCAAATGAACAAAAGTAATTAAACATGTCCAATAAAGAAATAGAAATTAAATTTCATCTAAAATCTAAATAGTTATCAGTCTTTAATAACCTAAAAGTTCCTATTTCTTCAAGCTCAACTGATTTGTCATTGGCCACATAGATATATTTTTTAGTATTAGTTGGCATTCAATAACTTGGGCAACCCTGCATAAACACACTAATGTGAGTAGCAGCACCAAAATCTATCCACCAAGTGTGCTTAGGCACAAAAGTTAAATTAACCTTAGAATAAATTAAATTGAGAAGTGTACCTTTTTTTGCATGCCAAACATGATATTTGGTACAGTTTTTCTTCATATGGTCCTTATTTTTATAAAAGAAACAAGCAATTTGTCTCTTTGGTGATGAGGCAACTATAGCTTCTTTATCCTTTTTTTTCTTTCTTATTCTTATCTTTAGTAGTTGCCAAGTGAGCACTTTTAGTCTTCTCTTATTTTATTCTTTTCTCTTTTTACACACAATGAGAAATGCGCTTATTAAGAGTCCATTTGTCCTTTTGGTAGTTGTAACTGACTTTGAATTAACTGAATTGTGCAAAAAGAGATATCAAAATCAAGTGCACGAGTAAGTCCTTAGATAACTATAACTTTAGTGCCTTTAATTTTGAAACAAACATCTTTATGATGTACTCTATTATGTTCCCTTGTCCTTTATACTTCATTGAAACAAGACTAGCTAACAATGTGGTAGTTTCAACCTTTTTGTTTTTAGCAAAACCCTTTTCAATTTCCTCAAGGAACAACTTGGCATCAGTCTCTTCAGACATAGTAACCCTAAATATTTCTTGAATTGCATGCTTCATGATTATAAGACTCATGCGATTAGAACGTTCCCATTTCTTAAAGTTCTATTTATTCTCAATAGAACTTTCTTCCATAAGATTCGCAGGTCATTACTCTTGAAATGCAAGGTCTAGATCTATGCAACTGAGAACAATCATAGCGTTCTCTTTCCAATTCTTGAAGTTTGTGCCATTGAACATAGGTATGAGATTTATATTTGCAGATATTGTTGAAGAAGAGGAATTGGATGAACAAAAATACAATTAAGTTAACAATCCACATATGTGTCTGTGTGTGTGTTTGTGTGCGTGTGTGTGCGCAATAAACAATTAAGCTCACAATCCATATATATGTAATTTAAGCAATAAATTCAAAAAATGGTGGGGCCTATCATAAGACACCTAGCACAACATTGACATTGACATTCAATCTTTGGACAGAAATATCAATTTGTAAGTGATACTCTCAGTGTAGTAATCAAATATGGATAATCAATCCTATCAAACAATAAGCCTTTCTTTGGACTGACTTATTGCTTACATACAAAACTTAATAATCATCACATATTTGCTACCACAGGTATGTTCGAAACTTGGCCGAATAATAACCCTTCCTTGGATCAGTCACTATTCGCATAAATTTCAAACATACAATTGTCTTGATTTTCTAAATAATTTAATCTACACAAGATATGTTACTTTGGTAACATGATATTTCAATTAAATTATTTAGAATATTAGACAATACAATAAAAGAAAAGCACCAAAATTTTTATAAGTTTTATTTAAAATAACTTGTTTGAATATTAAACATTAGACAAAGAAACCAAGCTTGGCGTAGTAGTCTTAGTATCGGATACCACTATTTAGAAATTTAAGAGAGATACTTTAAAGATGAAAACCATCATCAAAATTAAGATCTTTCATATTAAATCATCAATAGAATGAATAGAACGAAAGCATACCCGAATCCATGAAGAATATGATGGAGGTACTTGTGGGTTCTTAATCTTCGAAGCCTTATATGCACAATTCTTCTTAAAGAGTATAAAGTCCCTTCTTTTCTAATGATGGGATATCAGAAAAGAAAACTGTATATATGGTTTGTAGATGATGAGATGTCAGAAAAGGAAACTATACATATGACTTGGAGACCATATCTTTTTATAATAAATTCATTCCCTTTAATGAAAAATAATGACTTTTGAGTTCATATCCTTTCATAAAGAGTAATGACTTTTGAACTTTTTTATTTCTATTTTGGCTGATCATAAAATTAAAAATAAGACCTTTGAGATATACACATTACAAAGTTTATACCAAATGAGATGTCATTAATCCTAATAACTTAATCCATATAAGATCACTTAGAAAGGGCTAATTCTTTAGACAACTTACAATACTAATTAATGATATATGTAGGCCCATATATTAAATAAATATCTAATAGAAAACTCATAGCTATTAAAAATGAGATTGAATCCAACGTTTCTTCCCCTGTAGCAAAATGAGGTTTTTATACTCTTTTTTCTCTCTTCTTTCTCTCATATCCTCTCCATATCAATTTTCTATTAAACAATATGGAATCCAAACTAAACCATAGGTTTAAAACAAAGTCCTTAACTGGAGTCACTATGCTAATTTAATGATAAACTATTATCAAGCCTCCACGGTTTCACCTCATTTATTGAGGTAGTTGGGAAGCAAAGGCCACCCATGCATCAAATATGGTGAGAACATTACAAACAGTTTAATGGATTCCATTAGGGATATAACTAAGTTGAGATAGCTCACGAGTAGCTTGAAATTGATTCAAAAAATACTCGAAATCGACTTGCTACTTATCGAGTCAAGCTCGAGCTCGAGTTACTCGAGTATATTATCGAATCGAGTTTGAGTATTAAAATACTCAACTCGAAAAGCTCACGAGCTTAATCGAGCTTACATAACTTTACTATTTTACCCTTATAATTATACATATTTATAATATTTTATTTTAATTTAATTAAAAATATATTTTATTTTAATTTAAAAATTATTTTTAAAATTTTTACATAGAAATTTGAGTCGAGTTGAGTCGAGCTCGAATATATCGAGTATTTCATCGAGCTTGAGTTCGAGCTCTAAATAAGAAACTTGATCGAGCTCGAGTCGAGTTTCGATTTTTAAATTTTAGAGTCAAGTCAAGCTCTAGCTTGGTACTGTGTTGACTCAACTTGACTCGATTACACCCCTAGATTCCATGGTAATTGCAAGTGGTGTTATAGAGCCAAATGTACAAGGCTTGGGCCTAGAACTAGTGAAAGAGTAGTGCCCTAAAAGCTAATCATGTAATGGCATTTTTATAATTTCTTTCAACTCATGTATGATATTTTATCAATTAAAATGTATTTTTTTGATTCATCATATGCTGTGTCTTATATTTATTAAGATTATGATGAACCCCATAAGGTTAGGGCAATGGAATTAGGTTTATGATGAAGTTCATAATGATGAGACCTAAGTTCCTAAAAACTCTAATCTAAAATGTTTTCAGTCGAAGGATCATCGAGTTGGGGATCGATGATACCGATAAGACTGGCACATTCTATGTATTCTTAATAAAGAGAGTGGTTGGTCTCACAGCCACTTGTGTAGAGACACTAATACAAGGATGTGGGTGCTCATTAGGGTATGAGTTCACTGAATTGATCCACATTGAGAACAACTTATGGAGATCTTACTTACTTGTCAAAAGATAGTTCTCTTAGTGGGAGTTGTGCAAGTGATCCTTAGACCTGAGATTATCATAGAATTTTAGGCACATGAATCTATGTTTTAGTTCATACTCATTCATGGCTAAGTCATGTACGGGGTGTTCATGGATATGAAGGATTGTGTATGAAGGTTATGAGTAGGTCAATAAGGAATCGATCATTCCTAGTAAGAGGAATAGTAATCCCATGTAATCTCATCATATGATGACTCAAGAAGTCTTTGATCAAAGCAAAATGAAATTAGAATATGTTTCTAATTTTTTATTTGTCGGGTCTTTATTATTGATTTGAGACTCAAATGACTAAAATGTTAGGGTTTGACATTTTTCCATACCCATCACTTATTCGGGATAAAGAAAGATCGAAGGATTTAATTGCACAGTAACTTGCCACTGAAGGGTATTTTGGTAATTCCATCAAATTTTCCATCTTCTAGGTAGGCATGATACATTGCTAGATGTCAATCATGTCTTATAGGTTTTCATGAATTAAATTTATTTAATTCATGAGTCAATTTGAAAGATGGTTCAAATTGGCAACTAGGGTTAGCACGATTTGATCTAATTCGGTTAGTCAGTTTCTAATCGAACTAAATTGACTTAAACCTAGACCTATTGCTTGCTAGATAAGGAACCCAATGGGTCACACACATAAGGGAATTGGTCAAAGAATCATTTTAATAAGATTAATTAATTCAATTTGTTAGCCAATCAGCATGCTAGCACATATGGCTAACTATCGCTCCAATTTGGATCGAAATTGATTTGAACCTGTGATAACCCTTCCAATAGTCCCACATCAGGAAATTGGGAGTTGGTTAAGTAGTTTATATATTGTAAAGCAAGAAGGACAAGCCACCAATTGATCCCTTTTTGGGCTGTGGTGGCCCAAGTTGGTGTGGACCTTGTCCGTCTTGCTTTCTTGTAACGAAACGGGCCCGTGGGCTTGGATCGTTACAATATGGTATCAGAGCCATGCACCAGTTGGAAGTGCAGGAGCTAAGTGCCACACAGGACAAAGTGCTACATCGATGGAAGCCACCTCTTGAACCTGTGGGGGCCACAGGGTAAAGTGCTACATTGATGGGAGCCACCTCTTGAACCTATGGGGGCCACCTCTAGAATCCTACCTACCTGTTGGTTGTGATCAATTGACCCTGACGATGAGGACGTCGTCTTTGTAAAGGGGGTAGATTGTGATAAACCTTCCAATAGTCCCACATCGAAAAATTGGGAGTTGGTTAAGTGGTTTATATATTGTAAAGCATGAAGGACAAGCCACCAATTGGATCCCTTTTTGGGCTGTGGTGGCCCAAGTTGGTGTGGACCTTGTCCGTCTTGCTTTCTTGTAACGAAACGGGCCCGTGGGCCCGGGTCGTTATAGAATCGGCTTAATTAATTGATCCAAATTAATTTTAAAATTAATTTGGGATAACCTCTGACCTGATCAACCATTTATTTGATTGGATAAGGTTGAATTAATAGAGTCCAAGAAATATAGGACTCTCGGAAGGGAAACTATGCACGTGCAGAATTTTCAAGAGGTGCCTAAGAGTCCTTCTGATTTAAGATACGAGGAGGCGCATCTTTTTTTTGGATTTATAGGTCCATTGAACATGGAGAACCTTATCTAGATGTTATTGTATTGGATAAGGTTGAATTAATAGAGTCCAAGAGACATGGGATTCCCGAAAGGAAAACTGTGCGCGTGCAGAATTTTCAAGAGGCGTCTAAAAGTCCTTCTGATTTAAGGCACTAGAAGACGTATCTTTTGGGGATTTAAGAGTCCATATAAACATGAGAACCTTATCTTGACACATGGTAAAATCAGAGGCTATCTGATTTAAGATGGGATGCCAAAAGCATCCCATCAGGTGTGGCGTGCGTAGGGAGAAAGGTACAGAAAATTATAACGATGTGTCCCTTGATTCAAATTGAAATGAATTTAAAAATTTATATCTTTTCAGAAGGACATGAAATGGGTTGTATCCCTTCATTTGACGTCTCCCCATTCACTATTTAAAGGGGTGGCACATATGGGATAGCATCGGATAATTTTTAGTAATCCTTGTTAAAACAAGAGTCTTCTCTCTCCCTCTCCCCTTCCTGCAAGCCTTAGTCAATTTAGGACAACTCTTTTCTTAGCCTATACAAGTTTTATTAGGCTTAAGAAAAGGGTAAAATGGTCCTAAGAGCCAAGCCAAGAAGTCAAGAAGCCAAAAAGAGTTTTAAGTCAAGTTCATGAGCATATCTTTGATCCAATTCTCATGTGGATCACCATTTGAGGGCGAACACTTGGGCGCCTAGTGAAAAAGATTGGATAACCGGCTTCCTTCTTTCTTCACCAAGTACTTAGGTATGTTCCTCTACATATATGTTATATTTTATGACTAATTAATTGTTATAATCAAGGGGTCTTGGGTCTAAGGTTTCGGTTGATTAGGATTTCAAGGTTAAATTTTTTTTTGAAATCCAGCTTTCCGCTGCATGACCGGAACCCAACATTGGTATCAGAGCCACCTTGATTAATTCAATTAGTGGTCCATAATATATTGATTACATGAATGATTATATTATGCTTTTAACATGATTTGTTTTATTATGTAGAGTTATAAAATTTCTTGTATTAGAACACGCCTCCTGAGCCTTTATGCCTGCGGTGTTTTGCATAGACTGGCCCAAGAGACTAATGAGCTATGGCCAGACGTGTTCTAATTAATAAGAAATTTTACTTAAGATGATAATTTTAAAATTGTATTGAATATATGCATGGTATGATATTATTGTTATGCATACTAGAAAAAGGATGTGCATGAGACCATCAAAGCCCTCCTAAAAAAATTATATTTAGTCGTAGTGTGATAGAATCATAATACAAATCCTTTTAGGGTTTGATTAATCAATTGGTGTCTAGAAAAGTGGTTCTGAAAAGGTAAAGAGATCGTGATTTTTTAATTGGTTCCGTTGACTGACCTGGCCAGTTAAATTGGTGTCTAAGGAAAGCAATAGGAGGACCCCCACCTCTCTCCCACATAACTGGCCAATTTGATTGATTTAGACCTTGAATTGGAAATGATATATTGATTATGAACACTACCTAATGCCTTCCTTCATACTAAGATAAATTTATGATAACAACTATAGTAGGTTTGTTGTGCAACACAAGGCCTACTCTAGGGTTAGATATGAATTGTCTTAGTGCATTTAATGCTTTATAGCATGATTAGTGGTGTTGCTTTGTTGTGTAACACAAGGGCAATATTATTCAATCATGACTATATGAAAATGAAGGGTTTGACTAAACTAAGACATTATAGTTTATTATGTAACACAAGGCTATAAGTATCTTAGAGGCAGGTGTTATGTTGAGAGTTGCATGGGTTGCAATTGGAAAGGATATTTTCTACCCTTGAACTCATGAATGTTTGTTGTGTAACACAAGATATTTATGACGAATTGGGATCTCAACCCCACTAAAGAAACCCTGGTAGGGTTTTTTCGCTTACCATAGGTGAGGGTTATGGTATTCGTGATAAAATAGTGGGAGATACAATTAGATTGATAAGTCCTTGTCTAGTTGTAGACATCATTATGAGTGGTCTACTTATGTATTGTTCTTTACTTTTAATGTAGATTAAAATTTTATGGCTTCTACTTTATCACTGCGGGGCATTTTAGATGCCAACAAGTTGACTGGTCCAAATTATGTGGACTGGTTGAGGAACTTGAGAATTATCTTAACTCAGGAAAAGGTTTCCTACATCCTCGATTCTCCTAATCCAGATCCGATCGGAGATGATGCTACAGAGAAGGAATGAGCCACATATAAAAAGTGGTAGAATGATAGTTTGACTGTTAAGTGTATCATGTTGGCCTCGATGAGCAATGAATTAAAAAGGCAACATGAGGAGCGGGAATCTCAATCCATATTGCTCAATCTTAAAGAGCTTTATGGAGAGCAAAGTAGGGCTGCTCGATATGAGATTTCGAAGCAGTTGTTTCGTGCACGTATGAGTGAAGGCTCATCCGTTCAAGCTCATGTTTTGAAGATGAATGACTTAATCATTCGGTTAGGTCAATTAGGGTTTGTAATGGATGGAGAGCTTAATCAGGACTTGATCCTACAATCACTCCCAGACTCCTTCTCGCAGTTTGTCATGAACTATCACATGAACAAACTAAATATTTCATTACATGAGCTTTGAATATGCTCAAGACAGCTGAGAGTCACTTCAAGGGTGATAAGGCTCCTATTCTTCTAGTTGATAGGAAGAAGAAACAGGCAATGAAGAAAGGTTCAAAGAGAAAGAGGAGCCTTAAAAGTAGCATGCAAAAGAGGAAGAAGGCAAAGAAGCCTTCTGTTGATCGAGCCTGTTTTCACAGCGGCAAGCAGGGACACTGGAAGAAGAACTGCAAGATATATCTTGCAAGTTTGAAGCAAGATGCTGGTGAAAAAGCATCAAAAGGTTTGTACATGATACAAACTAATTTATCATTGAGATCTTCAGTTTCTGACTCATGGTATTGGATACTGCATGTGGATCTCATATATGCAAGTCATTGCAGGGACTACAAAGAGTTAGAAATTTGAAAAAGGGTAACTTCAAGCTCTATGGCGCGAGTGGAGAAGCCATTTATGCTAAAGCTATAGGTACCTATTTGTTGTTATTACCTTCTGGCAAGATATTGAAATTAAAAAACTGTTATTATATTCCAAATATTATTAGAAATATTATTTATGTACCCTTGTTATTAGAACAAGGTTTTGAAATAAATGTAAAGAGCAATGGTTGCTTCATCTTTTATTCTAATAAATTGTTTGGAGATGGTTTGTTTAATAATGGTCTTCTAATTCTTTTCCTGAATGATAAAGTTTTGCTTGTTGATAACAAGAAAAGAAAGAGAGAAGATGTTAATGCCACTTATCTCTGGCATTGCCGATTAAGTCATATAAGTGAATCTAGGATAAGCAAGTTATACAAAGATAACTTCTTTGATCCTTATGATTTTAAATCATTAGGAACTTGTGAATCCTTCCTCATGGGAAAAATAACTAAGTCTTCATTCACTGGACATGGAGAAAGGACAACTGAGTTATTAGGTCTTATACACACAGATGTATGTGGACCTATGACAACTCAAGCTAGAGGAGGATACTCTTATTTCATTAATTTCATTGACGATTTATCAAGGTTTGGACATGTGTATCTTATGAAACACAAGTCCGAAGCCTTTGATAAATTTAAGGAGTATCAAAGTATGGTTGAGAAACAAACTTGACATAGTATTAAAATCCTTCGATCTGATTGAGGAGGAGAATAGTTGTCTAGTGAATTTCTTGATCATCTTAAAGACAAAGGCATTCTCTCTAAATGGACCCCTCCTTATACACCTCAATTAAATGGTGTAGCAGAAAGGAAGAATCGTACCTTATTAGACATGGTGAGGTCCATGATGTGCTTCACAAATCTTTCAGTATCATTCTGGGGTTATGCCCTAGAAACTGCTGCCTATATTTTAAACAGAGTGCCATCAAAATCAGTGACTAGCACTCCATATGAATTATGGAAAGAAAAAAAGCCAAGTCTTAAATATTTTAAGATTTAGGGTTGCCCTACTTATGTCAAAAATGTATTTGGACATAAGTTAAGTGCTAGGACTGATAAATGTAGGTTTATAGGTTATCCCAAAGAAGGTATTGGATACATCTTTTATCATCCTGCTAGCCAAAAGGTATTTATCAGTAGGCATGCCATTTTTTTGGAAAAGGAATTTATCCAAGAAGAAGGCAGTGGGAAAATACTTGAACTCACTGAAGATCAAGACTTACAACCTACCCTTGTTGACAATCAACAAGACATTCCTCAACCAGAAATTTTTAAAGATCAAGAACATCCACAACATTCACCTCCTCTCCGATAGGTCAGAGAGAGTGCGGGGTGTACCTCTCAGATATGATTTTGTTATTGGAGATGACAACGAAGCCAATATCATTTAGGATGATGATCCCATGACCTATACAGAAGCTGTCGAGAGTAAGGACTCTAACAGATGGCTTGATGCTATGAAATCTGAAATAGACTCCATATATACCAACCAGGTTTGGACCTTGGTTGACCCACCTAAGGGAGTAAAGCCAATAGGGTGCAAATGGGTCTTCAAGAAGAAGATTGGAGCAGATGGCCAAGTAGAAACCTACAAGGCTAGGCTAGTGGCAAAAGGTTTCAGGCAAAAACATGGTATTGACTATGATGAAACCTTTTTACCAGTAGCTATGCTCAAATCCATTCGGATATTACTTGCTATAGCAGCATACTATAACTATGAAATCTGGCAGATGGATGTAGTGGTGGGCACTGGACCGTGCCGTGCCAGGCACGGCCCAGGCCCACCATGCCTTAAGAATTATCGTGCCATGCCTGGCACGGCACAAAAAAAAAAATTCAAATTTGGCACGACCCGTGACCCATTTCAAAATGGGCCACGGGCCGTGCCAGCATGGCCCGTGACGGGCCGTGCCAGCATGGCCCGTGACGGGCCATGCTATGGCACGGCCCAACTGGGCCGTGCTGGGGGCCATGCCATGGCACGGCGGCCTGGTGCCTGGGCACCAGGTGCCCCAGGCACCACGCGTGCCTAGGCACCAGCCAATAGGCCCAATACCAGCCGTTTTTAACGGCTATATAGCTGTTAAAGATTATTGGGAGGGGTTTAAACAATTTTACCCCTCCCAACAGTCATATAACGGCTATATCAAAGGATAGTTTTTGAAAAAAAAAATTAGAAATTCTATAAATAGATGAACTCTCCCTCATTCTTACCACACCAAACCAACTCCTCTATTACTACTATTTCTCTCTTCCAGCAAGTGCTCTAGTAGATTAGCAATTTAATTTTTAGTTTGCAAGTGTTCTTACAAGTAGCAAGTAGTCAAGTGCTACAAGGTCAATTCTTGTTGAGAGGCGAGAGCGCAAGAGGAAGCTCACAAATCTCGGCTCCACGCCTCCACCTCTGATCTTTTCTCAATTCCTTTTTGTGGGTTAGTTTTTATTTTTTTTTTTATTATTAATTAAAAATTTTAGATATGGCATCTTTTAACGAAAGTAATTTTAATATGCATGCTTTTTCTGAGGGTGAGGAAACTAATCCCCAAGGACCCCAACCCCAATCCCAACTCCAAGTTCCATCTAGAGCTAGTGTCAGTGAATGTCAAACCTCTTCTCGTAAGAGGACTAGTAATTTTTTTGATTGATTTCGATAGAATTATAGTTGATGGAGTCTATAAAGCAAAATGTAAAAAATGTACAAAACTTTACAGTTGTTCTAGTACTGGGGGAACAGGGCATCGAAGAAGACATCAAGAGAGTCACAGGATGCATGATTCTAGTCAGCAAGGACTCCTTAATATACAAGAGGGATTACTTGTAGGCAATTTTGCATATAACCACGAAAATTAAAGAAAATTACTGGTAAGATGGATAGTTCAAGATGAATTACCTTTTAGTTTATCTGAATCTTATAATTTTGAAAGATATGTTTAATTAGGCCTACAACCTGCTTATAAAAGAACTAGTAGGCATACCTTTAGAAGAGTGGCTATGACAAACTTTTTAGCAATGAAACAAAGTTTAACGGAAAGCCTCTCAAATTTAAATGCTAGAATTTCTAACTTCTGATATTTGGTCGGCATCTGTAGGTAGTAATTATTTTATTTCTTACTGCTTATTATATTGATAATGATTGGTAATTAAATAAACGAATCATTGCTTTTCGTGCTTTTGATTTTCCACATTCAGGACAACAAATTTCAAATATTATTTATCAAACCGCATGCTCATATAATATTAATAATAAAATAATGTTAATTACTTTTGATAATGCATCTAATAATAATTTTGTTGTTGTATTATTAAATGACTCTTTGCATCCCATTTTAGATGGACAATTATTTTATATTAGATGTGCATGTCATATATTAAATCTTTCTGCTCAATCTGGCATGAACATAATTCAAAAGGTTATTTTAAAAATTCGAAATGCAGTTTCTTTTATTCATGCTTCAAGGTCAAGACTTCAAGAATTTAAACAATTATGTGTAGATCATGGTAAACGTTTTAAAAAATTTAAACTTGATGTAATAACTCGTTGGAATAGTACCTACGCCATGATACATGATGCGTATCCATATAAGAACTTATTAAGTGCTTATATTAATGAGCATGGATTAGGATTTACATTGACCGAAGCTGATTGGAATCAAGGTAAAATTTTAGAAGATTTTTTTGTTGCTTTTTATGATGCTACAAATGTTCTTTCAAGTATTTATTATCCAACTTCTTGTTCATTTTTACAAAAGCATATGTAATTAGTGAAAAATTTAAAGAATATAGATATCATGAAGTTTTAATGCCTATTAAACATAATATGGAAACTAAATGGCATGAATATTGGAATAGGATATATCCATTGCATAACTTAGCTGCTTTTTTTGATCCTAGAGTTAACTTAAATGGTGTAATTTTTTTAATTGATCAATATTGTGAAAATATGAATCAAAATCTTGAACCTGCTAAAGATGAGGTAACATGACTTCTTAATGATATTTATTATTTATTTAATGATAAAATTTATGGATTTAGAATACCTGCTCAAAGCTCTACTTCTTCTTCTAGATCTCGTTCGTCATCTATTTTTTCATTCATTAGAAGACACGCACATGCTTCATCATCTTCTTCATCTTCTTCATCTTTAAGTAATGAATTAGAATTTTATTTACGAAACGATCTTCATTCTGCATATGATGAAGATCAAATAGAAAGTCTAGATGTATTAGCTTGGTGGAAGAGTGTTAAAAATTAATATCTTGTTATGTCTGCCATTGCACGAGATGTTTTAGCTGTGCCGATGTCCACAGCAGCATCGAAATCCGCTTTCAGTGCAGGTCGACGTATTTTAGATGAAAAGAGAAGTAGGATGACTGGCGAGACAGTTGAGATGCTTATCTGCTTCAAAGACTGGTTGGATACTGAGGCGAGGCTTCAAGATAAAGGTGGACATGACTTAACCAGCGAAGATGACGATGACACAAATACTACTGATGACTGATAAGTGATGAGTGAGTCATTTCTACTTTTATAATTGTATATTTTTATTTTTAAATTGTTAAAAACTTAAAGTAAGTCATCTTTATTTTTTTTCTTTCTATTTTTTTCTCCTTGCTTATTGTATTATGTTCTGGAGGTCAGGCCTAGCCCCCCTCCCTTTTGTACCATTTTGATTTTAAATTAATAAACTGGTAGGGGTCTATGCCAAACCTCCCACCTGTAAGGTGGCTTTATATTAATAAAATTTTTTTATTCCTAATAATTTTTTAATTTATCAAAAAAATATTTTTTTACAAATTTTTTTTATTTGAGCCGTGCATGGGCCAAGCCCCAGATGGGCCGTGCCAGGCACGGCCCACCTGGGCCAGCACGGCTCAGGCCCACCTGGGCCATGCCTGGCACGGCCCAGGTGGGCCGTGCCGCACGGCACAGCAGGCCAGCCCAGGCCCGTCATGGGCCGTGTCGTGCTGGGCCAACAGAAAAAAATTTTTGCACCCGACACGGCACGGTTCACTGGGCCATGCCGGCACTGCCCGGTACTGTAGTAGTATGGGGCCGTGTCGTGCCATGGGCGGCACGGCCCAGTGCCTACCTCTAGATGAATGTAAAGACTGCCTTCCTTAATGGATATCTTGAGGAGGAAGTCTATATGTCACAGCCATAAGGGTTTGTCTCAAGTAGGAGACCGCACCAAGTATACAAGCTTAAGAAATCCATTTATGGATTAAAGCAAGAATCGAGGAGTTAGAACTTCGCTTTGATGAAACAATCAAAGAGTTTGGTTTCATCAAAAATATAGATGAACCATGTGTGTATAAGAAGACAAGTGGGAGTACCATAGTCTTCTTAATTTTATATGTCGATGACATACTTATTATTGGAAATGATATCCTAATGTTACAATCAGTCAAAACTTGGCTATCTAAATAGTTTTTCATGAAAGATTTGGGAGAAGCATCATGTATACTATGTATAAAGATCTATAGAGATAGATCTAAGAGGATGCTTGGATTATCCCAATCTAGATACATTGACTTAGTGTTGAAAAGATTCAACATGGAGGAAAGTAAAAGAGGTTACTTGCCCATGAGTCAAGGCATACATCTCTCTAAGAAGATGTCTCCTTAGTCACCTAAAAAGAGACAAAGAATGAATAAGATTCCTTATGTTTCAGCTGTAGGGTCGATAATGTATGCCATGTTATGTACCAGTGTTGGCCCAGATGACAACCCAAGAGGGGGGGTGAATTGGGTTCTTTAAAAAAAATTTAAACCTTTTGAAATATTTGTTTGCTTAGTGTGAGTGAAAGTGAATGCAGATGCAAAAACAAAATACAATCAATAAGATAGAGATAAAGGAGACACGGCAAACACAAAGATTTTATAGTGGTTCGGTGTATCCAACACCTACGTCCACTCCCAAGATTCACTTGGGTCCACACTATAATCTTCCTTGATTACAGTCGAGTTGTTTTACAAGCTCACAACTCAAACTTGTTATTTTCCCGGGATCACAACGAACCCAGCCGGTTTTCTGGACTCACCAGCACAAAAACCCTAACACAAGCTATACCAAGCTTGTACCGAGGTAAGACTACCTCCACTAGTTCAATCCCCCAGATTGAACTAGACACAAACAAAAGAAATATTATTTTTCAAGTACACAGCTCCTCAATGAGAAAATAATCAAGTAAATGAACAAGGTTTAGAAAAGCCTGATTTGTAGTTGGTTGGCTTTTGAGCTTTTTTTCTTTTCTTCTTTTCTTCTTCTCCTTGCTAGATTGAATCAAGCCTCAGCTTCGATTCTTCACAGTTGAAGCAGTTGAGAAGGATTGAAAAGCAAGAAACTGATCCTCTTTCTCCAATTTGGGAAATCCACCAAAACTTTGATTTGAATGCCTTGGATTCCTCTTGAGCTTTTTGGAGTGGAGTGGATTTGAGCTAGAAGGTTTTTTCTCTTGAGATTCAGGCTCTCTCTTTTTCGGATTTTTGAATTGGAATTTCTCTATTTCTGTTTTCTTCTTTGTTTTTCTGTTCTTCTTTTTGAATGATAGTCTTCCCTTTTTATAGATTTCTTTCAAACCATTTTTGAAAGAAAACTATCCGTTGGAGTGTACCTTGCAACAAAATATATCCGTTAGAAATAAAGTAAAATAGAAATATTACCGTTAAAGCTGATCTGGCAATTTAATTTTTCGTTCCAGGTGGGTTGGAGTCGACTCTAACTTTTCTGGAGTCGGCTCTAACTCGAAACACTTTAATCCGTTAATTCTGGAGTCGTCTCTGACTTTTCTGGGGTCGATAAGAAACTTTTCTGGAGTCGACTCTAACAGACCCGGAGTCGACTCTAAGTCGGGGCCAGAAAAATCAACGTTCTGTCTTTTCTGTTGGAGTCGGCTCTAACAGTCTTGGAGTCGACTCTAACTTCCATGCCAGATACTGGAGTCGGCTCTGTGATTCTCGGAGTCGACTCTAATGTCTGCAATCTTACCTAGACATTAGATTCGATCCAGAACAAGATTTAACTCCTGATTTTGATCATTCAATCGACTTATAATCTGAAAAACTTAATCAAAATCATTAGAGCCTTCAATTGTTATACTCAAATAGTTTTGTTAATAGGCATGGGCACTGGGTCGTGCCGTGCCAGGCACGGCCCAGGCCCGTCGTGCCAAAAAAATTACTGTGCCATGCCTGGTACGGCCCATTAACAAATGGGTCGTGCCAGGCACGGCCCACTAAAAAAAATCAAATTCGGCACGGCCCGTGACCCATCAAGAAATGGGCCACGGGCCGTGCCTGGCACGGCCCAGCAGGGCCATTGCTGGGCCATGCCAAAATGGCCCTTCTGGGCCGTTTTGTGGGCCGTGCCATGGCACGGCCCAGAAGGGCCGTTTTGGCACGGCCCAGCAACGCCCTGCTGGGCCATTTTGGCACGGCCCTGCTAGGCCATGCCAGAATGGCCTTGCTGGGCCATTTTGTAGGCCGTGCCAAGGGCCATGCCATGGCACGGCTAGTGTCAGGAGCACACTGTGCACCTAGGCACCAGCCAGCTGATCGAAGCCATGATCTTGATCGGCGATGATGGATCCGACGATTGCGATCGATCTGATCGGAGATGATCCAACGGTTGCGATTGATCCATGCCATAATCATGATCGGCGATGATCGATCCGACGGTTGCGATCCATCCGATCGGCGATGATCCGATGGTTGCGATCGATCCAAGTCATGATCTCATCGGCGATGATCGATCGGACCATTACGATCAATTCGATCGGAGATGATCCGACGGTTGCGATCGATCCAAGCCATGATCCCGATCGGGAATGATCGATCCGACAGTTACGATCCATCGATCGGCGATGATCCGACGATTGTGATCGATCCAAGCCATGATCCCGATTGACGATGATCGATTGGATCGTTGCGATCAATCCGATCGGAGACGATCCGATGGTTGCGATCGATCCAAGCCATGATCCCGATCGGGGATGATCGATCCGATGGTTGCAATCCATCCAATCAGAGATGATCCGACAGTTGCGATCGATCCAAGCCATGATCCCGATCAGCGATGATCAATCCAACAGTTATGATCCATCCGATCAGAGACGATCCGATGGTTGTGATCGATACAAGCCATGATCCCGATCGACAATGATCGATCGGACTGTTGCAATCAATCCGATCGAGACGATCCGATGTCTGCGATCGATCCAAGCCATGATCATGATCGGCAATGATCAATCCGACGATTGCGATCCATCTGATCGGAGATGATCCGACGTCTGCGATCGATCCAAGCCATGATCCCGATCGGCGATGATCAATCGACGGTTGCGATCCATCCAATCGGAGATGATTCGACGTCTGGATCGATCCAAGCCATGATCCTGATCGGCGATGATCAATCCGACGGTTGTGATCAATCCGATCGGAGATGATCCGACGGTTGCGATCGATCCAAGCCATGATCCCGATCGGTGATGATCAATCCAACAGTTGCGATCCATCCGATCGAAGACGATCCGATGGTTGTGACTGATCCAAGCCATGATCCCGATCGACAATGATCGATCGGACTGTTGTGATCCATCTGATCAGAGATGATCCAACGTCTGCGATCGATCCAAGCCATGATCCCAATCAGGGATGATCGATCCGATGGTTGCGATCGATCCGATCGGAGACGATCTGATGGTTGTGATTGATCCATGCCATGATCCTGATCGGCGATGATCGATCCGATAGTTGCGATCCATTCGATCGGTGACGATCCAACAGTTGCAATCGATCCAAGCCATGATCCCGATCGGCGATGATCGATCTGATCAGAGACGATCCGACGGTTGCGATCGATCCATGCTATGATCCTGATCTGCTATTATCGATCGAACGGTTGCGATCTATCCAATCGGAGACGATCCGACGATTGCGATCGATCCAAGCTATGATCCCGATCGGCGATGATCGATCGGACCATTGTGATCAATCCGATCGGAGACGATCCGACGTCTTCGATCGATCCAAGCCATGATCCCGATCGGCGATGATCGATCCGACGGTTGCGATCAATCCAAGCCATGATCCCGATTGGTGATGATCGATTGAACCGTTGCGATCGATCCGATTGGAGATGATCTGACGGTTGCGATCGATTCAAGCCATGATCCTGATCGGGGATGATCAATCCAACGGTTGCGATCTATCCCATCGAAGATGATCCGACAGTTGCGATCGATCCAAGCCATGATCCCGATCGGCGATGATCGATCCGACGGTTGCGATCTTTTTATTTTTCTTCTTACTTATTGTATTATGTTCTAGAGGTCAGGCCTAGCCCCCCTCCCTTTTGTACCATTTTAATTTTAAATTAATAAACTGGTAGGGGTCTGTGCCAAACCCCCCACCATTACGGTGGCTTTATATTAATAAAATTTCTTTATTCTTAATAATTTTTTAATTTATCAAAAAAAAATATATATTTATAAATTTTTTTATTTGAGCTGTGCATGGGCCAGGCCCCAGGTGGGCCTGCCAGGCACGGTCCAGGTGGGCCTGGGCCATGCCGGCCCAGGTGGGCCATGCCTGGCATGGCCTAGGTGGGCAGTGTACCTTGTAACAAATATATCAGTTAGAAATAAGGTAAAATAGAAATATTACCGTTAGAGCTGATCTGGCAATATGATTTTTCGTTCCAGGTGGGTTGGAGTCGACTCTAACTTTTCTGGAGTCGGCTCTAACTCGAAGCACTTTAAAACATTATTTCTGGAGTCGTCTCTAACTTTTCTGGGGTCAACAAGAAACTTTTTTGGAGTCGACTCTAACATACCCGGAGTCAACTCTAGGTCGGGGCCAGAAAAATCGACGTTCTGTTTCTTCTGTGAGAGTCGGCTCTAATAGTCTCGGAGTTGACTCTAACTTCCGTGCCAGATCCGGAGTCGGCTCTGTGATTCTCGGAGTCGACTCTAATGTCTGCAATCTTACCTAGACATTAGATTCGATCCAGAACACGATATAACTCCTGATTTTGATCATTCAATAGACTTATAATCTGAAACACTTAATCAAAATCATTAGAGCCTCCATTAGTTATACTCAAATAGTTTTGTTAATCATCAAAATCATCAATTGGATCAACACATTTGAAATAAATTAAAGTTCATGTGACATGCAAATGCAAGTAATAGCCTAATGGCTTCTAATCTAGCTACAGGTGCAAAGGTTTCATCAAAATCAATACCTTCTTCTTGATTATATCCTTTTGCAACTAATCTAGCTTTGTTTCTAATTACTATGCCATTTTGATCTAGTTTATTTCTAAAAACCCATTTTGATCCTATAACAGAATGATCTTTAGGTCTTTCCACTAATGTCCATACATTATTTCTAGTGAATTGGTTTAATTCTTCTTGCATAGCTAACATCCAATTATTATCTTTTTTCAGCTTCTTCAATGGTTTTAGGTTCAATTTGAGAAACAAATGCAAGGTGATTACTAATATTTCTCATAGATGATCTAGTTCTTATTCCTTGAGATGGATCACCTATAATCAATTCCTTGGGATGACTATAAGCGTATCTCCAATCTCTTGGTAGATCTACATCATTATAATTAGTATTAATAACATCAGCATTAGGCGAATCATTATCTTTAGCTTCTTGTTCATGATCTGAAGATACATCAATATTAAGTTTTTCAAGATTGTTTTCGAGAATGTTTGTATCTTCCTCATCATCAATCCTTTTGGAACTTGATGCTAAAGATTCATCAAAAACTACATGAATAGATTCTTCAACAATTAAACTTCCTTTATTGAACACTCTATATGCTTTACTAGTTGTTGAATAACCTAAGAATATTCCTTCATCAGATTTTGCATCAAATTTACCTAAGTTATTTTTACCATTATTATGAATAAAACATTTACAACCAATGCATGAAAATATTTAATGTTGGGTTTTCTATCATGCCATAATTCATAAGGTTTTTCTTTAAAATAGGTCTTATTAATGCTCTATTTAGGATGTAACATGCTGTGTTAATAGCTTCCGCCCAAAAGTATTTTAGGAGTTTACTTTCACATAGCATGGTACGGGCCATGTCTTCTAGAGTTCTATTTTTCCTTTCAACTACTCCATTTTGTTGAGGGGTTCTTGGTGCAGAAAAATTATGATTAATACCATTTTCATTGCAAAAACTTTCAAATAAGTGATTTTCAAATTCAGTTCCATGATCACTTCTTAGAGACACTATGGTAGTGTTTTTCTCATTTGTTACTTTCTTGAAGAATTTCAGGAATATCGAGAAAGTCTCATCTTTGTGAGCTAAAAACATTACCCAAGTGAATCTAGAGTAATCATCTACTATCACAAGACCATATTTCTTTCCTCCTAGACTTGTGGTTCTAGTTGGTCCAAAAAGGTCCATGTGAAGTAGCTCTAATGGCCTAGAAGTTGAAACAACATTTTTAGATTTAAAAGAACTTCTCGTTTGTTTTCCAAACTGACATGCATCACATATTTTGTTATTTTCAAAATCTATTTTAGGTAGTCCTTTTACTAAATCCATTCTAATTAGTTTTGAAATCAGGTGTGTGCTTGCGTGACCTAATCTTCGATGCATAACCAACCAATCTCATTCATATTAGCATTATTAGAAACTAAGCAATGATTATTAGTAGACAAATCGTCTAAGTCAATCAAGTATACATTGTCATTTCTATTTCTAATAAAAACAATGCTATTATCAATGGGATTAGCAACTGTGCATATAGAAGATTCAAATGATACTTTAAAACCTTTGTCACATAATTGACTAATGCTAATTAAATTATGTTTCAAACCATCAACATATAAGACATTTTCAATATATGTGGAGGGAGTTATTTGAATGTTACCAAGCCCCAAGATTTGGCCTTTGCCATTATCCCCAAATGTAACTACTCCTCCTCTTTTGCTTTCAAGGGTGATGAATTGATCTTTGTCACCCGTCATGTGCCTTGAGCAGCCGCTATCAAGATACCACTTTCGCTTTGATCTTTTGGCCGCAAGACACTCCTGCAAAGATGATCAAGTCTTATGTTTAGGTACCCAAGCTTTCTTGGGTCCTTCATGGTTAGTAGCAATAAAAACTGTTCCTTTTGGAACACATATTGTCTTTCCTTTAATATTTAAGTTTTTATTAGGTTTTAGAATTTTACATTCATAAGATTTATGTCCTTTTTTATTACATTTAAAGCATGTAAAATTACTTTGGCAGCACGCACAAAAATATTTTTCAGTGATTTTTGTTTTCTAAAAGTGTTATACCCTAATCCGGCTTTGTCAAAAACTGCTTTTTGACTATTTAATAACATGTTCAATTTAGTTAAGCTTAAGGTAAACTTATCAACTATGTTCTTATATTTTTCAACCTCTTTCCTTAGTTTATCATTTTTATTGAAAATTAATTCTTTTTCTTTTACCAAAATTTCATTTTCAGATTTAAGTTTCTTAACTTCATTATTAAGATCTTCCTTTTCTTTAATGAAAGTTGAATTTTCATTTTTCAAAATCTTGTATTTCTTTTTCAAAACCTTGAAATCACCGACAAGTTCATTAAAAGCATCAAATAATTCATCAAATGCAAACTCATCGCAAAGGTTATCGGAACTTACCTCATCGTTGTCGTCCGCCATAAAACATACATTTGCGACTTCCTTTTGTTCTTCTTCTTCGGAAGAAGATTCTTCTCTATCACTCCAAGTCGCCACATAAGCCTTCTTTTTCTTTTTGTAGGCTTTCTTTAATTTAGGACATTCATTCCTAAAGTGCCCCGGTTTATTACACTCATAGCAAGTCAAGGGGTCTTTCTCTTTTTCTTTGTCCTTGTCCTTGTTCTTATCCTTTTCTCCTTCCCACTTTGCTCCAAATTTCTTCTTGTGGAAGGGTTTCTTTCTCCTCATAAATCTTTTAAACTTTTTAGCTAAGAGAGCAGTCTCTTCATCATCATCATCATCGCTGCTGCTCTCTTCTTCTTTTGCAGCTTTGAGGGCAATCACTTTCTTCTTCTTTGTGTCCTCCTCTACGTGCTGCTTCATTGTCAACTCATGGGTCATAAGTGATCCTAGAAGCTCCTCTAAGGGCAGAGTGTTGAGTTCCTTTGATTCTTGATTGCTGTCATTTTGGCTTCCCATGATCTTGGTAGTGACCTAAGAATTTTCGAACAAGTTCTGAGTTAGTATATGTCTTACCAAGACTTTTAAACCATTTACAATATCTGTAAATCTAGTATACATGCATGCAATGGTTTCAGATTGTTCCATGCTAAACAACTCATATTTATGAACAAGAATATTAATTTTAGATTCTTTTACTTGGTTGGTACCCTCATGGGTAACCTCTAATCTATCCCAAATCTCCTTTGAGGAATTACATGTGGAGATTCTATTAAATTCATTTGCATCTAAAGAGCAATATAAAACATTCATGGCTTTAGCGTTAAGCTGTGCCATCTTCCTATCATTATCATTCCAGTCCCTTTCGGGCTTAGGAATAATAGTGCCATCAATAACATGTGGGGTGTACTAGGTCCATTAATTATAACACCCCATAGTTCATAGTCAGAAGCTTGAATGAATATCCTCATTCTAGCTTTCCAATATGAATAATTTGAACCATTAAACAGTGGAGGTCTATTCGTAGAATGACCTTCAGCAAATGATCCAACTTGAGCTGCCATTTGGATCTTTAGCTCTTGATCGTGTGATCAAAATCTAATGAGCACTAGCTCTGATACCAATTGTTGGCCCAGATGACAACCCAAGAGGGGGGGATGAATTGGGTTCTTTAAAAAAAAATTAAACCTTTTGAAATATTTGTTTGCTTAGTATGAGTGAAAGTGAATGCAGATGCAAAAACAAAATACAATCAATAAGATAGAGATAGAGATAGAGATAAAGGAGACACGGCAAACACAAAGATTTTATAGTGGTTCGGTGTATCCAACACCTACGTCCACTCCCAAGATTCACTTGGGTCCACACTATAATCTTCTTTGATTACAGCCGAGTTGTTTTACAAGCTCACAACTCAAACTTGTTGTTTTCCCGGGATAACAACGAACCCAGCCGGTTTTTCGGGCTCACCAGCACAAAAACCCTAACACAAGCTATACCAAGCTTGTACCGAGATAAAACTACCTCCACTAGTTCAATCCCCCAGATTGAACTAGACACAAACAAAAGAAATATTGTTTTTCTAGTACACAGCTCTTCAATGAGCAAATAATCAAGTAAATGAACAAGGTTTAGAAAAGCCTAATTTGTAGTTGGTTGGCTTTTGAGCTTTTCTTCTTTTCTTCTTTTCGTCTTCTCCTTGCTAGATTGAATCAAGCCTCAGCTCCGATTCTTCACAGTTGAAGCAATTGAGAAGGATTGAAAAGCAAGAAACTGATCCTCTTTCTCCAATTTGGGAAATCCACCAAAACTTTGATTTGAATGCCTTGGATTCCTCTTGAGCTTTTTGGAGTGGAGTGGATTTGAACTAGAAGGTTTTTTCTCTTGAGATTCAGGCTCTCTCTTTTCAGATTTTTGAATTGGGATTTCTCTATTTCCATTTTTCTTCTTTATTTTTCCGTTCTTCTTTTTGAATGATAGTCTTCCCTTTTTATAGATTTCTTTCAAACCATTTTTGGAAGAAAACTATCCGTTGGAGTGTACCTTGCAACAAAATATATCCGTTAGAAATAAAGTAAAATAGAAATATTACCGTTAGAGCTGATCTGGCAATTTGATTTTTCGTTCCAGGTGGGTTGGAGTCAACTCTAACTTTTCTGGAGTCGGTTCTAACTCGAAACACTTTAATCTATTAATTCTGGAGTCATCTCTGACTTTTCTGGGGTCGACAAGAACTTTTCTGGAGTCGACTCTAACAGACCCAGAGTCGACTCTAAGTCGGGGCTAGAAAAATCAACGTTCTGTCTTTTCTGTTGGAGTCGGCTCTAACAGTCTCGGAGTCAACTCTAACTTCCGTGCCAGATACTAGAGTCGGCTCTGTGATTCTCGGAGTCGACTCTAATGTCTGCAATCTTACCTAGATATTAGATTCGATCCAGAACAAGATTTAACTCCTGATTTTGATCATTCAATCGACTTATAATCTGAAAAACTTAATCAAAATCATTAGAGCCTTCAATTGTTATACTCAAATAGTTTTGTTAATCATCAAAATCATCAATTGGGTCAACAACCAAGCCTGATGTTGCTTATGCCTTAGGCACAGCAAGCAGGTTTCAGACCGATCCAGGGGAAGATCAATGGAAAGCTGTGAAAAATATTCTTAAGTACCTAAGAAGAACTAGGGATATTTGTATTATATATGGAGGATCAGATTTAAAATTGGAAGGCTATACTGACTCCAGTTTTCAATCAGATCTGGATGATAGTAAATCCATATCAGGGTATATTTTTACTCTATATGGTGGTGCAGTCAGTTGGAAAAGTACTAAGAAGCAAACTATAGCTGACTCAGTTACTGAGGCAGAGTACATTGCTGCTAGTGAAGCCGCTAAGGAAGCTGTCTGGATGAAGAAGTTCATTACGGAGTTAAGTGTAGTTCCAGTGATTCAACAACTGGTGCCACTTTATTGTGATAACACTTGAGCTATTGCACAAGCTAAGGAACCAAGGTCTCATCAGAAATCCAAGCACATCCTAAGATGTTTCCATCTCATTTGAGAGATCATTGAAAGACAAGATGTTGTTATAGAACAAGTTGACAAAAAGAACAATATAGCAGACCCATACACTAAGGCCCTTCCTCAACAGCAGTTTGATCGTCATTGGATTATATGGGAATTAAATATAAAGGCGATTGGCTTTAGTGCAAGTGGGAGATTGAAAGAGTAGTGCCCTAAAAGCCAATCATGTAAGGGCATTTTTATAATTTCATTGAACTCATGTATGATATTTTATTAATTAAAAAGCATTTTTTTCGATTCATCATATGTTGTGTCTTATATTTATTAAGATTATGATGAACCCCATAAGGTTAGGGCAATGGAATTAGGGTTATAATGAAGTTCATAATGATGAGACCTAAGTTCCTAAAAACTCTAATCTAAAATGTTCCCAATCGAAGGATCATCGAGTCGAGGATCGATGATACCGGTAAGACTTGCACATTCTATGTATGCTCAATAAAGAGGATGGTTGGTCTCACAGCCACTTGTGTAGAGACACTAATACAAGGATGTGGGTGCTCATTAGGGTATGAGTTCACTGAATTGATCCACATTGAGAACATCTTATGGAGATCTTACTTACTTGTCAAAAGATAGTTCTCTTAATGGGAGTTGTGCAAGTGATCCTTAGACCTGAGATTACCATAGAATCTTATGCACATGAATCTATGTTTTAGTTCATACTCATTCATGGCTAAGTCATGCATGGGGTGTTCATGATATGAAGGATTGTGTATGAAGGTTATGAGTAGGTCAACAAGGAATCGATCATTCCTAGTAAGAGAAATAGTAATCCTATGTAATCTCATCATATGACGACTCAAGAAGTCTTTGATCAAAGCAAAATGAAATTAGAATAGGTTTCTAATTTTTCATTTATCAAGTCTTTATTATTGATTTGAGATTCAAATGAATAAAATGTTAGGGTTTGACATTTTTCCATACCCATCACTTATTTAGGATAAAGAAAGATCAAAGGATTGAATTGCACAGTAACTTGCCACTGAAGGGTATTTTGGTAATTTTATCAAATTTCTCATCTTCTAGGTAGGCATGATACATTGCTAGATTTCAATCATATCTCGTAGGTTTTCATGAATTAAATTTATTTTATTCATGAGTCAATTTGAAAGATGGTTCAAATTAGCAACTAGGGTTAGCACGATTTGATCTACTTCGGTTAGTCAGTTTCTAATCGAACTAAATCGACTTAAACCTAGACCTACTGCTGGTTAGATGAGGAACCCAATGGGTCACACACATAAGGGAATTGGTCAAAGAATCATTTTAATAAGATTAATTAATTTAATTTGTTAGCCAATCAGTATGCTAGCACATGTGGCTAACTATTGCTCCAATTTAGGTCGAAATTGATTTGAACCGGCTTAATTAATTGATCCAAATTAATTTTAGAATTAATTTGGGATAACTTCTGACCTGATCAACCATTTATTGGATGGGATAAGGTTGAATTAATAGAGTCCAAAAAATATAGGACCCCGGAAAGGAAGCTATGCGCGTACAGAATTTTTAAAAGGCGCCTAAGAGTCCTTCTGATTTAAGGTACTAGGAGGCGCAATTTTTTGGATTTATAGGTCCATTGAATGTGGAGAACCTTATCTAGATGTTATTGTATTGGATAAGGTTGAATTAATAGAGTCCAAGAGACATGGGACTCTCGAAAGAAAACTGTACGTGTGCAGAATTTTTAAGAGGCGTCTAAAAGTCCTTCTGATTTCAGGCACTAGAAGGCGTATCTTTTGGGGATTTAAGAGTCCATATAAACATGGAGAACCTTATCTTGATACATGGAAAAATTAGAGGCTATCTGATTTAAGATGGAATGCCAAAAGCATCCCATCAGGTGTGGCGCGCGTAGGAAGAAAGGTGCAGAAAAGTATAACGATGTGTCTCTTGATTCAAATTGAAATGAATTTAAAAATTTATATCCTTTTAGAAGGACGTGGAATGGGTTGTATTCTTCATTTGACGTCTCCCTATTCACTATTTAAAGGGGTGGCACATATGGGATAGCATCGGATAATTTTTAGTAATTCTTGTTAAGACAAGAGTCTTCTCTCCCCTCTTCTCTTCCTACAAGCCTTAGTCAATTTAGGACAACTCTTTTCTTAGCATATACAAGTTTTATTAGGCTTAAGAAAAGGGTAAAAAGGTCCTAAGAGCCAAGCCAAGAAGTCAAGAAACCAAAAAGAGGTTTAAGTCAAGTTCGTGAGCATATCTTTGATCCAATTCTCGTGTAGATCACCATTGGAGGGCGAACACTTGGGTGCCTAGTGGAAAAGATTGGATAACCGGCTTCCTTCTTTCTTCACCAAGTACTAAGGTATGTTCCTTTACATATATGTTATATTTTATGACTAATTAATTGTTATAATCAAGGGGTCTTGGGTCTAAGGTTTCGTTTGATTATGGTTTCAAAGTTAATTTTTTTTTTGAAATTCAGCCTTCCGCTGCATGACCAGAACCCAACAACTAGAGGCCCTAAGAAATTAGGTCCAAGCTAGGTTTAAATTGGCCCCTTTTGAGATGGTATTAAAAAAAAATTCCTAATCAGAAATAGACTACATCAATCCATATCATCAATAGTTTGCAGAGAGATGACTACTGCTCGCTAATTTTTTTTTTATTTTCGGGCGGGGGGGGGGGCGGGTGCGGGGGTGGGGGGTTTATTTAAAAAAAAGGCCATGATCAAAGTAAATGACCAAATGTTTGAAGAAGTTTGTTTAGTAAGTTATTTTTCTTTTTATCTTTCATTCAAAAGGATATGATTTCTACTCTATATTGTAAGATTAAATATAATAAACATCAATATTTATTTGGCAAAAAAAAAAAAAGCGTTGACGGTAGTAAATTATGAGAATTAAAGATCTTTACCGTTAAAATTATAAACATTTTTTTCAAAATTTAACATCTTTGATTCCCTTTTTTACGAGGCACATTATTTATTTTTATTTTTATTTTTATCTTTATCGGGCAATCGCATCCAGTCCCTTCAATAATGAGAACCGTCCGCTCTCTACTCTGCCCGTTGGATGGAAGAGAGAGAAGCGAGGAGCGATGCTTCTCCCGCAAAGTCCCGAGCTCTGCTCCGCGGCCGCGCTCCCCGCCGGCCTTTCCATCCGCCGTCGCCGCCACCATCCTCCTCCCTGCATGACCGCCTCCACCTCTCTCGCTGCTGTCCAGCAATCCCTCCCCCTCCCTTCCCCTCGCTGCCGCCTCCATTGCGGGGCCCTCTTCTCACACGCCCCATCTCCACTCCCCCTTCGCCCACTTCCCTCGCCTAAAAGGGCTTCCTCGGTCGCCGTGGAGCCTTCGCAACAAGAGGAAGAGGAAGGGGACGAGGGGGAGGCAGAGTGGGAAGACGCGGGGCGGCCCTTGGTTCAGCCTTTCTCGGATGGGGCCGCAGAGAGCGACATGAGGGCCTTTCCCTCTCCCGCCGTGGAAGTGAGGGATCTGGAGGAGCTTCCAGAGCAGTGGAGGAGGGCCAGGATCGCCTGGCTTTGCAAGGAGCTGCCTTCCCATAAACAATCCACATTTGTCAGAATTCTCAACGCGCAGCGCAAATGGATCACCCAGGAGGACACCACCTACATCGCCCTACACTGCATGCGGGTCCGGGAAAATGAAGCCAGTTTCCGGGTCAGTGGTTGTGCCCTATTTCGTTTGGATCGATTTATTGTCCCCTATCTGTTCGTTTGTTTGCCTCACCGGCATAAAGTTCGCTTGTTTCAAACATCTTTTATTCTCAAAGTCGGATTTTTTTTTCCCCCACCCTTGGCAGCTGGTGATTAAGGCTCAAAAGAGATTTGGTGTCAATTTAGCGCATTTTCGGTGGCACATCACGTCTTTCATCCTTCTGTTATTCTCAAACTTCGTTCTTGTTCAACGCATGAGGCCTAATGGAAATTTAATGCATCGAATTGGTTTTTGTGGTTAGGAGGGGACCAGGTTTTCGGGATTCAGCTTTCAGATCTGGGAGCTGTTTGATTTCAAATTTGTACATGGGTGGCCGCATGGTTACCTGGATCCTTTTTGAAATCGCTTCATTTGCACACTTTCACATGTCTTGATTTCTTGTCAAAATTTGATTTTGTTCATTGCCAGTGTCAATATTGTGTGGCCTTTTGGAGATTTTCTGCTTTAAGTTAGCATCTTTTTTTTATATATATAGAGGAGGAATAGATTGTTTAGTTTCAGCTATCTGAGTGGATGGCTGGTTGATTTCAGGTATATAAATGGATGTCCCAGCAGCACTGGTTCCGATTCGATTTTGCTCTTGCGACGAAACTAGCTGATTACCTGGGGAAGGATCAGAAATTCACCAAATGTCGTGAGATGTTTGATGCTATTATCAAACAGGGTCAAATCCCCAGTGAGTCCACATTTCATATTCTGACTGTTGCTTATCTTAGCACACCGGTAGAAGGTTGCCTCGAGGAGGCGTGCGCAATCTACAATAAGATGATTCAGTTAGGTGGTTACAGACCACGGCTCAGCTTGCACAACTCTCTCTTTCGAGCACTTGTCAGTAAGACAGGAGGGTCATCAAAGCATTATCTCAAGCAGGCTGAATTCATTTACCATAATCTGGTGACATGTGATCTCCAGATACATAAGGATATCCATGCTGGACTGATATGGCTCCACAGTTATCAAGATGTTATAGATAGAGAAAGAATTGCTGCTCTGAGGGAAGAGATGAGGCATGCCAAAATTGAGGAGAGCAAGGATGTATTGCTTTCCATCATGAGAGCTTGCTCCAAGGAAGGAGATGTAGAGGAAACAGAGAGAACATGGCTCAAGCTTTTGGAGTCTGGTTGTAGTATCCCTTCTCAAGCATTTGTTTATCGAATGGATCTTTATGCAAGGGCCGGCAAGCCAATGAAATCACTGGAGATATACAAAGGGATGAAGGAGCAGAAGATACGCATCAGTGTTGCCACATATCACAAGATAATCGAGGTCATGTCGAATGCTCGAGAAGTTGAAGTTGCAGAAGAATTAATGAATGATTTCATTGAAAGTGATATGAAGTTTTTCATGCCTGCCTATCTTGATTTGATGCACATGTATCTCCATTTGGGCATGCATGACAAATTGGAACTTACATTCTCAAGATGCCTCACACGATGCAATCCTAATAGAATCCTCTACAATATATATTTGGAGTCTTTGGTTGCAGTTGGTAACCTTGAGAAGGCCGAGGAGATTTTTAATGAAATGCATGAGAATGGGACAATTGGTACCAATGCCCGGTCATGCAACGCCATATTAAGGGGGTTTCTTACCTTAGAAGATCATGTTAAGGTTGCAAAGATATATGATATAATGCGCCAAAAGAAATATGATGTTGAACCTCAATCTCTTGAAAAGCTTCATTATGTTCTTAGCCAGAACAGAAAGGTTGTTAGAAGAAAGGTAAGTATGAAACTTGATCAGGAACAACGTGAGATTTTGATTGGCCTGCTGCTAGGTGGTGTACGGATGGAATCTGATGAGAGGAGAAGGAACCATGCAGTCCATTTTGAGTTCAGTGAAAGTTCCTATGTCCATTCTGCCTTGAAAACACACATTCATGAAAGATTTTATGAGTGGTTGACTCCTTCAAGTAGGTTGGCTGAGGATGATTATGAGATACCATATCGATTTTCAACTATCCTACACTCTTATTTTGGTTTCTTTGCTGATCAGTTCTGGTGTAAAGGGCAACCCATGGTTCCAAAGCTTATCCATAGATGGTTGTCAGCACGTGTTTTGGCATACTGGTACATGTATGGGGGATTCAGAATCTCCTCAGGTGATGTTTTGCTCAAGCTGAAAGTAGGAAATCATGAAGATGTTGAAAGAATGGTCAAGGCATTGCAAGCGAAGTCCCTAGCCTGTAGAATAAAGAGAAAAGGTAAAGTGATTTGGATAGCTTTCCAAGGAAGCAATGCGGATGCATTCTGGAAATTAACAGAATCTTATGTTTTGGGGAGTATCAAAGATCATTTAGCTCCACATCATGATCTAACAGGAAATGAAAGAAATGGGGGACAATTCAAAGATTCCCAAACTGATTCTGATCCTGATGAGCAGTGAAAATTATCCATTATTTTCAACATGAAACTCAGAGATGCTCAATACTAGCTTAGGCCATAAACATTAGTGTAAGTTTGATGACTTACTTTTGGTGTATTCATTGCTGTAGCAAAGCACGTTTGGTTTGATTCAAGGATGAAACAGCATAGCTGAATCTAAAAAGTGGGGATTCACAAGTTCTAATAAGACGAGTTGAGTTCAAACAGATGAAACCTATTTGGGTCTCACAGTCTGCCCAAATTAATTCTTGTGTATGCGGTACTCCTTTGATGAAATTAAGTTTGCTGGATATGTTTAACTACTTGTAGCATTACCAGATTATATTTTTACTGTTTTCTCCCATGCACTAATTTGTATTATTTCTTTGTTAACTCATTACAGATGTTGTTCCTATAAATTGTTCTCTTGGATAAGGTTGGTTTCAAAACAAGTACTTGAAGGGACCTTAGGAGTCACACCTGACCTTAGGAGTCACACCTGTGGGGCATGAAAATTATAACCTGATTTTTGAATTTCTGATGGCATTTGATGTGCTTGGAGGAAAGGCGTTATTGCAGTGTGTGACTTGGTTTTGTGCTCAAGCATTGAGACTTGGCAAAAAAAGAAAAGGACTAGAAGGCTAACGAACCCAGATGATACTCTAAAACAGATTTGAGAAAAAACATTTTGCTGTTGGTTGAAAATTTTGTTGTGTTTTGCCCTTGAAACCATTCCTCATACCACCTGTAAAACTTATACAAATAAATAAGTCTTCTACGTTTCAATGTACCGTTGGTTATGCATAACCCTGTAGGAAAAGGATATATTTTTTCTGCTAACAATAGATAGATGATATGTTAATTTGACTACAATTCCATTTTCTTTAACTGGTCTTATAGGTTCATTTTAACATTCTGATGAAAATTTCTTTATCATAAAAAAGAACTGCTGCTCCTTTGACCTTTGTACTTGAATAGAACTTTGTTATTTGAGCTTTCAAGCATATTTGATCATTCTTATAGGGGAGTTCTCTCATCATAGAAGAGAACTCTTTGGTCTTTAGTGTTTGTATAAGATCTAGCCAACTAAGCTTTCATCATAGAAATGACTTCTCTTCCGTTTTTAAGCTTTTCAGTGCTGCTGGTGTCCAAGGTCTTGTTTCATCTAAGCATGGAACTATTTGGGCTCCATCAAATCAAACAGTGAATCAGCATAGCTTTGCGCTACTTTGAAGGTCTTGTCTTATAATATAATTTCTAAATAAAAAGACTTGCTGCATCACTCTTCAGTGCAGCAAGAGCGCACTAGCCGCATAGATTGGCTGCTCATGCATGTTAGCATGTGTATGATGGTCCAATGGATGCATCGCATACACGCTGATCTACGCGAGCAATCAATTCATGTGGCCGGTGTATGCTTGCTGTACGGAAGAACGATGCAGCAAGATTTTTTTAATTTTAAGACTTTATAAAAAGGGAATGATAAAAACTTTAGATTTATCAAAAAAAAAAAAAAACAGAGATGATGATAGAAGTTCTGAGAGGATTGTTGGTCACAATTTTAACGTTCCTTCTGAATTTTTTGTTTTGTCCTAATGTTGAAGTAACAGAAAAATGATGGCCTTCTTAACTCAATTTAATTGATCTCTCTTTAGAACTCTGAAATAAAGTCATCCAAAAGATGCACAAATAATTAGATCAGAAGCTCTAAATAATGCAAGCACCGTCTACCATTTAGTGACATAAAGTTGGATCAACATTTTCAATAACATGGTAGTGGTAGTAGTCTGAAATGTCTAAAATTATCAGTTAATCTCTCGATAGTCGGTTAGTGACACAAAGAAATCCAGAGAGGTCCTCATGTGCCCCTCGGCGTACTTGCAGAGAGGTTCCAAGTCGGATCCCAGGCGAGGCATTTGTATCATATTGAGAAAGAGAATTTAGCTTTAGCTCAGACCACACCCCTAAAAAATAAGAAGGGCGGATCAAATGGCTCCAGCCTTGATGCCGTTGCTCCTGGAGATGGTCGACCATCTGAAAATTTTTCATGCAAAAATTACAGATTCGCAGTTTCATGCGGTAACTCCACTAATCTGATCCAAAATTAATGTTTTGAGCACCAAATAAAAAAAAAAGTAAACTATTGACAAGAGTTTGGATATAAAATTAGATGGGGAAATTTTATTTGATCATATGTTTGGATTAGAATAGACCCAAACCCACTTATTTTGGGTCCGATACTAGGTACAAGTATAGAGTTTTAATCAAATTTAGATATGGATTTGGATATGACTCACCCACACCGCTATTCCAATCTCTCTCTCTCTCTCTCTCTCTCTCTCTCTCTCTCTTGTATTGTAACTTTGCTTCTCTCTCTCTCTATCTCTCTCTCTCTTTGTATCTTGTAACTTTGCTTCTCTCTCTCTCTCTCTCTCTCTCTCTCTCTCTCTCTGAAGCAAAGTTACAAGACAACCAAAACTTGACGTTTTAGCTTCACCAGTGGCACCAGATTGATTTTACCACATAAGCTTGCCAATCTACAAGACTACAATGGCCTTTGAGGAAAAAAAAATAAAAAGGAAAAAAGAAAGAAAAAAAATGATACCATTTTAATCTGAGAAATACAGGATGATGAAATCAGTAGTTACAAATGACTCAGACCAGTATTTGGTACACAAAAATGAGTTCAATAATGTTAAACAGAAAAAGAATTTTTTAAAATGACAGAGTGGTTGAATCCTATTTTAATCTATGAATAGTTCCATGCTATGAAAGATCTAAAAGCCTTAAGAGCCTAAAATCCCTGCAGGATTGAAGATTGATCTGAAACGACAAAGCAAGCTTCCAATCCAATCAGCGCCTTTTTTCTGCATGCTAGATACCAACCACTGGTGATCTTCCAATGCCTTCTCTGACAACGGCTCTAAAAATTCACATTTCTCCAATATATCAGCTGGAGGTATACCTTCAATGAGGTTTGTATCAAGTTTTGGCTTTCCCTTTCTCGGTTCTTGAGATCCTTCAACTGGAGGATGTTCAAGAGCAAAGGGAGATGATCCTGGGACAACTTCCTGCTGGAAAGGCAGCCCTCGCGCAGTCTGTAAGCAGAACTCCAGCCACTGATGAACCAGCGGAGATGTACCTCTAACTCTGCCACCAATTCGATCTGTTTCAAATCTTGTTGCATAGGGTATCGCCTGAAAGGGATTAAATTTTCAACTAATAAAGGATTTCAAACCTCCTTAATGGAGCTAGTTAGCATTTCAATATGGTTCTGGTAATGTAGGTTCAGGAAGCAAGAATGAGGGTCTTATGTCAGCATGGCAACATACACAAGGTCAATCAACGCATTGCATGATGAATGCAGGAAAGCCCTAACATAGGAAACTAGCGAAAAATAAATTACAAGCACAAGAAGACGAGTTGAGAAGAACCCAGGTCGTACCCATAAGTCGGCCCATAGACTTGTTCCAGACTTGGGAACAACCACTGCAACGTTGGTCATGCGCTTGACAGCAGGAATAACATCGCTACTCCATCCTACAGCAACCCACACTTCTCCTGCCCCAAATGCCTTCAGGTAGTGCACACTGTCAAACAGTCGTACCTGCAGAAGGAAACTAGAGTATCAGCATTTAATCAGAAGTCGACATCACAAATTCGGCGAGCATATTCAGAACAGTAAGTGTTTCCTTTACCTCCAATATCCAATGTAACCATTAATTAATTATATATGATGGAAAGGAGCAACGGAAGTGAACATTATTTCAAGTGATATTTAAGCGCAGGCAGCAAAA
Organism: Calamus simplicifolius; assembly: GCA_900491605.1. Lineage (NCBI taxonomy): Eukaryota > Viridiplantae > Streptophyta > Magnoliopsida > Arecales > Arecaceae > Calamus > Calamus simplicifolius. Next base: position 524,658 of record UESW01004504.1, read on the forward strand.
GCAGTGCAAAATCAAAAGCTTGCTTTAACCCTTAGTACGTATTTACACAGTAAAGTCACTAATCTGAAATAGAATTTAGAATCCATCCTAGCAGGTAGGAACGAATTGAAAACCATCTTCTTTGTACCTGCCTTTGAAGCATTGTCAGATTATGCCGGACAGATTCCCTTCCACCAATAACTTGTGATTCAATATCGTTTGTATTGTATGATGCCCCCATATGTTTCAAGACTGCACCAACAACCTCTCTGGGAGAATCAACCATCGAAATCTTTCCAGCAAGTTCAGGCCTCCACAAATCCCCCCAGTCCTGTAATGATTAAAAATTTTCCTAGCATAGAACATATGACATAGCCATATATATAATAGCCAATGATCTTACAGACGCAAGAGAGAGAGAGAGAGAGAGTATAGTAATAGTGTAGAATCAACTTGTCTATGAATGATTAAGAAGCCTATGGATATCAGAATTTGGAACAAAAGCAAACTAAGTTTCAAAACTCGTAATGAATTCCAAAAGGTATCGATGTAATTAAGTTTAATTAATTTCTTTGGCTAATGGATTAATCACAATACCAGACAGGATTGCACAAGAAAGAAAGTCACCTCAATTGGCCTCAGATTGTGCTTTCTGAATTTGTTCTTCTTGTATGCTATAACCATGGTTCCCCAACGGTAAGGAAGTCCCCATATGTAGCCATTAGAATCTAATTTTCCCTTATTGTTCCTGCATAGATATACCTGAGAGACTTTGATAAAACTATAACAATTTTGATATTATAAATCAGAAGCCAATAACAATTCATACAGAGCATCCGGAAGTCAACTACAGTGCAAAGCCTGAGCAAACAATTGGACTTTTGTTGAATGCTCGGCATTCCTACTAGCGCTGCTAAAAGTTTGATAATGGCAAAGTCCACGAAGGACAGAAGAGCACAACAGGTATGATACTACACGTGCGCGCGCGCGCAAGAGAGAGAGAGAGAGAGAGAGAGAGAGAGAGAGAGAGGGACCAGTTAATTGATATTAAGAGGTCATAACTTACTTGAGCACAAACCAACCTTGCAGGCTCTAGAAAAGTTTAGATATACAACCCATCCCTAGAAAAGTTGTTAAATCACTTCACTTGCAGTGAACTGAGGCTTGCCCCAGCAGTCACCTCCCTCTGCTTAGAAACTAAAGATTCTAGGTTTTGAGTATTGGATGGTGCATTCCAAAGTATTTGACTTGAGTAATTATAGTGCGGATGGAACTCCCTCCCTTTCCCTCAAAATATAGATTATTTCACTATTAAAAGAAGGAATAAAAAGAACTTTTTAGAACACAAAAAATGACTGCATAAGTCTAAGTGTATATACTGATCAACTTTATGATTCACTATATATACTGAAACCTTTTTATGTGCAAATTCTTGTCTTTTCAGTATTCAGGTTTGCTTTTCAGTATTTGTGTTTGCAGGCATGGAAGCAAACCCAACCTGCAAACCCAAATATATGGCAAGGATCAAGGATACAAACTATGATATATGGATTGCAAGTATCAGATTCTCACCTTCCACTTGTTGCCTAAACTTTTAAACCAATCTTCCTGTTCAATGTCTTTCATGGGTTCTATTAAACCTCCGCTAATGGCATAGCTAAGCCAAGAATCACCAACAGAAACTATGTCAGCTGCCATGGCAGACTTAGGCTGCAGAGAACCTTTCTCAGAAGCTGAGGACAACTCAGAGTAAATGGACTCAAGACTTCCTCGGTACTCTGGAATTAATTTCAACCTTCTTCCTTGTGCTTGAATGAATTCCTACATTATACAAACATTATAAGAAAGAACAACATGAATGCGGAAAACAAAAGGACAACCAAATTACAACAATGTACTGACAATGTTGAATCAGATAAACAAATGCCCGTGAAAACCAAAAGATAAATCATTTATGATATGCTTGAGAATTGAAAGATTGGCCTACAACAAGATTTGTGAGCTGAAGATAACATAATCTATCCTTTCGTGCACCAATTTGACCTTGGGAAAAAAAAAAAAAATTGTTCCTCCAGAGAGCTTTCAGATGACAAAGTACTTATTTAGTAGTAGACTTTTTTTTCCAAAAAAAAGGGCAGCAGTAGAATGCAGAAAATTATCTACTTATGAATGCAAATATGAAAACTCGAAGGAGGTAATGAACTTGAACAAATCCATGTCTGTAGCAGCATTAATTCCTTTTTGACCAGATACATTTCAAATTTTAGAAAAATTCAAAACAAAAGCAAATAAATTAATAAGTCAACAAATAAAATGCCAGAGGCCACACCACAGGCAAGATTGAGCAAAGGATTTGGACCAGATACATTTCAAAGGATTTGCATTCTCCTTAAAATTTCTCTTCAGATAACATAACAAATCGCCAACCTTGATCCATGAGGGTGGTATGGAGCCACGAAGGGTGACAATCCTTAAGGGGACTGTGAGAGCATATGTCTTTGACTTCCAACTCTCAAGTGCAGCCCTTAACTCCTCATCCTCCACTCCTTCAGCACTTGTATCAGAGCTGTCCACTGCATTACTCCATTAAAGTTAATAGATTTGACACCATTTGCAAACCAAAAGCACCAAAAAAAATCATTACCAGACAAACAAGAATTGCTCGAATAAGATCTATGAAGCACTTATGAAGTATATGCATTTAAAAAAAGAATTATCATATATGTTATATGCATTGGGGTCAACTAAACACCAGCTGATAAGAAGCGAAACCGAAAGTTTTTTTTTTTTTTCCCTCTTTCTTTCTTCTTCTTCTCTCAAGTATCATTGCTTCTTGATACAGGGAAAAGTTCATAACTTTGATATAAGTATGTAATCCAACAGTAACAACATAACTTTCGGGCAAACTAGAACTCCCAAATAGAACTTCGGAAGAAAAATTATGAAAGATAACTCCTATAGCAGTCAATAATTGAGATGTTCAACTCAACCGAGAGCTTACATCGAGGAAAAACGAAAGTTGGGAATTTTATCCCAGAATCATTGATTCTTGAACCGAGAAAAACGAAAGGCGGGATTTTTCTTCCAATATCATAACTTTTCGACCCCGGGGAAAACCGAAAGGTTGGAGTTTTTTTTTACCCTCAACTGTCATCGCCTCGTGACACAGAGGGAAACGCCACAAACCTGAGGCAGTGGTGGCGGTGGGGGTACGAAGTGGAGCAGAACCGAGGGCACAGGCGCGGGCGCCGAAGCCGATGACGAAGACGACGGAGGCGGCCAGTTGGACGAGCAACGCCGAATACTGTCTGAGGGTTTCTGCGAGGGGGGGGAATGGAGAGGGGGACGGCGCCGGGCTGGTGCGGCCGCCGGACGCGCGGGGGAAGGCGGTGGAGGAGGAGGAGGAGGAAGAGAAAGGGGGTGTTTGGTTGAGGGAAGCGACGACGAGGCTCCGGCGCCAGAGGGAGGGAGATCTAGGGTTAGGGTTTGAGAGGTGGAGGAGGGGATGAGGAGGGGAAGGGAAGGGAAGGCAAGCCATGGAGAGCTCAGTTTTTTTGGAGAAGAAGGGCGGAACTCGATCGGATCCGGCTCGGTCCGCGCTGACGGTGGTTCCAATAATCGGAATTCCTTTACAGCCGCATAGCATTTCAGCGTTCGCTGCAAAGCGAAGCGAAACCATCTAAAATATCCATTTCTCCAGACTCTCCGCTCAGAGCGCCAAGGCCAGTTTTGGGTTGAAGATTTTACGAAATCCATGAGAATTGAGAACGTTCCAATCTAAAAAACCAAAAATCTAAGGATACAAAAATCACAAGATTAGAATTTTCTCCTTGAACCATTTTGACCGTGTTTGATTCACCGCATGGGTTGAACATGCATGAAAATCTTATGGTAGAGGGCATACTACGAAGGCTGAATTGGAATGGCTTTTTTTTAAATTTTTTTCTTTTTAATCTCCCAAATTAAATTGTTTTATATGCTTGTTAAATTTATTTATTAAATATTTTTTACATAATTTTTTTATTTAAAATCATGGTGGTTAGAATCGAACCGAATCAGCCGGTTGGACCGATTGAACCGAGATCCGAAGGTCAAACCAGTCCGATTCTAACATAAAACCGAATGTGTAAGAGACCATAGTAATCCAATTAACCCATCCGATTCATCCGTGAACCAATCAACCCAGTCTGAACCGGATGGGATCACAGGTTTTATTATCGTATTAATCTTAATTTTTTAATTAAAATTTAATCTTTATTAATATAAATATTTTATATTAAAATAATTGATTGATGGTTCAATCGATAATCCGATGGTTGAACCAATAACCTAGTGACCTAAGCCCTTGGCCAGGTCAATGTCCGGATCGGGTGACAACTAGGTTTAAAATGTTAATATTTTTATTATTAATAGTTATATAAATATTGGTAATATTTATTAATATTATATAATATAACTTATTAATAATAAATATTATTTAAAATAAAAATTTATTAAAAAATATTAGGCTAAACTACAGAATTAATCCTTGTATTTAGGGATTATATCACTTTGATCCTTAAACTTTAAATTATTATAAAAATAACCCTGAACTTTATGTTTTGTATCACTTTGACCCCTACCGTTAAATAGGGAAGATACCGTTTATTTTTATCCTATATGGCAGTATAGCACACGTGGCATTCAAATGATAAAAATAAATTTAAAATTTATAACTAATTCATTATTTAATAATTTAAAATATATATAAAATAATAATAATAATCTCTTTCATCCTGATTTGCCCTAAACTAGGGGGATAGCGCAGCGCGTACATGGGCACTCATGGGTTAGGGCAAATCAGGGTGAAAAGAGACTATTTTTGTTATTTTATATTTTTTTTAATTTATTAAATAATGATTTAGTTATGGATTTTAAATTTATTTTTGCCATCGGTAATATGCTATGTTGCCACGTAGGATAAAAATAAATGGCGCCTTTTCTATTTAACGATAGGGATTAAAGTGATACAAAACAGAAAGTTCAGTGTTATTTTTATAACTTTTGAAAGTTCAAGGACCAAAGTGACACAACCTCTTAAGTACAAAGATTAATTATATAGTTTAATCAAAATATTACTATTAATTCAACTCAACTTAATTCATCTTAGTTTTTTAAATTAAAAAAATATTATTATTAATAAAGATAAAATTAACTATATTTGAATTTAAATGCAATCAAACATAAATTTGATCATTTTTTTTTCTATCCTTAAATCTACATCGAGCATGAATCTTAAATATAAAAAAAAAAAAAGATTGGCTTTAAAATTCTTATGGATCCAATATGGAAAGGACGGTTAAATTCTGAACGTAACTACATTCAAGTATAAATAAATCTACTTCTTATTAATAATATATTTATTAAATATATTATTGATAATATATACTAATATAAGTATCATTAAATTAAAAATATTTATCTAATTAAATTAATATTTAATTTATAATTTATACTATTTTATTTTATTTGCAATAATAAATATGTATAAATTTTTATGATTAATTTATATATTTATAAACATTTTTATAAAATAAATTTATTCTTAATTGATAAACTATTTCTAATAAAAATATAAATTTAATTAAAAGTTATTAAATAAATATTTTTTGGTGAGACATTCCGCCTTATGATTTTTTTAAAAATTGATGGTTTGAATCTTAATTTTGGCGCGTGTGATCACCAAGGAAGAAGAACCAAATGAGGAGGAAAACTCTTTGGCTCTAATTAATTTATTATTGCTGGCACGTTTCATCATCTAGAAACAGCTAAAAAATTGAACAGTATATATTTCGATTGATGCAAAGCTCCCTCAAAGCTATTTTCAAGGGAAAAAAAATTGAAACGGTCATTAAAATGGCCACCAAATGAAACATTACAGCCAGCTACATGACTTCAATCGAACTGCAGTTAAAAACGCGTTGCCGATGAGCACCAGGCCGTGGAGAGCAACTACATTGGAAATATACTTCTAAATTTCAGTGAGGGAGTCACCTCCATCCCAAGTTAATATTCATATAACATATAAAAAGAAAAACATCCTCCCGTCATCTTGCCATGGATCGGAGATCAGAGAACATTAGCTTTAAGCAGTTCTACCATGTAGATGAGAGTTTGGCCAATTACAACTTCATTGATAACATGCATCATCAACATCAACTCAATGCAAGGGCAAATGGCAGCAGCATACACAATGGCCTGAAACTTGGTTTGGTGTTAGATATTGATGTTTGTTGTGTATAGTATGGCAGATGGTGGCTACCTACTTGAATCAGACTGAGGCTAGAGTTATACTCTATGTCCTTAAGACAATTTCGTCCCGCAATGGTGCTCACGGTCAGTATGACGATTGTCTCCCAGGATACAACAGTCTCCTTTTGATGAAAGCAGCACTACAATTCACCAAAATAATCGAACCAAGAATGCAACTCTTTTTCAATGCACTATTGCTATACTATCCTTAGGAAAGTATGCAAATGCCTAAGAGAGAGGAAGAACTGAATTGAATTTGATTCAATTCGGAATGGATAATTGGATGATTGGAATGAGAGGGTCTCAAGTCCTATTTATAGTTTTTTTTAGATGCCCTTTGGAAGCAACCTTATGCCCTTTGGAAGCAACCTTATGCCCCTTGGAAGCAACCTTACGAATTAAATTAATTCGAATTCTTTTGATCAAAGGATGTTTGATAAGCCCATTCACTTCGTGATTTTTAGATCATGTTATCAGATAAGCCTTTTCAAGGCTGTGATCTGAAGATCTGAAGATCAGATAAGCCCTTTCATAATTGTGATCTGATGATCACGTTATCAGATAAGTCTTTTCACAATTGTGATCTGATAATCACGTTATCAGATAAGTCTTTTGACATGACTTATCTACAACCGTTTGATTGAAGGGACGCCTTATCATCAACGGTTCGATTGACTTATCATTTGATCGAAGGGACACCTTATCAACGGTCCTGATGGTCAACCGTTGACCGGTCAAACGTTGACTGGTCAACCATCCAACGGTCAAATCATCAACGGTCATGATCAATCCTGATCAGCGATCACCAATGGTTGTGATCAATCCAAGTCATCGTTTGATCTCAGCCCCTCATCTCAATCCTGATCAGTTTCTACCGTCTGATCTTCATCATCAAAAAGATTAAAGCCCCTCAAGCTCCTCGCGACGATGCGTACGTGCGAAGTGCAAAGTGCGCCTACAAAGCGCCCATTGCGCCCTTCACACACGCGCGTGCGCGTGCGCGTGTGCGTGCGAGTGCGCGTGCGCGTGCCTCAAGCTCTCCTTCTATGGTGAGCCGAAGGAACACAGGCTTAAGGAGGAGGTTTCCATATAAGTGAACCTTCCTTCCTTGTTCTTTTCGATGTGGGACTAAATGTCCCCGCAATTTCTCATTCACATACATAAGGGGTTAATGGGCTTTCAAGGCCCATTAGGGTTTTCATGACCTATTTTGGCCCATTACCCAACAATCCCCCACATGAATGGAAATTGAACTTAGATCAAAGATTAGCAAAGATTGGCAAGGCAAACCCCCACATAAAAGGATTTTAATGCAAATGAATATGCAGACACACTAAAGAGAGTATAATGGGATGAAGTTGTATCGGGATAGGTAGCTTGTGGCTTTGAACCTTCCTTAGTGAGTTGTTATCGAGTTTACTTGCTAAAAGGTGAACGCGATGTCTTGAACCTTTCAGCATTTTGTGTAAACTAAGACAATAACAATCACGCAACTTCTTCCCGAGCATTCTTGTGGTTCTCATGGTTGTGTTCATTTTGGCCCCGAACAACTCCTGGTCTCATGAGTGCTTCAGAGAATTAAACCTTAAAATTCTCATAGAATTGGCCCAGTTCACACTCACATAGGTGATTCTTATTAAGAGTATCCTGCTATACCCCACATGATGTTCATGTCATAAGAATCATTAAAAGCAATGCTTATCCTAGTACCTTTAGCAGGTAGCACCAATTATCATAGGAATGAGTAGGATTGTACATCCTTAGTGCTATCAAGTCTCTTCATAATTTAGTTGTCCCTTTTGAACCTAGATCTTGGGATCTCCAGTCAGCTAGGTTGGGTATCCACTATGAAGATTTTTAGTTATAGGTTTTAAACCCATTCCCCTCGATAAACAGTTTACTTGATCTCTTGGTAACCCCTTTGTTAATGGATCCGCTAGGTTTTTCTTTGACTGAACATAGTCAATAGAAATTACACCAATTTCAAGTAACTGCTTAATGGTATTATGTCTACGACGTATATGTCTAGACTTACCATTATATATCTTATTCTGTGCTCTGCATATTGCCGATTGACTATCACAATGTATGCATATTGCAGACACAGGCTTTGGCCAACATGGAATATCTTCTAAAAGGTTTCGAAGCCATTCTGCTTCTTCAGCTGCCTTTTCTAAGGCAATAAACTCAGATTCCATAGTGGATCGAGCTATACATGTTTGCTTAGAAGATTTCCATGACACAGCACCTCCTCCTAAGGTGAATACATATCCACTTGTGGATTTTGTATCTTCTGTGTTAGATATCCAATTAGCATCACTGTATCCTTCTAATACAGCTGGATATCTTGAATAATGTAATCCATAACTTAGGGTATATCGCAAATATCTTAATACCCTTATTAGAGCTGTCCAATGATTTGGACCTGGATTACTTGTAAATCTACTCAACTTATTGACAGCATATGCTATGTCAGGACGAGTACAATTCATGACATACATTAAACTGCCAATTATACGTGAGTATTCCAATTGAGATATGGGTTCTCCAGTATACTTAGCCAAATGTAGATTAACATCTACAGGTGTTTTCACCGGGCTAGTATCATACTTTTTATACTTATTTAATATTTTCTCAATATAATGAGATTGAGATAATATTATTTCCTCAGATGTTCTAGTGATTCGAATCCCTAGTATAACATCTGCAACACCCATATTTTTCATATCAAAATGTTTGATCAACATTTTCTTTGTCTGTTTAATCATTTCAGTATTACTACCAATGATTAACAGGTCATCTACATATAAGCAGATTATCACATACCCTTCAGGCAGGGTTTTGGCATATATACATTTGTCACATTCATTTATTTTGAATCCATTTGATAACATAACATTATCAAATTTTATATGCCATTGTTTAGGTGCTTGTTTTAATCCATATAAGGATTTAACAAGTCTACACACCTTCTTTTCTTTTCCTGGAACAATAAATCCCTCAGGTTGTTCCATATATATTTCTTCATCTAATTCACCATTCAAAAAGGCAGTTTTAACATCCATTTGATGAATTTCAAGATTGTTAATGGCTGCAAAAGCGATTAACATTCTTAAAGATGTTATTCTACTTACTGGTGAATAGGTATCAAAGAAGTCTATACCTTCTTTCTGTTTGAAGCCCTTAGCCACTAATCTGGCTTTATACTTGTCAATTGATCCATCAGCTTTTAGCTTTTTCTTAAATATCCACTTGCACCCTAAAGGTTTCATACCAGATGGTAGGTCTACCAACTCCCAGGTATGATTATGCATGATGGACTCAATTTCATTATTGACAGCTTCTTTCCAAAAGGGTGCTTCTGGATTAGACATTGCCTCTTTGAATGTCTGAGGTTCATCTTGTAACATATAAGTTACATAATCAGGACCAAAAGACTTTGCTATTCTTGGTCTCTTACTGCGTCTAGGTTCATCTTCAGGATATTCATCCTGATGACTACTACTAGCAGTATTATCATCATAAGTTCTTTTATTTGAACTTATTTCTAATTTCCTTTTACTTGGAAATATATTTTCAAAGAATGTTGCATTCCTTGATTCCATGATTGTATTTATCTGTATATCAGATATATCTGATTTATACACAAGAAAGCGATATGCACTACTATTATGTGCATATCCGATAAATATACAATCAACAGTTTTAGGTCCTATTTTGACCTTTTTGGGGTCCGGAATAGCTACTTTAGCTAGACACCCCCACACTCTTAAGTAATTATAAGAAGGCTTCTTTCCTTTCCATAACTCATATGGTGTAACATCCTTCTTCTTAAGAGGTATCTTGTTTAGAATATGATTTGCTGAGAGAATTGCTTCTCCCCATAAATTCTGCGGTGTACCAGAATTTATTAACATAGCATTCATCATTTCTTTTAATGTGCGGTTTTTACGTTCCGCAATTCCATTAGATTGAGGTGAGTAAGGAGCAGTAGTTTGATGAATAATGCCATGCTCCTGACAGAATTTGTCAAAAGGTGCATCGTATTCACCACCTCTATCACTCCTTATGGCCTTAATCCTTTTTCCAAGTTGATTTTCAACTTCATTCTTATAACATTTAAACACTTCTAAAGCCTCATCCTTAGACTTTAGTAGATACACATAGCAGTATCTTGTTGAATCATCTATAAATGTTATAAAATACTTTTTACCTCCTCTAGTTTGAATTGACTTTAAATCACATAGATCACTGTGAATTAAGTCAAGAGGTTCAGTATTTCTTTCAACTGATGGAAATGGTGTTTTTGCTAACTTAGCTTCAACACACACTTCACACTTGTAATGTGGATCGATTTCATGATTAGGTAATAATTCTAATTTCATTAATTTTTGTAATGAATTAAAATTTACATGTCCTAATCTATCATGCCATAGACAAGAAGAGTCAATCATATAAGCAGAAGAAGATGCTTTATTCATTTCAAGGTTTCTGTGTACAGTCATTACATTGACCTTGAATAAACCATTATTCAAGTAACCCCTTCCAATAAATATACCCCCCTTAGTGAGTACAAATTTATCAGACTCAAAGACCATCCTAAAGCCATGTTTGCTTAGGAGGGAGCCTGATATAAGATTCTTCCGGATGTCTGGGACATGTAGTACATCATTTAGTAGAAGCTCCTTGCCAGATGTCATTTTCATAACAATGCGGCCAATTCCTTCTATCTTGGATGTCGCGGAGTTACCCATGAACAGATTTCTGCCATTGATAGGAGTATATGATGAGAACATACTCTTATCAGAGCAGACATGCCTGGTAGCTCCAGTGTCTATGTACCACTCATTTGCTTTGTCAACCATGTTTGCTTCAAATACAACAGCTGACAGCATCATCTCGGATATCTCTTTGGATAGGGATTCAGTCATGTTGACCTCTTTCTTTTCTTTATCCTTGAAACGGCAGTCCTTGGATTTGTGTCCTTGCTTACCACAAACAAAGCACTTTCCCTTGAATTTATATTTCTTTGGATTGCCCTTCTTCTGTTTAAAGCCTTCGCCTGAAAACTTGCGTTTCTTCTTCCCTTCTATGAGGTTGGCCCTTGGCTCAGCAGGTTGTCCTCCTGCCTTCTTTTCTTGGCTCTTATTGTCCTCCTCGATCCTTAGGCGGACAATTAGGTCTTCAAGTCCCATCTCCTTCCGCTTGTGCTTCAGGTAGTTCTTGAAGTCCTTCCATAATGGTGGTAGCTTCTCTATGATAGCTGCTACCTGAAATGACTCGCTAAGAGACATTCTCTCTGCATGTATCTCATGCAGGATGATCTGGAGCTCTTGGACTTGCTCCATAACTGTTTTGTGGTCGACCATTTTGTAGTCTAGGAACCTTCCAACCACAAATTTCTTGTGTCCAGCATCCTCTATTTTGTACTTTTTATCTAGGGATGCCCATAACTCCTTGGCAGTAGCAATACTACTGTACACATTATACAGGGTATTGTCCAGACCATTGAGTATATAATTCTTGCAAAGGAAGTCTGAGTGCTTCCATGCTTCCACCGCAGCAATGACTTGCTTGTCGGTCTCCCCTTCCTTCAGGACAGGCGGATCTTCATTCAATACTCTGACTAGATTCAGAGTTGTGAGGTAGAACAGCATCTTCTGTTGCCACCTCTTGAAGTCAGTGCCGGTAAACTTCTCCGGCTTCTCGGCTTGAATGGATGTATGCATGGTAGCCATCTGCAGCAGCACTTCTGGAGGACGGAAATTGTCTTAAGATTGTTTGTTGTGTATAGTGTGGCAGATGGTGGCTACCTACTTGAATCAGACTGAGGCTAGACTTATACTCTATGTCCTTAAGACAATTTCATCCCGCAATGGTGCTCACGGTCAGTATGACGATTGTCTCCCAGGATACAACAGTCTCCTTTTGATGAAAGTAGCACTACAATTCACCAAAATAATCGAACCAAGAATGCAACTCTCTTTTCAATGCACTATTGCTATACTATCCTTAGGAAAGTATGCAAATGCCTAAGAGAGAGGAAGAACTGAATTGAATTTGATTCAATTCGGAATGGATAATTGGATGATTGGAATGAGAGGGTCTCAAGTCCTATTTATAGTTTTTTTAGATGCCCTTTGGAAGCAACCTTATGCCCTTTGGAAGCAACCTTATGCCCCTTGGAAGCAACCTTACGAATTAAATTAATTCGAATTCTTTTGATCAAAAGGATGTTTGATAAGCCCATTCACTTCGTGATTTTTAGATCATGTTATCAGATAAGCCTTTTCAAGGCTATGATCTGAAGATCTGAAGATCAGATAAGCCCTTTCATAATTGTGATCTGATGATCACGTTATCAGATAAGTCTTTTCACAATTGTGATCTGATAATCACGTTATCAGATAAGTCTTTTGACATGACTTATCTACAACCGTTTGATTGAAGGGACGCCTTATCATCAACGGTTCGATTGACTTATCATTTGATCGAAGGGACACCTTATCAACGGTCCTGATGGTCAACCGTTGACCGGTCAAACGTTGACTGGTCAACCATCCAACGGTCAAATCATCAACGGTCATGATCAATCCTGATCAGCGATCATCAATGGTTGTGATCAATCCAAGTCATCGTTTGATCTCAGCCCCTCATCTCAATCCTGATCAGTTTCTACCGTCTGATCTTCATCATCAAAAAGATTAAAGCCCCTCAAGCTCCTCGCGACGATGCGTACGTGCGAAGTGCAAAGTGCGCCTACAAAGCGCCCATTGCGCCCTTCGCACACGCGCGTGCGCGTGCGCGTGCGCGTGCGCGTGCGCGTGCGCGTGCGCGTGCGCGTGCGCGTGCGCGTGCCTCAAGCTCTCCTTCTATGGTGAGCCGAAGGAACACAGGCTTAAGGAGGAGGTTTCCATATAAGTGAACCTTCCTTCCTTGTTCTTTTCGATGTGGGACTAAATGTCCCCGCAATTTCTCATTCACATACATAAGGGGTTAATGGGCTTTCAAGGCCCATTAGGGTTTTCATGACCTATTTTGGCCCATTACCCAACAATTGAGAGATCCATGATGACCTAAAGAAAATTTCAAAGAGGTGTCTCACAAAACTTCAGTCAGGGAGAGTCAAAATTTAGAGCTAAAGATCAATGGTAGAATGTAAATGGTATTTTCATCACCATTAGTGAAACACTTAGGGTATGTTTGGATGGAAGATATGTAGGAGTGATTTTATTTGAATCAGAAATTTTAAAATTTTAAAACCAAATTTTTTTGGCTTTTCAAGAGAGAATTTCTAAAATTTTATAGAATTTATAAATTTCTCAAAGTAGTCATTTATAAATTCCACCTCTATAGGTGTCATTTATAAATCCCTTCTAAAAATTCAATTGAAAACCGTCAAAATACTTAAATTTTGTTTACATACCAAAATATTTACATAAATAGTACAAAATTTTATTTACATAAATATTTTATTTTAATATTTATTTTATTTTAAATAGTTTTATAATTTTATGCTATTTTATTCATTTATTTTTATTTTATTTATTAAATATTTTATTATTAAGATTTATTTTAAAATATTAATATTTTATTATTTATTAGCTAAGGTACAAGGTAAAATTAGTTGTGAAAGGCTTCAATTAAAAATATGATATGATTTTAAATAGATTTTTCACCTGTATTGAAAATATCATCCATCTAAATGGTACTTAGTTTGGCTACAAGCATGGACTTAACAATTGAATAACTGGATGTTAAAATAGCTTTTCTTCGTGATGACTTAGAGAAATATATTACATAGACCAATTAGAAGGTTTTAAAGTAAAAGAAAAAGAAAACTAAATTGCAGAATGAATAAGAACTTGTATACGTTGAAGTAAGCACTGAACTAATGGTATAAAAAAAATTGAAACATCCATTGGGGAGCATGGCTATAATTGAGACAATTGTGTATTTTGTTTAAAATTTTTCTGATGGTTATTTTTTATTATCTTGTTTTATATTATTGATGCATTGATTGTTGGACATGATGTTAGAGAGATTGACATGTTAAAGAAAGAGCTCAATACATCCTTTGCCATGAAAGGCTTAAGGTTACCAAAGAAAATCTTTGACAAAAGAGTTACCCATGATGAGAACACTAAGATGCTATTGTCATCACAAGAGAAATATATTGAGAAGATGCTTGAAAGATTTCATATGGATAATATTAAACCAATTAGTACATCTCTTTCTAATCATTTTAATTTCAAGTTGAGCTTCAAACAAATATCTCTGATGAGAAAGAAAAGAAAGAAATAAAGAAAATTTCATATGCTTCAATAGTAAAAAATTTGATATATGCAATAATGCATATAAGGACAAACACAGCATATAGTATCAAAGTTGTTGATCGGTTTCTTTCTAATCCTAATAGAGAGCATCAGACTATAGTAAAATTGATTTTTAATACTTCAAAGGCACTTTCAGAAGTGTCTTTACTTTGAAAGTGGCAAACCTACATTGAAAGGCTACAAAAATGTAGAAATGACTAGATATATAGATTATAGAAAGTCTATCTTGGGGTATTTAATCACTTCTACATGGAGAGATATATTTTGATACTTAAAATTACAAAAGTGTATTGTACTTCCTACTACTAAAACAAACCTTATTGTAGCTACTAGAGCTTACAAAGAGTTGTTAGAACTGAGGTTGAAGCAAGGAAGATATACACTCATTATGATAGTTAAGAGTATCATCCATCTCAATAAAATTCAAGTTCTCATTTTAAGTTGAAGCATATTGATATCAGATATTATAGGATATGAGATGTTTTGGAATCTAAGATGTTAGATCTTTATAAAATCTTTACTAATTACAATGGTATAGATATGATGGCAAAGACCATATCGAAGGAGAAGCATAAATGTGTTTAGCTATATTGGATATGATAAACCTCTCTATATAGGGAGGTTTGTTGGATTATTCCTTCTACATGAAGATGGTATCCTTATTGGGAACAAATAAAGTTAGTTATTAAGAACTCATATGGAAGACCAAAGGCCACATGGAGGAGCTAATTTGTAACGATCCGGGCCCACGGGCCCGTTTCGTTACAAGAAAGCAAGACAGACAAGCTCCACACCAACTTGGGCCATCACAGCCCAAAAAGGGATCCAATTGGTGCCTTGTCCTTCTTACTTTACTACATATAATCCACTTAACCAACTCCCAATTATCCGATGTGGGACAATTGAGAGGGGCATCATAATCTACCCCTCTTAACAAAGGCGACGTCCTCGTCGCCAGGGGTAATTGATCACAACCACCAGGCAGGCAAGATTCTAGAGGTGGCCCCCACAGGTTCAAGAGGTGGCTCTCATCCCCCATGAATATAGCACTTTGTCATGTGTGGCACTTAGCTCCTGCACTTCCGACTGGTGCGAGGCTCTTATACCATTTTGTAACGATCCGGGCCCACGGGCCCGTTTCGTTACAAGAAAGCAAGACGGACAAGCTCCACACCAACTTGAGCCATCACAGCCCAAAAAGAGATCCAATTGGTGCCTTATCCTTCTTACTTTACTACATATAATCCACTTAACCAACTCCCAATTATCCGATGTGGGATAATTGAGAGGGGCATCACATAATTACTTGTTATTTATTTAACTTTGATTTGGCTTCACAAAGAAGCCTTGCAAGTGGCTTTATTTCATCTAAGAATAGGAGGAGTAAAAAAGGTAGGTTCATCAAACTATAGAGGACCAGAGAAATAACAGAAAAGAAGAAGAAAAAAGCTCTCAAAAATCTAACTATTTTGTTGTTTCACTTGGATGGTAATTTGAACACCGATCAAACTAAAACTTTATAAGAGTATCTATAACATTGGAAGACAAAATCTCAATAATCAATATCAGAGTTGAAGTGTTCTACCTAAGTTTTGAAAGGATTCATTTTCTACCATGCTGGATAACATCTCTCCACTCTTTTATTATTATCAACCTTTAATTGGTGAAGAATATTATTGTTGTAATAGTGATTTTAGTTAATGATGTTGTTCATTCTCTAGCATGTTTTGGAGAAGCCTTATTGTAATCTTACATTTTATAGCAGAAGAAAATTGTTAGAATTTGTCTCATAATTTCATGGTTTTTTCCATCATGTTGGTAGGTTTTTGATGTAAATCTTGGTATTCTTTGTAGCTAATTGATATGGCTGTTTGTAGATTTTATGACTTTAATGCACTTGCACACGGATAGAGAAAGCATAGCTCTCCTAATATTGTAATATTCTTTATCTACGATCGCATGAAATAAAATAGGGTCTTAATAAAATCTAGATCCCTATTTTAACTTTTAGAACAGAGAGTTGATAGGAGTTGAAATGAGAAAACAACAACCTTATGATATTTTCAATCCAAAATTTGATGATAGAACTTGAGTCTATTGGCTGGTTAACTTCTCATGGTGGTCAATAAAAGCACATATTTACCACGGGTTCTAATGTTGATTATTAGAATCATTGCCTTGTGCAGCATAAAATTTCTTTCTAATTTTAAAAAATAATAACAATAGCCTAATATTATCAACAATTTACTTGAATATAAAAAGATCTTGGACCTTAACATGGTCATCTTTGAAATGCTTAAGAAGTCTATGTGCTAAAGAAAAATATTTATCAAAGAAAGTTGTAACCCTCTGCAATTAATTTGGGGACACCTGACGTCTAGTTTCCTTTTTGCGTCTAGGACCCGGTAAGACGTCTGTATTTTCGAGTCTCCGCGTGACGGATGGGTTCTCGATTCCCTTGATCCGAGGCATCGCAAGGGTGCTTATTAGGAGATGGAGGATAACTCTCTCCTTCATCCCTGCGCACGCCTTCTCCAGGTAATTCTCTGCCCATGTTTCATCACAGAGAGGGAGGGAATCGATCGAGAGAGAGAGAGAGAAGAGCTGAGTGTGAGAGATCAGAGAGCCTCAGCCGATGTTTGTGCCTTTGTTGTCCGTCCCTGTGCCGATCTTAGTTCGGGCCCGGCGTGTTAGTAATAGTGCCCTAGGCCTATTGTATGGACATGGTATTTTGAATATTTATGAACAATTACTATTATCATAATTTGCATGTTTATTATATAATAATATCCTTGAATAATATTATGAATTATTCTAAATGTCCCTAATCGATTATTGTTGTGGGAATAACAATAAATTAAGATTAGTATGAAATTTGATTGATATTCATGAGATGAATATGTGTATGAGATACAAATCAAATTTATATGTATTTGTTGAGAACAAATATTGGACAAGACCCGCCTTGAGATTAATACATGGATCAAAGTCATAAGTTAATCTCTAGTAGTTGTGTCATTAAATCCTTAGACCTGAGATTGCCATAGTTCTCAACATGAGGAATATTACGTTTTGATATAATCAAACATTGTCTTTAACCGGATGATTATAAAGATTATGATTGAACATAATAAGAATCATGTAGTGAGATGTGAGTGATTAAGATGGAATTTGTCCCTCTTATTATAAGAGAGATATCTCTGGGCCTCTCGATGATTGAGACTGAGAAATGCATGGCCATGCTCAAATGAATTGATGGAGATCAATATCATTTGTTTAGTCAGTCTAATTGGGTTTCGAGAAATTAAAGATAGAGAGATATAAGGTTGACTTTATCCATGCCTTATATTCTATCAAGATATCATGTGACAAAAGGATTATGTTAATAGCTACTTTAAGGTTGTCTCGGAACATGAGCTTTTCATTTAACTTGGGTAGTCATAATGTCTTGCTAGAAGCCGCTTATGACTTGTAGGTTCAAAATATGATTTAGGCCTACTACCAACGTTAATTGAACCTATAGGATCGCACACTAAGAACAGACAATAATGGTTATGATTTGTTACTTTTTATATAATTTAAAATGATGAGATTATTTTAAATTACAAATAATAATTAGTTGTCATTTAGATTCGAGTTTAATTTTAAGAAAATTTAAATTCGTAATTTAAATTGTGATAAGTAATTAAATTGTTACATTTTCTTATTGGATAAAAAAATAATCCATAAAGTTTTTTGGTTAAAAATATATATTCCTTATTTTGTAAGGAAAGGATTTAAATTGTTATTATTTAAGAGGAGTTTTAAATAAATATCAATTAAAATCTTAGTTAACCAAAATTCCTAGCATTATATATATGTTCGATATATATGTTTTAGAGTCTATGGGGCATTTAAAAGGTAACGTCGATAGGGGCATTTGAAAGGTCACGTCGATTGGGGCATTTAAAAGGTCACATCGATTGGGGCTTTCAAAACGTCATATCTTTTGCCTTAAAGATGGAAAAACAGAGAGTTGAAAATATGGGTTCATTTTTATGAAAAATGGAATGGTTAAACTAGCATTCAAAACCATTTTGGTGTCTGTTCATGTGTGGATACTTGTAGAGGGTGATCGTCTTTCTGAAAGGCAGCACCTTTGAAGATCCGAGAAAACCCAACACAAGAACAGAAGGATTACATACTAATAACAAAAGGTAATAACAAAAGGTAATATTTTCATTTATCCTTCTTTCGGTTTTTATGAAACGCATGTGATTCTTGGTGGGTTATAAATTTATTTTGTTTCCGCTGCAATTTTATTCCAATTAGATTGGAATTTTTCATTCCGTAACCCAACACGGCGATGTTCTCGCTGCCTCGCCGGGCCTGGGCAGCGGTCGGTGGCCTCCACCGGTGCCGGGCATGCGTCCGGTGGAGGTCCGACCGACCGATGGTGGCTGGCTGTGCCACCGGCACGAGTAGGAGCCACGGTTGAATGAAAGAGAGAAAGAGGAAGAAAGAGGTGGAATGAGTGAAAGTTGGGGCACGGCCGCGGTGGCGGCCGGCTCTGAATCGGTCGTCGGTGGCCAGTCTACCCAGGGAATGGCTGGCGGCGGCCCTGGCCGCCGGCACGAGCCTCCCCTGGTTTGGGTGAACCAGGAGAGGGGGTGAAACAGAGGATGAAAAGAAATGTGATCGTATGGGCCATTTTGGCTGTTTTGATTTGGGCCTGTTGGGCCGGCTTTCAAGCCATTTTGAGCTGTGTTTTGGGCATTGTATTGGGTCAGGATTGGAGAAAAAAAAAATATGGCCTGGATCAGTGTTAATCCTAATTTTTTGGGGTATTTTTATTTTCCCATTTGGGTATTTATATTGAGAGATATTCGAGCCCAAAGTTGGGCCCAAGATTAGTTTGGGTAGAATTTAAGGGACATTTTATTTTAGAGACTTAATTGTGTAAAATGATGCTGTAGGTACCCAGATGTCCAAATAGCTGGTTTACAGTTTGGGATTTGCATACTGAGGTAAGTAAGCCAATTATCATGATTTTATAAATTATTTAATTTAAAAATCTTTGGATTTATAGCTGTATGCATATTTATGAAATGAGAAAAATGGAGTTTCATTTATATTGACTATTTTGAATTAGTAAATAGTACCATGAGTTTACAAATAAGTATTTGCTATGATTATTATAGCTAATAATATTTTGCAAAAGTAATGGCTTTATATGTATGTGCAAAAGATGAAGTATATGCTTATTTTGACTTTGCAAAATATAATGGTACTATTGATATGCCTATATGCAATTGTTAATAATGTTCAAACACTGCATATGTGATGTGACTATGATTATTACAGCTGGTAATATTTTGCAAAGTAATGGTTTTATATGTATATGCAAATATGAAGAATATGATTACTTTGACCTTGCAAAATATGTTGATATTATTAAGATAATTATATGCAATTGCTAATAATGTACAAACCACTGTATATGTGATGTGGGAAGCTTATGCTTATGATGATGCATAATATGTTACATGCAATTATGATGATGATATTGAGATAAACTTATATGTGTCGCCGCGGTTCTCATATGATGTGAAATGCCAAGTGATACGGAACCCACCTCCACAGGGGAAGATATGTGGAGGACATACATCTGTAGGGTGTGTTGTTATTGTTTTTGATATATGGCATAACGCTGGTACCAGGACCTTTCCTCTTAGGGGACATTTAAGAGTGATACATCCCAGTTGGGTGTTGTAGGACCGTGGAATACATAAGAAATAGTGATTATATAAATACAGTGGATTTATTTACATTGCATATTTTGGTATTTATTGTATGATTTAGCTTCCAAACTTACTTTGAGAAAATGATATGCATACTTTGATAATATAACAAGTGTGTTTGAAACTGAAAGCTTTTTATTTGTAAAGCTGATTTGATTTGATAATATTATGAAATGATTAAATGATTATATTATATTATAGTAGGCTTACTTATTGAGTGCGAGCTCATGTAAATCTCACAATGTTTTTCAAAGCCACAAGACTGAAGAAGGAATTATGGGGTAGATGGAGCTTCTATTAAAATAAATTAGATCCATTATGTTGATGTAACCTCAATAATGTTTGTATGTAGAGCTTGTAGCCCAAACCTTTTAGTTATGGATTATATTAATGTCATGGACTTTGAATTATATATAAATATTGCCTTATTGGAATTAAGTATTTTGTTTCGAGATGCCTTGCAAGCCTGGCATGCGGCTGGTTGTCATCCTATCTCAAATTTTATGTCTAAAACGTGACAAAAGTCATGCCAACCCATTTGCTACCATGCTAATCCTTTGAGATCATGGTCTATGGCTTTTATCTTATTCTTCTTCTTCCCACCGTAGAACTCTTTTCTACTCTTTTTTTAATGTCCAGTCCATGTATACCAACCTTCAAGCTTAATTTACTTAACCAATAGGTTTCATTTGAAAACTTCCACAAATAAACCAGGCTTTTTGTTTATCTATTCGTATTAAAATTATTTATAATGGATGTATCATAGAGATGGGGACATATATGAGCTGTCTGAGTGCTGGAACTTGTTTGCAAGTAGAATCTTGTTGGTGGGATGGTGACAAAATTAATGGAACTTAAAACCTTAAAGACAAGGTCTTAAAAAAGAAAAAAATGTATAGAGAAATAGAAGTATCGTTGACAAGTCCAACTATACTTTATGAACTCTCAAGTAGTTTTTAAAAACATAAGAAAAGAAGGTAAAAGATGAGTATTTTTTTATACTCATGATGGTTCAAATCCATGCCATGTCAGCATTGGCCAGCAAAATATATATATATATATATTTACCCTTAATCAAACGAAAGGGATGTGCACCACACGTCGAAGTCATTATTAACTTCTATTTTGTTGACATCTAACCAACCTAAGGTACTCTAATTAAGTCTTAAAGAATTTTTCTTACTAAATGAAAGTGAAAGCAACATGGAAGACTACCATTGCATCGACCAAAGCATCAGGAACTCTGATACTCAATACGCTTCATCCTGTTTTAAATTTTTTTTTTTTTTTAACAAAAGCTAAGCTACGTCAGTTGAGATAAAAAATATTCACAACAGTCAAGAAGAGGCATTTTATGACAATTCATGAATTGATTAACAACTAAGGCTTCTTGTCTTGCTCTTAGATTCTGTACTCATGTCATGATAGGACAGTATTAATGCATCTGATAACTTAAGCACAGCTTCTATTGAGGTTGATTTGATATCAATATAAAATTGCATGCACTACCTATAATATAATTATCAAAATTGTTAGAACGCATTTGACACATTAAATTAGAAAAGGACTAGAAATATTTTATTTTTAAATTTATTTTAAATAAAAATAAATTAATTTTTATCATTTTTTTTCATTCAACATGGAATAAAATAACATTCTCATGGATTCAGTTAAGATATATTTTTAAATTTTTAAATTCTTACTATTATTTTATTTTTAAAATTTTTATATAAAATTTTTAATTATTAATATATATTTTTTTATTTACGGCATCAACATCAATGCAAGACGGAAGAAAGCATGATGAACGAAGGCCCTCATGCCTTGCCCCATCACATCTCATCAAATGGGGAAATTCTATTCGCGCCCACCAAATACCTCTCAGCACCCGCATTTAAAAAAAAAAAAAATTTACTAAGTACACCCACATTGTTACTCACTACACCCACCCATATTTTCTTAATCCCTAAACTACCCTCACACCCTTTCACCCCTCAAAATCACTCAGCACACCCTCAACCCGCGCCGCCCCCCCCCCCCTCCCGCCCTCCACCATTGATCCCGGCGAATCCCGGCGGAGCGAATCTCCGGCGGAGCTCCTCCTCCACCCTCCTTCCCGGCGGATCTCCGGCGAGGTAAGTCTCTTTTTTTTTTTTTTTTTTACTTACCGGCATGGGAGGTACCGGCGGAGCGGGTTGTCCGGCATGGGAGCTCCCATGCCGGCGGCGGCCCGGCATGAGAACGAGGAAGGGAGCCGGCGGGCCGCCGGCTCCCTTCCCGTTAAGCAATTTTTTTTTTTTTTTTTTTTTTGGGCCGCCGGCTCCCTTCCCGTTAAGAAAAAAATTTTTTTTTTTGTTTTTGTGAGTGCCGGCGGCATTCCCGCCGGGAGCTCCCTCTCCGGCGGGTTGTCCCGGCATGGGAGCTCCCATGCCGGCGGCGGCCCGGCATGAGAACGAGGAAGGGAGCCGGCGGCCCGCCGTCTCCCTTCCCCGTTAAGCAATTAATTTTTTTTTTTTTTTTGTGAGAGCCGGCGGCATTCCCGCCCGGTGCTCCCTCTCCGGCGGGTTATCCGGGGAGGCATGGGAGCTCCCAGATCGTTAACAGTAAATTTATTAACCCACTTGCACATAACACTACTGAATTTTGGTAATTGCACTTATTGGCTTGGCAATTGCACTTATTGGCTTCTCATTCTTGATCAATTTAGTCTTATAATTCATAAATGTAAATCTGAATATTTTGTTCAGTTTCATCATATAACTTGTCTACTTGAATTGCATTTTGATTGACGTATATGCTGATACTCAGTTTCAGATATGGATGCTGGTTCCTCGCGATTTAGACCCACGGCGTCAGCCAGAAGACGTCGTGCCGGTCATGCTGAGGCCGAGGTTCCTGCTGCACCATCGCCCCCTGCTGAGGCCGTAGACGAGGACATGCCCGCTATGGACGTTGAGGGTGAAGCTGTCGGGCCATGTCCAGGAGGTCCAGAGGATGAGTCTGTCCTGAGTAGTTTCAGGACACATATAGCAGCCTCGATCTGGAGGCAACAGGTATTATTTAATTGCTATTGCATTTTACTTTCTTTAATGTATCATTACGATGCTGTGATATAAATTATATTATTAATGGCATTTATATTACAGGAACGGGCTCCACTGAAGTGCATGAACCATGCTGCCAAGGTAGCTGAATGGCAGTGGTGGGAATCAAGGCAACCAAATAGGAAGTTCAGGGCAATCATAGAGCAGTCGGGCCTTATAGATCTAGTGCACTCCTCTTATCGGTTCACCGATAAGATTCTTGTCTCCGGCTTTGTAGAGAGATGGCAGCCCGAGACGAACACCTTCCATCTACCCTGTGGCGAGATGACTATTACATTGGACGATGTAGCCGCCATCTTAGGGATTACTGTCACGGGTTCCTCAGTGTCATGTGAGAGGATGAGCGATCGGGAAGCTGAGGACATCCTTGTTGAGCTATTGGGTGTGTCAGATACAGATGCGCGTCAGGAGGTTTATCTGTACGTGGTCAGTCTGTTAGGTTAGAGTGGCTGAAGAGTCATTTTCACACTGTATCTGATAGAGATAGTCATCACAGGATAGAGTGTGCAGCGCGGGGGTATTTGCTATTTTTGATAGGGTGCACACTCTTTGTTGATAAAAGTGGAACGAGGGTGCCTATAGCTTATCTTGCTCTATTTAGGGATTTGGATAGAGTGAGATCATATTCCTGGGGTGCCGCTGCTTTGACTTTCTTGTACCGTCAGCTGGGGATTGCGTCTAGGGCATCAGTTAGACAGATCAGTGGATACATGACGCTGCTCCAGGCTTGGATTTATGAGCATTTTCCAGATCTCACTCCTCATCCATCCCTTGATTATACTGATGCGAGGCCCCGCGTGCAGCGTTGGCATCCTGGCACTCCATCACGTACCTCGATGGACCATTTAGTTGTTCTTCGTGAGTCATTGGACGTTTTGAGGGCCGATCAGGTATGTACCATGATGTGTCGCTTGTATATTTAAGTTTTTTTAATTTGCTATATATGACCTAGCTGGGTATTGTTTATATGTTGCAGGTCATTTGGGATCCCCATCGTCATCAGCGAGCTGATCGTCCGTTCCTAGACATTGCATTCTTCAGTGGATGCCTAAAGTGTATGGATGTCGTAGAACCCTATCATCCTGAAAGGGTTCTACGACAGTTTGGTCGGATACAGACGATCCCTCGCGCGCCACTAGCCCCTGCGCGAGCCAGTAGAGGACCGACAGCAGGATCGTACCGTATTGCATATGTCTTCTTGGATCAGTTATGGGAGGAGTGGGAGGATCACGTACTGAGCCAACGTCGTAGGAGCCATCCGGTTGTCCGACCATCGGACTGTGTTCCGGATATATGGATTGGTATTCTCGTATCACGCACTTGGTTGTCCACCCCCCAGAGAGCCGATCCAGCATATATGATCGTGCACGAACTGAAGATGTTGATGTTGATCTTGACGTTTACCGGCGGCGCTGTGAGGATGCCATCAGCATTTGTACCAACACTCTAAATATGGGTCGGGTGGAGATTGCATCATTTGGGACCGACTACATGTACGATGTTATGTCGCATATGGCTGATGTTCTGCAGGGTCAGCACATCTCGACTGTTGAGCCTGATGTGCCTGGACCTAGTCATGCGACACCTGATGTGCCTGGACCCAGTCATGCACGACCTGATGTTCCTGGATCTAGTCGGGCACCCACACAGCAGTATAGGCGTCGACGACGACGGGCTGGGGATTGATTGGGATGGGATTTGTATTACTTTTGCTTGTTACAAAGTCAATATTTTGTTATATGTAACATTCAAAGCAAATGAAATGAAATGAAAGTTTCAATTCCAAATTTTTGTCTTATTTACAAACATTTCATCCCTTGCCATTCCGTTTCATCCGTGCCATCCCGTGCCGGTACGTGCCGGGCCATCTGGTGCTAACACCGCACAATTATCGCGCAAATCACATTGATTATATCTAAAATATAATGACATTTGTTATTGAAAAATATCAAAGGCCAATCAAAGGCGTGCCGTGCCAATGAAACGCTTGCCGGGCCAATATTACGCCTGGGCCATCAATTGCTACCCCGTGTCATCTGCGCACCAGATGGCTCGGGACCCATATCCTCCTCGACATTCCACTCAACCACAAAGCCCCGTGCCGGGCCGTGCCGGCCCGTGCCGGTGGCGTGCCAAATTTTATTAAAGATTTTGAAATAACTCAATAAATCACTCATTTTAAAATTGGTTGAAAATATAATTTGAGTACCCTCTTGCCTGTGCACCCGACGGCCCGGGGACCATATCCTCGGACCCATTCCACACAACCAAATAGCCGCGTGCCGAATTAACCTCCGTTCGGTCTGACAGAGCCGAACAGAGGCAAACTGTTCGGCCCTGTGTGGCCGAACAAATTGCCTCTGTTCGGCCCAGTGTGGCCGAACAGAGGCACTTTGTTCGGCCACACAGGGCCGAACACGGTTATTCAGGGTAAAGGCCTGTGTTCGGCCCTGTGTGGCCGAACAAATTGCCTCTGTTCGGCCACACTGGGCCGAACAGAGGCAATTTGTTCGGCCACACAGGGCCGAACAGTTTGCCTCTGTTCGGCTCTGTCAGACCGAACGGAGGTTAATTCGGCACGCGGCTATTTGGTTGTGTGGAATGGGTCCGAGGATATGGTCCCCGGGCCGTCGGGTGCGCAGACAAGAGGGTACTCAAATTATATTTTCAACCAATTTTAAAATGAGTGATTTATTGAGTTATTTCAAAATCTTTAATAAAATTTGGCACGCCACCGGCACGGGCCGGCACGGGGCTTTGTGGTTGAGTGGAATGTCGAGGAGGATATGGGTCCCGGGCCATCTGGTGCGCAGATCGACACGGGGCAGCAATTGATGGCCCAGGCGTAATATTGGTCCGGCAAGCGTTTCATTGGCACGGCCCGGCACGGGATGGCACGAATGGAACGGGATGGCACGGGATGGAATGTTTGACATTGATCGAAGTGTATACAAACAATTTACACACATAAGAAGATAAAAAAAATGATATTCAAAACTTTCATTTCATTTCAATTGCATTGAATGTTACATAAACAAAATGTTGACTTTGTAACAACCAATGCACTCTACAACTCAACAGTCTCGCTAAGTATTACATCGGACGATATATTTTCTCTGAACTGTTGAATCCTAGATTCATAAGAATTGGCCCATCCGGAAGCACAAGGTAAATGGTATTTTAACCAGTTGGTTGCTATTGGCGGTACTGGATGACCCGGCAACAAGAAAACCTACACAGAGTAATCAAGTTTAAAAAATCGTCAAGAATAACAGCAATGTCTTAAATTTAATACCTCAACAAAGAGTAATATATTTAATACCTCAACAAAATGGTTGCTATTAACGAAGGCCACTGCAATGTCTTTACGGGATACAAGAGGAAGAGGCACTGATCTGAGCGGTAAGAAAGTCAGACATTGTTGCAAGGAGAGGTGGTACACGACAACATTGTAGCATGATGCTATAAGATGCCCCATATCTGGCATGGTCATCCACCGGTCATATGGCGGACAATCCTCAAAATATGATAATGCATGAGCGATCTCGTCAACCCTCCCCTCGACAGCATACAATGCGCGATAGTGCTCTATATGACAGTTCAACTCATGTAATAAATCCCTCCTGACACGTGGCCAATCTTCCTCTCCGAAGCCAAGTAAGTCAGCAATTGCTCGAAATCCACAGTTGCCATCAGCTTTGACATCCTTGATGTGCTGGATGAATGCCCTCAACCCGTCTGGAAGTTGATTTATATAGATCATTGGCTTATGTGACCGGATTCGTTGACGAATAACCTACAAATTGTAATGAATGATATGAATTATATAAAATATAACGATAAGCTATATTAAAGAAAAGCTTCGTACCTTCTTCTTTGGCTGCCCCTTCGGCATCTGCATCCTTGGGATCCCTAAAATATTTTGCTGCGAACCAGGTGAATAACTATCCTGTCCAGATAGAACCAACTCAAATGCGGAAGGGTCACGGCGAGTAGAAGTATCAACCTCCAATGAAGCCCGCCCACGTATACCGATCTTCCTTTTCGCAGGTTCTTCAAGGGATGTACTCTCAGGACTTGCAATCTCTCTTAATTTCTTTAACATTTGCAATTGAGATGCCCCATCTAACTGCTCGAATTTCTCGGCAATTATATTCAACTCTGGTTTACAGGTCAACTTCACACTTTGCACATTTTTAGCAGGCTGCATATCAAGTTTCGTCCAATGAGGATCTATGCAGTCGAGGGGAATAGGCTGACCTTTCATCCTATACCGCAAAATCTCATGAGCACATGGTAAGCCATGTGTGCGTCGAATAGCACACCCACAAGCTGATTCATGAATCTCAGCTGAATTGGCCCGATTCGATTGGGCAAGGATATGATTTAATGCACATATAGATATGAATCCTCGCAGTTCTTTGAATTCAGCAGGCTTAAAGTTGTGTTGCACGACCGTCAAACTCTTCTCGAATGAGGCTTTAATGTCGCTGTGCTGTAGCTCAATCAAACTATTTATTTTTGTCCAAGAAGACTCGAAAGTACCTTGGCTTGAACCAAGCTGTCTTTTAAGCCTTGCATGTGCACTTTCAGCCCTAGTAAAGTAAGAAAATTAGATCAAAGTTATATATCAAAGATAAAAATATAATATATGAATTGCTAAGGGAAATCTTTTTCTTGAAATACCTATTTGTTGTCACATTCCCGTAGTGCCTATAATTGTCCGTCCATGCTGAGACAAATCTTTCCCTGTATTTGCTCAACCAGGTATCTGATACATATCGCAAGGCATCTGGATACGAACTGAAATCTCTCTGAAGTGCACTCCAACGAACATTATAGTCATCTTCTGTGGCTGACAGGACCAGTATATTCCAACTCATTATAAACATATCCCATTTCTCCTTTGTTTCAAATAATCTTTTGCATTGAGCCAGAACATTCCTACTAATATGCCATCTACATAACATATGTGAAGATGTAGGAAATACCCTCTTAATTGCATTCAATAGAGCCAAATCTCTATCTGTGATTATCACCTCAGGCAAAACATCAGCATCCATGACACTGCGCAATCTATCTAATGCCCATGTATAGTTATTTTCCCGCTCAGAGTCCATGTATGCAAAAGCAACAGAAAATGTGAGATTAGTTGATGTCACCCCCACAATCTCTAACAGAGGAAGACGATATCTATTCGTCTTGTATGTGCAATCCATAATCAATACACGAGGAAATGCACGTAACAATTCTATACATCCAGGGTGTGCCCAAAACAAGTCGCGCACCACGTCAGTACTACCGCAACTCCTATGCCACTCAATATATTTAGCATCGGCTAATTGACCAAGAAGATGTTGCATCTGGGATCTCCCTGCTTTCTCTAAAACCTTACACCTCTGGCGTGCATTGTAGATCGTCTTCATTGTCGTAACATTGTGGGCATCTCTTTGCTTCAATGTGGACAATATATCCTTTGGCCGAACCAAAGTTTTCGACATATCCTCTAACAATGAAGTCTCCTCCCTAGATAATCTTCCAGCATATGAGTGTCCCTCGAAATGCTTCGCAGACGGATGATTGTGCACTCCACAAATAACCTCCAAAATCCAATCATCCCCAGTGTCCAATTTCCTTCCTCTTAATAAAAATGGGCATCCACACTTCTTTGTACCAGTAGCCCTCTTCTTTGATCCCTTTTCCTTTTCCTTTCCGCTTGTGCATTTGTGCTTACCGCTCCTTTCGCAACCTAACTTGATTCTTGGTTTCCTAACATTGCTTCCCGAATCAGATGTTTTAATTACAATAACTAATCCATTCCTCCTCCCAGCTTCCCGACACCAACTACACAATTCTTCTCTACTCTTGAATATCTACACAATAAATAAGTATAGTTTAGCAAGTATAGTATACAATTAAAACAAGTCAGCAACAATTGCAATCAAAATTATCTTACTTCGTAAGTTGTAAATTCATTTGTGTAATCCATAACACAATCTGAGCCAATTTTGCTTGATTCGGTTGACGCATCATCCTACAAGGATAAAATATTATGTTAAATTTATATTTGGAACATAATGGTTTCGTTCAGCTAAGAATGGCCGAACGGAATAGATTTGTTCGGCCAGAGCTGGCCGAACGGAATAGTTTTGTTCGGCCAGGGCTGGCCGAACACAAACAATATGTTCGGCATAACCTAGCCGAACAGAATGCATCTGTTCGGCCAGGTTAAGCCGAACATATTGTTTATGTTCGGCCAGCCCTGGCCGAACAAAATTGTTCCGTTCGGCCCTGGTAGGCCGAACGGAACGCGTTCCGGGAAAAAAAAAAAAAGACGATTCAGTTTTAAAAACGTACCTTATCGTAACCGTAGCCTTCCCAGATTACTACTTGCTTGTCCATTGTTGAAATGAGAGCTTTAAACCTTGTCTAGACCCTGATTTCAGAGACAATCGTTGAGAGAGGGAGGAGGAAGGGAGATGGCTGTGCCTGGGAGAAAATTTTGGAAATCAGGGGTTTTGATCATGTGGGTGTAGATAGAAATAAGCAAGGGTAGATAAGTAATTACATCTTAGGGTATTTTAGGTATTTTAATTTTATGTAAGTGTGGGTGTGGAGAGTAATCGTTGGGGTGCCAATAGAACGACTCCATCAAATGCGTCCACCAAGCTCGCTGGATATGATAACGCTAACAATAAATCGAGTGCCACATGTCGCAACATTATTGGCTGCAGTAGGTGAAATATGATTGGCCGACTTCTTTCCCGTCTCGTGATTCCCCCTCGACTTCATTCGCCGCCGTTCGACCTCTTCTCCCCTTCTTCTTCTTCTTCGTTTTTCTCTAGTTTCCGTCCTCTATTTTCTAAACTCCTCTTTAACTGTTCTTTTTTTTTAATTATATAAATAAAAATTCAGAAACTCCTCCTTGATCGCCTCTCCGCTTTCTACCCTCGATTTGAACTCTTCCTCTCTCCTCTCTTTATTTACTCCCCCCGCCACCACTCCGGACTGTGAATTCTCCGGCGTCGTCACCCCTGCCTCTCTGCTCTCTCCTTCCTTTTTGTCCTTCGCTTGCTGACCTCCTCCTCTTTTATCTCCCTTTCTAAGGCGGGCCACTCGGCTTTAAATTCTCCTCCTTTTCCTCTCTCTCTCTCTCTCTTTTACGCGGCACGACGTCATCCGCCTCGCCCCATCCCCATCCGTGGTTATCTCCGGACGTCCGAAATGGCGTGCTCGCTACGCATCCACCAGCGCCACCTTCGCTTCGCCATCCACAGCGTCTGGACGGCTATCGGTCCACTCGGTGGGACCCATAGAGGAGACCAATCGCCCGGCTGCCACACAGGAGACCGCACGGTGTTTGCCGCGTTGGATCTCCGCTGGCTGTTACTTTGCGCCAGCCTTAAATTCTCGCCCGACATCCTCATTCCACCACCCGCCCCCACCTCTCTCTCTCTCCTCTGCCTTCTTTCTATCTCCTCCTCCAAAGTCTCCAAGAAAGAGAGAAGCTTCGATCCTCTTGGATCATGGTCTGAAGGAATTCTCAAGGGGGAGTGGGAGTTGGTCTGATGGAGGCCATTCGGAAGCAGGCTAGCAGGCTAAGAGAGCAAGTGGCCAAGCAGCAACAGGTACTTCTGCTCTGATCTCCAAGTTGAGCGATCTCCATCTTTTCTGCTTCAAGTTTGTGTTTTGAGTCGTCTGTCTTTGCTAATTAGCCTGCTGTTGTTCAGTTCTACCTTTTGATTGATTGGATCTTCCCCTGCTTCTAGATCAGCTTGTTAGGGAATAACATGCGACATTTTGAATGAAAAGAATTTAGATATGCTTTCGATGAAAGAATCCAGGAGGCTTTCCCTTCTCCATTTTGGTACTATTTTAAGGTTGGGGTGGCCATAGAATGAGCAAAGCACCACCTTTTCTCTCGTGTTTATTCTCGAAATGTGCTGGTCAGCATGTACGACGTGAATGAGTAATATGTGCTTTTTTGAGCAAAAAGGATTCATTATTGATGATGGAAAAGGGCCAAAGCCTACTCAAGTGGATTACAGCCTGGTTCGGTGCCAGGAAACCAGCTCAGCACAAAAGCATCAATTAGACCTCTAAAGCCCCCAAAATAACCAACAATAGAAAGCAGAACATAAAGCTTCTCAAGTAAACCATTCAATTCTTCAGGTAGTTAACTTCGAGTCCCGAGATTACTTCAAACTGATGAATAATAAACTTTAAACTGGCAAATTTTAAGTTGATGATGCCACCCACCATAATTCTCTGATTTCCTCTAGCTTCAGTCAAAATTCTGTGAAGCACATCAGCAGCGAGATCAAATAGAAATGGGGGGATACGATCTGCTTGTCTTAGTTGCAGTTCAAAATTGTTAACCAATTAACCATTGACCATCACTGCCAACTTGGTGGTGCAAGCACATCCATTAATCCAAGATATCTATCATTGCCAAAGCCTCTCAACTTCAAAATTTTCAGCAAGAGTTGCCAGTCCAGTACGCCATAAGTCATAAGCCTTCTCCAAATCAACTTTGAAAAGGATTCCTTTCAAATTCCTGCTCCATCATTCTATAAGCACCTCCTCGTTATATGCAAATGATTCCAGAATTTAGCAATGCTTGATAAAAAGCATTTTGAGATTCTCCTGCAAGCTCTTAAATAATGGATCTTAAGCAATTAGCCAATATATTGGAAAAGAATTTGAAGCAAGAGGGGAGAAGACTGGCAGGCCTGTAGTCATTGACAGTGCGAACCTCTTCTCTATGGTATCAGAACAAAATTTGAGACTCCTTTTGATTGAAGTTTATTTTGGCCTATTTTTGAGTCTGGTATGGTGAAGTCCCATTAATAAATGCCCGGAGTGCCCAAATCATTTTCTTAAAATGAAAGGGCTTTGATAGTGCAAGATGACTAGAAACATTGGACACACACACACACACACACACACACACACACACACACACACACACAAAAAGAAAAAAATCAAGTGTTGAAAATAAAACACAAAGGATAGTCATCATATTCTCATGCCATGCTTAATAAGATAAGAAACCTGTTAAGAAGTATTTTTATGGATATTGGCAATGAACATTGTTAGGTGCATGCACATATGTGCAGCATGTATGATATGTCCATGTGCGTGCATGCATGTGCTGGTATTTGTTGTTTCTGCACACAGTTGTCATTTAGAATTTTAAATGCAGAGAGATATTTGCTACAAGGTCTTATTGTTGTTATATGTAGATAAATTGAAATATCTTGGTTAATTGCATGATAGCTTTGGTATTGTTCTATTTTTTAGCAAAACTGTGTTGCTATTAAGAGGAAATATGCATTCTTATCAAGTTTCACTCATATCTCATTTTTGGCTTTTGGCATTTTTAGTTCTAATGCTTCACACCTGAAGTATCTATTATTGGCAGGTGGTCCTTAAGCAATTTAGTGGGCGTTTTGGCCATGATTCTGGTCTGGTTGATGAAGCTGAACTTCAGTGCCACCAAAAGCTTCGGATGCTCTATGGTTCTACCAGAGCGGCAAAGGTACTGCATGAAACATGGCTTAGATTTCCAGTTTGTATTCCTTTTCTTTTTACCTTTTTTGTTCTTGCTAATGAAGTTAAAAAGAAGCCATTCTAATTGACATTGATCGGACACTTTTCTTCAAAAATCATTCATCTGTATAGCATCTTCAGCGAGATATTGCACGGGGTGTGGAAGCTTTTATTGCCATTAGTTTAAAACAGATTCAAATAGGTAACTTTGCTTCTGTCTTTAGTAAGGTATTCTATTTCTATATTCTGTTTCTGAGTTTGATTTTTATTTTCCAGTTAAAAAACTAGCCGATGATTGTTGCAAATATGGAAATGGGTGTCAAAGTTCTGGTTTTGCTCTTGCAAGTGCTTCTCTTGACTTTGGTAATTCTCACATATTGATGGAAAAAGAGAGGAGAATCTTATCAACATTCTTGGTGATCAGGTTATAGCATATCTTATCTTTATATTATATTTTCTTTGTACTATATTGTTTTAACAATTACAGGTGATTGTATCTCAGATGTTCCACCATTGGCAATAGGGATTTCACACTTACAATCCGGCTTCTTTGCCATCTAAATTTGTTATTCGCAACTAACTTTTTCTTGAATTTAATAAATGACGGCTGTCTTCTTGATTTACTATAGAAGATTAAATTATCTCATGCCTGATTAAGTGGGACCTTCTTTCTGTATTTTATTTTTATCATATGCAATTACATAAAATTTCCAAAACAAGTGTCCGTGATACCAATATATGAATTTTACTTTTATCAGCTTTGTACATAAAACAACTCATGTCACCTCCTTTTGTTTCAGTTCTATTATTTTAATACTTTCTTATCATTACACAGGTCTTTGAGCCATTACGAGCAATGATTATGGGTGCTCCTTTGGAGGATGCTCGCCACTTGACTCATCGATATGAACGGATCAGACAGGATGTGGAAGCTCAGGTATACACTATCTTAATACATTGGTTAATTGGAGGTATGAGACATGTAGGTTGTAAATAAGTTGATGAAAAAAAGAATTAATTAGACAGCTGAAGCCGTAAGGCGCCAACTCAAGTCCAAGGAAGTTGGTGCTAGTGCCGATAGTGGAGTAAAACTTCAAAATGCAGAATCAAAATTATCAGAACTGAAAGCTACTTTATCGACATTGGGGATAGAAGCAACTGCTGCTATGACAGCCGTTGAGGTTCAACAACAACAGATAACTTTCCAACGACTACTTACAATGGTATCTCCTGTTTTCTTGTTCACTCTTTCCCAAAATAGGCAACAATATCTCATACTCATGACCTTTGATACTGTGCAATTTTTTCTTCATTTCTTATTTGGAGAGTTAAAGGTGTCGACCTTCCTTATGATCACTACTGCTGTGAATGCTTTTCTCTAATTAAGACCCTGATGCTAATTTTCAGTTCTTCCTGAATCTATTTTCACAAGCTTAGGCAACACAAATATCTATTCAAATCCATGGCACAAATTTTCAACTTGATACAGAATGTCGTATTTGCATTTCATCTTTTAGTTTTCAATTGAGACTAAGCACTTATTTGTATTAGTTAAAATTCCAGGCTTACTTATTTGTATTAGTTAAACTTCTGGATCAAAACATTCTTTGCATGAAGAATATTTTTGGAAGATTTGATATAGTTGTCTTGTACATAGATAGATATTGGGCCTTTCTATGGAAGATGCCTGATCAAGCTTGAGCATAAACTTTATCTAACACAAAGAGATGCAATATAAATCTTTTATCAGTTCATGTAGCCTTATATCCATAAATATCATAAGAAAAAGGGAAACATATTGATGATCAGATAAATTGAAATAGAGATTAGTAATGTTTCATAATAACATGGCATTTTTATTCATAATATCATGGCACAGTTGTTATAGTTTGCTCAAAAATTTTGGCCGAGCAAAATCTATAAATCTAAGATGCAGTGATAATACAATTAATATTTTTGAAGTATTTGATACTAAGGATTTAGGCGATGGTGTTGGTGGGTGTGCCAGCCACTGGTCACCATGGTCTCTGCAGTGCCTTTCTGAAATAAAATAAAAATGCATAATACCCTCTTCTTGGTTGTGTATAAATTTAAAAAGAACCAAAGGTGTCATGCCAACCCATGCGGGGTGTTGTTACTGGCCTAGCATGGTACATGTTGGCATTTGAACACTTGTTGATGCAGTTCCACAAGCCACTGAAGTTAAAATATGTAGGAGAATCACAAAATGGTGAAATAGATAGTTTAAGTTGGAGCATCTTCTAAAATTGATGTTATCTGATCCAGTCAAAGTTTAAATATTTTTTTGCCACAGTATAAGCGTACACACACATACATACTTGGACGCTAATATGTGCTTCTTTTTTTTTTAACCTGTAAAGTCGGCCCATTAATAGTTGCTTCTCACTTTCAGGTTGATGCTGAGAGAGCTTATCATCACAGTGTTGCCAACATTCTAGACAAACTCCATGCTGATGTATGTACTACCTGATTCCTTACCAGGAGGAAATAAATGAATTATGTAAATCATTCCATGCATATATATTAGCAATTAACTGATTCAAGTTGCATGTTACTAGATTATGGAAAGAACATGTTATTTAGTAGTTTGATTATGTTGTGATGGATATGTGGTGGAGTGGCTCCATTAACTTATTCATGTTGTTGCAGATGGTTCAAGCAAAGCAGCATAATGAGTCCAAGTTACGGTCAACAACAACTGACAAGTCTGAGACTGATATGCATTCTCCAACTGTAAATGAAGATCCAAAGTCAAGTCAATCTGCTGATCCCAAGACTAATATGTATTCTCCAACTGTAAATGAAGATCCAAAGTCAAGTCAATCTGCTGATCCCAAGACTAATATGCATTTGCCAACTGTAAATGAAGATCCAAAGTCAAGTCAATCTCCTGATCTCTTGCAGTCAAAAGAAACTGAGACTAATATGCATTCTCAAACTGGAAATGAAATTCCCAAGTCAAGTTGTTCTGCTGTTATCCCAGCAAATGGTCAGACTGCTACATATTTTGTTGCAGAAGTGAGGCCTTCCACCTAAGTTTTTCATTATTATCGTTGAGACTTATTTTCCATGACTTGCATATGATGAATTTCAGAAAGAATCACATGTTCTCTGGTCTTTTATCTATGTTAGGCTAAAGCACACAAATTATGGGCTTACACTCTTTATATTGCACTACAACATTTATTGTGATTGTCTTTTGCTGGATTGAAGTTTTTATAACTTTGGATAGAGTAATGTTCCTTTGCGATGTTGATAAACATGTCAGCATTTTTATCAGTTACAGTGACTCAAACTGTACTTCTATTCATTTGGCCAGGTAAGTTTTGTTTATCTTATGATGTTCTAAAGTTGAACGCATCAATGTTAATTGTTTGTCTTGTTCTTGACTTGATATAATAATGAATGATCAACTTGGCAATACCTTCGAGTAATCCTAATGGGAGAGGATGCATGCAATATCAAATCTCAAGGATACTTCAAGTTTTCCAATGCTTAATAAGCCTTTTAGCATGACTTATCTTTCTATCCCTCAAAGTTTAGGTGAGGAGGGTTTTTTCACAGTAAAGTAAAAGATTCGAAAAATGGGATTTTGAAGTTCTCAATTGGTTGATCTCTCCTTTAAATCTCCGTTTTCCCACCCCTAGATCACCTTCTTGCAACCACCATCTCCTCTTCAATCTGTCCCCCCCACCCACCTTCTTTTTGTATGTCAGATAGGCCTTTCGCTTGGTCATATACCAAACTACTGAGATGGGAATAATACAATCAGCCATTTAATGAGTCTGATTATTCTTGAGATAAGTATGTTAGCTTATACTACAATGCTAAATTATGATTTTCTGTCAGAATTTTAAATTTATAAGCTGCCTTATAGTTGCTTTAATTGCTCAAATGTGCATCACATTTGAAGTGTGCTACCAATTGACAGTGGGGCCTCCCATGTTTCTTGGTTATAAGCTTCTTGAGGAAATAAGATCAGAAAATTGTACTGGATAGAGCTTGCCTCAAGAGCCTTATCATTCATTTATGAAAGTTGAATTCCAAATAAGGACCACAGTTCCATTTGACACTGAGATTCATATTTTCATGACAAATGCATTGCAGTGTTCTGAATTGATATCTATCTGAATTCTCAGCTACCAAGGATTTGGACACTTTCAATGCAATGAAGATATCTGTTGCAAAATTTAGGAAAAGGCTCTTTCATCTCCAGAAGAAACGCATTATATTTGTCACAGGAGTCCATGCCATTTTCTTGAGGCTTGTAATCAGATAGATAAATCAAAACCAAGGTTTTGTTATGGAAGATTGGGCTTCTTCATTATAAATTCATGGTATGTCCAATAATTAGACTGCTAGGATATAGCCTAATACTAAATCTAAGACAATTGCGACACTTCTATGCATAAATTGTCCCTGAGATATTGATGGAATTTGACAAGAGTATCTCTTAAATAATACCTTGGAGATTTCTTTTGCAACAAATGGTCAGCTGGACTGTTTAACTTATGGTAATGAAGATTGGGTTGATCTTTATCAGATGGGATTTCAATATGAGCTTCATGACATGGTGAAATGCATAAGCTGATTGCGTGGAAAGTGATTTGTATCAGTCCCCCTTTTTCTCTTGCTGATAGTGTATTATATAACAGATACCTCAGTGTCTGTTGTTTGTTAACATGAATATATGATAACATGCCACGTAATGCTTTCTGTATTGAAGTTTTGAGAAAAGGAGATGAGAAAGGAAGAAGCGAGAAAGATCATAGTTACAGAACAGTTATACCCCCTTATAAAATTTGGGACATGATAAAATAATTATATACCTGCTTATAACTTTGGGATACCGTCAACTTGTGCCCCATAAACATGGGCCAAAATTTTAGAAGGCTATGTACTAGGTATTCTTTCTATATATGGTACTAATTAGAGGAAATTAGCTAAAATCATTCTAGCAGACATTACTGGTCATGTTTGGGTACTTGCAAAGTGACTATAAAAATGCAAAATTATGGAAAAATATGCTCAGCTCTTGGAGGATTTTGTTGTTGTTGTAGCAGTTGAAGAGCCCTAAATACATCTGAAATATGTACATGCAAGAACTTCATCATTTGAAAGATGAAAAAAAGAAGAGGAAAAGTGGTCATTAGAATAAGAGGACCAAGGAGGAAGATGAGTTGGCCCACATATTCTGCAAGTTGATTTCCTTCTTGTAAAACATGGGAGGTATGGAAGTAAGAGAAGGATGCTCGCCAACCACATATATCAGATATGTAGGGATGATGGGAGGAGTTGTTGTTGTGGATCTAAGTGTGCTGTTGATGAATCACCTTATAGCCAGACCTTTTGATATTGAAGAATGAATCTGATACCTTGTTAGATGGGAACATCTCCATGTTGCATGCCTTCTAGATTTGGCACAAAAGGTAGATAAGGAGGGAATGAACTAACGTGATCTTGAGCTGATGGTGGAGATGCAGTGATAGCTGCTTAAGAGAAGAAATGGAAATTGGATCATACGCTGTCTAAGCTCTAGGATTGTATAAAGAGTAAGTGGTTGCTGTTCTCCATATTTTAACAGCATTGAGAGTGCAAAGGGCTTTCTATTCCCCTTTGAAGAAATGTTTTGTTGTAGTTTATAGATTTATTTTAGTTATTTATCTCAAATTCTATCCCCAATATTGTTTATCGTGCAGGTTATTGACTCATTTGATGCTCAAGCAGATCGGGAGCTGAGTCTCTCAGTTGGTGATTATGTTGTGGTCCGTCAGGTACATCTTCAACACATGGAATTATGTTAGTGCATCATGTGCATTCCACATTTATCATGTCACTATTTAGACTTACTTGGTTGTCCATATTCTTTGTTTTTCTTTCTCATCTTATAATCATCATGCTTTATATTTTCATATGCATTGTGTAAATTTTAATCTGCTATATCAGATGTTACAAAGTAGTTGCAAAAGCTTAAACTGGGCATTGGTTGTGAAGTTGAAAGACAACTTTGCTCTAAGAAAAGAATCATTAGAACTAATCATATTTGGTTTTAGTTGAACATCTCACCATAATTATACTAACTGTGTCCAAGATATATGTTCCTATTTCTCTCATATGGAAGCTGAAACTTACACTAAATGTTCTCAAAAATTGATGAATACCATGATTTGTAATGCTAACCCTGTATGGATGGGGTTAAGTGTTGTTAACTAGGTTATGAGATGACCTTCATATAAACATGCATGGCAAGACAATGTTTCAAAGAATTTATCACTTTGAGGCTTTAGTTAATAGTTATGACGTTTTATTCTTCCTTTCCATTTAAACAACTTATGATTGGAAAATGTTTATTTTAGTCAATTTCATGCTTTGGCACCAATTCTTGCATTGCCTAAACGAGTATCATCCTTTATCCCTGCCATCACTTGTTGTATGTTCTCTTCTTTAACATCTCAAGTTGGAACCCATTCAAATACAGTTGGTTTTATGGATCAAACAATGATTTGCAGAGGTTGGATTGTCTTCTTTCTTTTTCTTTCTTTCTCCTATTTTTGATGAGCTTCAAATACGAGGAATGGGAATTGCTAAAAAATGAGTTGAGAAAGCATACTTATCTGTA
This sequence comes from Calamus simplicifolius, assembly GCA_900491605.1. NCBI lineage: Eukaryota > Viridiplantae > Streptophyta > Magnoliopsida > Arecales > Arecaceae > Calamus > Calamus simplicifolius. Next base: position 564,340 of record UESW01004504.1, read on the forward strand.
GAAATGTGCTAGTACAACTCCAGTAATTAGGGAAAAAAAGTTGATTTGTTCGGTTAAAAATTTGGCTCTCAGGAAACTAGATGTTGGTTGTTGAGAAAGGAAACCCGCCTTATCATGAATGCAAATTAGCCTATGGAATGAAGAATCCTCCTAGATATTCCCATGGTTGAAAGAAGTCCTAGGTTAAGACAAAAAAATTATATTTTTAATATAGGAAAATAGATTCATATGACACTCACCGCATATAATTTAACATACAATCTAAGGGCAAAATTGATATCCTTTCATACTTTGTAATGATCCATCTAATGTTGATCAGAGTTTACACTAGTTTCTAAGAAGGCTATATTACCTTTTAATATCCTTAAACCATCTTCCATTTCATCAACTATTAAAGAGCCATTTTTATCATGCACATCTCCTCCTATATACAACTCCCCGTGTAGTTGGGAGTTGAGTTGAGTTTTTATCTCCTCCTATACAACTAGCAATGATGGACTGACTTTCTAAGTGCCTTTTTTTTTTTTTTTTGCTTTTTGTAATTAAGCAGATGGTTACAATTTCGTCGCTACTTCACTAAGCTAATGTAATTGTGCCTTCAAAGATGGCTGTGTGAGAAAGAACATTGCAACTAGCAAGCAAACCTAGTGATGTAAAATGGGTCGTGCTGCTCATGGACCGGTATGGCTCGCAATGAACAGTACCAGGTTATGCTAGGCGTATCTTAGACCCTTGGGCTGTATTGGGCCAAGGGTTTAAGGCACATGGACTAGTAGGTTTTTACCCTAAAGAAAACCCTCCAACAATTATATTCTAAGGGCATTTGGTCAATTTAGCATATAAAAAATAGAAAAATAAAAAAGGGGGCCATGATCCAGATTTCATGGGTCGTGCCAGCACAGCTTATGAAATCATGGGCCATTGCTCGGCATGGCCTGTTTTACATCACTAAGCAAACTAATAGTAGGGTTCCAATAAGAAACAAAAGGGGCTTGCTTGCTTGTTTTACAATCCCATTAGAAGTTACTTCCCACTATTGGTCATTTTTACCTTTTTGCAATTGTTGATTTATGTAATATTGCTGACAGTAGTTTGAGGTTCTAAACTTTGTTAAGCATCCATTTGTGACATTGTGACAAATGCATTTGTGCAAAAATCATGCACTACCATCTGGTCCCATTTGGGAATGCTTTTGGAGAGCCAAAAGTGCTTCCCCAAAAGCCCAGAAAGTTCTTCTAAGAGATAACAATATGTTACACCAGGTCATTCATTCCATCAAGTAGTCATCTGATATCTCATTTCTCTGGATCTATAGGTAGCACCAAATGGATGGTCTGAAGGTGAATGCAAGGGAAAGGCTGGCTGGTTCCCCTCTGCCTATATAGAGCGGCGGGACAAAGCCCCGGCAAGCAAGGTGATCGAGCCGTCCATGCTGTCATAATCTTTACCAGTGAGATGAAATTTTTGTGCAGGTGTTTGTTTCATGATGGTTCTCATCCCCATTTCTCTCCAATCCATCATAATTTTCACCACCAGACTGCCACATCCTCAGGACTACTTCTTGCTTCCATTCTGAACTTTTGTTTGTCTGTTGTATAATATATGAGAGGCCACAACTTGTTTTTTTTTTTTTTTTGCCTGTTTTTCTGGGTAAATAAATATGAGTTGTATATGCAATATGACTGTGTCCATAGTTGTTGCATAAATAAGATGATGCTTGGAAAATTGAACAGTTTGAATGTGATAGTCTAATTCTCATGATAGCCAACTTTTTGGCCTCATTTTTTTTTCTTCTAATCTAGTTGGAAGAAATGGTCAGCCCAATGGCATGCCATAGTTGTCACTCTAACTGGTTTGAAGTAGATTTTATATGATTGGATTTGGATTGGGTTTTGGTTATTGTTTTCGTGACCTACGATTATTATTTTACTAAAATATACTTTTGGTTCTGTAATTCTTATTCAAAATTGATTTTGATCTGCAAACTTTGAGCTCCTATAATTTAATTTTTTGTTTTAAGAATGTTAGCTTTAATTGAAATGGGCAAAATAGCTAATGCAAACAGATAAAGATTTTTTCCTAACAACTGATTCTATGAAAAATTTTAAATTTCATGGGCACATATGTTTCAATTTTTTCATATAATCAAATACTCTGTATCTCGATGTTCGATGCAGCCAAATGTCTCAATGCTTATTTAAAATATTTTAAAAAATTATTTATAAAAAATCAGTATTTTATTTAATTTTTAATATATTTAAATTTAAATTTTTATTTTTATAATAAGTTAGATTATTTAAAATTAATATGTTCAATGATAGAACAGAATGAGATGATCGAAAGTTGTTTTAAAAACTATTTGGGATGAAACATCTAGATCATTTAAAACTTTATCTTGTCAAAATTTTAATCATTAATCTCATCTAACTTTCTTATGCTGCATCAATGAGAGCTTAAGGATTAAAATAAATTTTTAATGAATGTTTGAATGCAATTATATATATATATATATAAAAAAAACAGAAGGACAAAAAAAAGAAGGGACCTTTCAAACCCTCAATAGCCGTCTAATTTGTTTACAACCGGACGTTCTTGGCATGTGGATACATTATTGTCATTTGGTCGTGGCCATCCATAAAAAAAAAATTGATCAATTTCTTTCAGTTGTTTTCAGGGAATCAAATAATCCTTCGATTGGATACATTGCACATGGAGGGATCATAAGATGACAGAGTATCCAACAACCAACTTGCGGCAGATTTTGTCACGTTGTGGATGGATCTTGCTGAGAGAGAGAGTACTCGATCCTTGCCTCCTAATCACATTCAACATCGAATCATGCCACTTTAAGCCCCATTCCAACCCAACTCCCAAAGAGTTCGGTGGATTTAAGTTAATTAATTCTGGTAAAGTTCCTTAAATTTTCACTAAAAACTCTTTTTGATCCCCATATTTTCAATCGTTACAGTTTTATCCTTCATATTTTAAAAATATTATATTTCTATTATCTCATTGCATAAAATCAGCTAAAATTAACAGAATAAGTAATATGTTACCCTAACACGAATCCCTGAATTAGTTGACAAAATGATGCATTAGTTATTTCATTTTCATCAACTTTAACTAATCTCATTTGATGAAATGTTAAGAATGTAATATTTTTAAAAAATAAAAATTAAAATGTAATAATTGAAAGTTTGAAGATCAAAATAAATTTTGAGTAAAAATTTAAGAACCAGAAGTTTATTTCCACCTTTTAGTATCCTAGAAATATATTTTTACCTTTTAGTCATATTTAATCTAAATTGGCTTGTATGCTTAAACTAAGAAATTTGGATCAAGTATGGGTTTGCCTAGCTTGAGAACCTTTAAATGGGGTCATCTTAGATTAGGTCAATTTTATTATTTTAATATAACAAATCTAGCTGGGTTAGATTGCTCAAGCTTTCAACGCGAGCTCAACCCAACACGAAATGAAGATAGCATTTTTCAACCCAAGCTCAACTGAGGTTAGGCCAACTTAATTCAAATTATGGCTTGAGTTGGTTTGAGTCATGACTAACTTAGCCATGGTTACATTCCTTAGTGAATGAAGTTTGCGTTGCTTTCCAGCTATGCCTTTAGGAAAGAAATTGATTTGCCTTTTTCCTATAATTTAAATTTTAGGTGAAGATATATTTTTGATCCTCAATCTTTCGCTCAAAATTCATTTTATTTCTCAAATTTGGTTGCTATAGTTTAGCACTTTATATTTTAAGAATCTTACCTTCTTGATGTTATATTACATGGGATCAACTAAAATTAATAGAATAGATGATATCTCTGACACAAATACATGAATTGATTGATAGGGTGATGTATCAATTAGTCCATCAATTTTAACTCATGTCATATGATGAAATGTTAAGTGTAATGTTTTTAAATCATGATGGGCTATGCATACGATAGTTGTGAGCTTGAGGATCAAAATAAATTTCGAGCAAAAATTTAAGGATTGAGAGTATATTTTAACCTTAAAAAAAAAAACTATACCAAGATGATGCTCCATTATGCATTTAAAAGTTATATATATTGAAACCTTCCAAACCTTTATAAGAAATAATGATTTCAATTTTGATTTCTACAAAACTTAGCATGCTGCTTTTATATAAAGTGCCTCCAGTGAGAACCCATGTTTGATATAACTATTTGCACCAAAGAAGTAGGTGGCTGCTTGATCATAAAAGGAAAATTCCACTTGGAAAGATGGGCCTAACAATTTGGAAGATGATGCACTTGATGTTTTTACCATATCATATAGGGAAAGGCAAATTACTCTAGATAAAGCAACTTAAAAATAAGTCATTTTGGACCAACTTGGCCATCAAGTGGGCCCTAATAAATTAGCTTCTAAATTATGTTTTCTTGTAGCTTCTAATTGATGCTACAAGCTTTTGAGCTGTCAATTTAAGCACATCAACTTGAAGTCCTATTTTAGCTGCCTTTATAATGCTCAAGCACTGTTTGTTACAAAATAATCATCAACGATTATCAAGGAAAACCAAACTTTCTTATAGGGTTGAAATTTAGAAGCTTTCTTGCTGGATAAGAGAGACTTAGGGTTATTCATATATTCTCTGTGGAGTTAGAGAGGAAAGAAAAGAAAGGCTTATTAAAGTAGAGAAAAGTAAAAGAAAGAAAGATAAATATAGAGTTAAAAACCTTTTTTGTTATTTGAAAGTCTAAGAGAAAAAAGAGTTTTATGTATCTAGTTAAATATAAAAATCATTGCATACCCATTGATTTGTGGTTTCAAAATTATTAACGTTGAGAGTTTTGAAAGTGTCAGAAACCCTCCTAATTTTTTCTCTTCTCTCACTTAAAAATTTCTCAAATAGAAGTATTTTGATACCCATTCTTTACTTTCCTCTCCTAAACACCTTAAGAATCTTTTAAGATTATATAAAATAAACATATGAGAAATATATGAGATGACTTTGCACAAAGTTAAAAAAAATGCCAATTTTATTTTCTTTCAAAAACAAGTAATATTTATATTTTTCATAGAAAAATTTATTTTGCAAAATTCATTTAAAACTTAATTGGGCTACCATGCCACTATTTTAAATATGCTCAAACACTGTAAAAATTGATATATACATTAATGCAGGTATGATAATATTCTAATGTTAGTCAGCAGCTGAAAATTAAATGAAGGGCCTTTCAAAGTCCAACATGCTCTGCTTTTATAAGAACAAAAATAAAAGAGTAATAAATAACAACAATTACTAAATCTTGTTCTTAAACTATTTAGAGTAAACACGTGTTCTTTTTATGCATTTCACTGTTTTTAGACCTTAATTTTCTTGTAGGATATGAGAATAAAAAAATATATATCATGACAACCTTGGCTCTTACAAAAAAAAAAAAAACTAAAAAGTTGTTTTTTTGGGTTCCTTAATTCTGTATCAGGACCAAGATTTTTTTCTGCATATAACTGAAGTGAAATTAAATATTTTTTAGTATAAACTCTTGCTTGCCTTTTTTTTTATTATTATTCAAGTCTTAGCATCTTATTAGGCTAAAAACTCATATCAAAATTTATATTTAAATTCAATCAAATTTAAATACAAATATATAGAGTCCATTTTGAGAGGCATAAACTGGACCTACTTGATATCATTTGTTAGAATCCAAAACCTTACTTAAAAAACTAATGGGAATGTTATTATTTAAAATTTTTGATCCTAGATAAGTATTTAGGATATTTTTATTACATAACCCATGTAAAATTTAAACGCTCGCTATCATGATTTTTAAAAAAAACTAAATTAATAAAAAAAATTAATAAATTTGTTATCCTATCAAGGTTTCGTGAAAAAAATATAATAATATATTTATTATTATACTTTTAATAATATAATATATAACATTTATTATCCTACCATTTTACTTTTAAATGCAACATTATCATTAAAGGCATATGGTTACTGAAGTATACAGCTTCATTTTTCTTGCCTTGATATAAATCCTATATAATATTTACGGTTTACCAAGAAACAAAAAAAAAAAAAAAAAAAGGAAGAAATAAACCACAAGGTGTCGTTTGACTCCAATAATACCGTGTCCACGGCGGCCATTACGTTAGCGAGTCACCGACTCGGAGCTCCGGCAACCCACAGGTGCCGGTGGAAAAAGAATCGGGCGTCGGCCACACGTGCGAGGGGTCGCGTTCTCCGTGGGCTAGCGCCCCCCCATCTCTCGCTCATTGGTCCGAGCGACGACGCTGCCTTATACTCTCTCTCTCTCTCTCTCTCTCTCTCTCCGCACCCCAGTCCACCCCCTTGTTCGATCTCGGAATTCTAGCCTTCTAGGGTTCCCTTCTCCACTCTCCTGCTCCGCTTTCCTTTCGAGATCCCCCAAAGATTGATTCGAGGTGCGATTGCTCTGCTTCTCTGGGCCTTCTTTTCAATTTCGTTTTTTGTTTGGTTTTGCCCAGTGCTCATCTGCAATCCGTGCTTCGGTCACTGGAAGATCGTGGAACCGTGGGAACAAACTAGTTTTGTGGTTTGATCATGGAGAATTTCAGCCTATTGCGTTGATTTCTGGTTCGCATTGTCATAAAAAGGTGAGGATTTATTATTATTATTATTATTATTATTATTTTGTGCTTTCCTTTCTGCTCTTTTCGTGCAGTCTTTACGTTTGATTACTCCATGATCGTCAAACCATTGGAAAAATTTTACCTCTGTGGTTTTATCGTTGGCAATTTCTTTTTTATGTTGATTCCACCTTCACATGTCCTCTAAAAGCTAGGATTGTTGCCACGTTTAAGTCATTTTTCTTGTGGATTTAGTTAATTGTGCACATAGGTTAAATTTCTTTAGAAGCTGTGGATTTTATGGGGGTAATTCAGTACGTCTGATAGAAAAGGAAAGAGGATTACAGATCTTTAAGGCTTCGGAAGCGAAAGCGGTGTCTGTAGTTTTTGGAAAGTGAGTAAAAATATTAAATCCGATCTAACACCTTTGACAATCATTGACTGTTGGATTACAGTCTTGTCCATTCATATTAGATGCTTCTGTTTTTTGCCTGAGAAATCTTCTAAAGAGAACCTGAGCCACGTGTGGTAATGATGCTGGCATATTGATAGCCTTGATATGCATGAGGTGTTTATGAAGGAAACTTAGGATGTCATGGTTGGGATGTCAGGAAAAGCGCAGATAAGCATCCCTATGAGATGTCTCTAGAAAAAAGACAAATTGAGAGTCAAGGCTTGCGGTACCAGTGCGTAATGCACAATATTGAGTGCACTGCACTAGTACTGAATTGGTACATGGTACAAGAAATGCACCGAGTATTGGTATGCTGAATCAATCCAAAATTTTGTACCAACGTAATGTTGATATTGGTATGGGCTTGGTACTGATTGCAACGTGCTAAGAATATGCGATATCCATGGTATATAGCAGGGAGACTCAGGTTGTGCACTGTAACATGTAGCAGTGTGCAACAGCATGTACCAGTGAAAACTGCAGCAACCAGCTTTACTACGCAACAAAAAAAGGGAAAATTTTTGGGATCCAAGGCTTGTTGGGCATTGTCCAAAGAGAATTGTCCATGGAGAAGTACTGGTCATCTTCGCAAGCACAGGCTTCAAGCTCAGGTTCTTTGCAAGATACAATCGACCAATCTGCACTGGCAGTTCTGGTATGTTGGCAGATCCTCAAAAACTCTCATAGGATCGCCTTTTGGTTGCTGAGGAAAAGAGAGGAAAGGATGGGGAAAACAAAGTAAGGTGTGTTTTTATCTATATTTTTGCCAGAGGCGTCATCTCTATTATATAAACAAGTCCAAGAGATATGTAATATTCCTAGCATGGCAATGGTAGCAAGATCCACCATCATGACAGAGTAATAGTGTCCATACAGTTAAAAACCCATTTGCACCAATCCAATTGTCATGAAAATCATAAAGAGAATCAATGGTGATAAAGAACTATAGAGAAAATTGGATTTTAAATGGACCAAAAAGGGTAGTGCTTTGGGCTTTTATAACTCAAACCTAAACCCAACTTGCACTCTTGCCATGCCCCCACCTTGGCGTGGCTCAGCCCAACTTGACATGTGCATGTGTTAAAAGATTTTCTCTCACTCCTCCGAGCCCCCAATGGGCTTGAATTTTCATCTTTTATATGTGGAGGCTTTAAAAGAATCTTTATCATGCAAGTTGCTCTCAACACAGAGATGCAGGCTTCTCATTTGCCGCATCTAAATGACTAAAGGAGTTAAGCACGTTGTGCAATAAATCTTTTGTCATGTGCAACCAACCACTCCTTAAGTGTAATTATATATCTCTATAGGTTTTAAGATTTATAATCAATTTTAAATTAAGATGATTATTAGGAAAATTACAGAAGACTCTTCTGCATGTACACGAGATTCTTGAAGATGACATGGTTGTGGGAGTGCGGTATGTGTTTGATAGGAATTCATTAACTGAATTATATGCTTGTTACTGAGCTGATCGCCCCCCTTCCCTCCTCTCACCACCCTCCCCCCCCCCCCCCAAAAAAAAAAAAAAAAAAAAAAAAAAAAAAGATGTTTTGATCTTTTGCACTATTCAGATGGCAATTACACCTCTTATTGAAAACTTTGTGCTTCATGAATGACATCAGGAATCCATCAGATGATTTGCTGTAATCTTGTTACGCTCAACAAGCATATCGATGGGCCTGTTTCTGTTGAAATGTCGGAGGCAACTCTTTCTTTGCATTATGCTTGTCTTCACTGTGGTGCCAATAAACAGTGCCATAAGTTCAGATGGTATCAGTTGATTCTGAAATTTTGTAATATTTGTCTTATTGTTCTTTTGTATAATTGTATTTTTTAATTGAAGAATTGCTTCTCACAGGTGAGGCACTTCTAAGTTTTAAGACAGCAATTTCTGGTTCAGATGGTGTCTTTCTCCATTGGAGACAAGAAGATCCTGATCCTTGTAACTGGGAAGGCGTGACATGTGACAATCAATCAAAGAGAGTAATTTATCTGTAAGTGGTTCTAAGATATAATGTAGTCATTGGGTGTATTATTACCTTTATCATACATGTAACCATTTTCTTTTCATCTTATATTGTAAATGAGTCCCTTTATATGTTTGTCTGCTTCTTATTGCAAATAAAGAATATAGACTGAGCACTGGAGTAGGAAAACAGAGCTTCCAGAGAACAGAGCTTACAAAAGAATTTAGAAGCAAGATTGCTTGGGAGTTATTAATGAATTCTAAAATTAGTGCTTTGAGTTGTTGTATAACGGGAACTTACCTATTAGGTGTTTTCATTTTCTCTGTTTTGCAAGTGAATTTGTTGCTTGCATGTTGAATAATTGATGCATAAGTTCTGGATCTAGTTAAAATTGATAAACTGGGGCATGTCATCTCAATATTTGTTGAAAAAAAATTGCTTAACTTCGAATGTGATAGGACTCATGAAGGGGAATGATTTTTGAAGTGAATACTATCACTCCAAGCAGGATAGTTGGCTGCTAAAATCAGAAATGATTAAGAGAGATTTTATTTGACAACCAGACTTGTTGGGGGAACAGTATGCACACACAGGCATACACTATTTTTGGTTTACATTGTGGTATGAAGTTTCAGAGTCTCATTTGGATTCGGTGAGTGAAGGCAATGGCCAAAGTGTATCAAATGGGGCTTAGCAGATGTAGCCTGATACCTTTGACTCATATAGATTTATAAAAATAAGGCCCGATTTTTGGAATGTTTAGTGGAATTGCTGATAGCCTCTGATTGCTTTCCCATATAAATCATATAGGCTATGAGTTTTAGATGAGTTAAATGAGTTAGGTCTTTTATCGCAGCCATCTCATGTGCTTTAATGATCATTGAAGCTCTAAGGAAAGGATGCACCAATTCCTAAAACTTGGTGCTATATTGAAAAATAAGAAATTAACTGATTATTAAACTTAAATCAATGATGAAGCCTTGAAAACTCCCTCTGGTGGAGACTCTACTGAGGCTTCTTATACAAATAAAAAAATACCGACATGTGTGCTGTGGGAGAGAGAGATGCTTTTAAAGAGCTTGTTATGTAGGATAGAGTCCTGCACAAATATTACTTGTGATCCATATAAGTCTTGAGCTCCCCAGGTAGAGCCCGACCAATGAAAACATAGGAGAAAAAGGGAAGAAAATAGTCGTGGTGCTGCTTGGGAACAGAAAATAGGCGTAGTTGCCCTTGGTTCTCCAAAAAGGTAAAGCAGAAAATCATCAGGGATTGGTTTCCCTAGCTATTTGTATGAAGAAGCAAAAGTTATTTTCTGCTAATCTGCAGTTATTGGGTTACAAAAAGTAAAGTCAAACTTGGAGGTGGAGTCAAAGCCCCGAGTATTTGTATTTACATGAGAGAGATAGTCTCAATTAATCATGTGATTTAGATTCCAATTTAAATATGCAGATTCAAATGTAATGTACTGCTGTAAAAAGTCATGACTTGGCTTGTTATTTATTTTCCAGCAGCCAAAACATGTTGCTCACGTTTTATTTATATTATTCCACAACCTACAACTGCTAGATCTATGTTTACATGAATTTATTTGTGTTGTAACTGTAATGTAATTTCTAGTGCCTGACTTAGGCTCTCAATTGACCTATCATAGCTACTTGTTTGACTGATTGTTTTTTTTTTTTGGTTAAATGAAGTTTTGACCAATTCGTAAGCCAATTGAATATTGTGTAACTTTTACAGGACATAACAGAAAAGGTGTTATTGAATAATTTTACAGTCAAATGGGGTTGAAAGCTAGGATTTTAGGTACTTCCAAGTGACGAGAGTTAAAATAAAGTACATCTAAGAGCAATAACATTTGAAGGCAAGTTTGTGTGGGACTGTGAAAGAAATGATTTTTTTATTTTTTATGTTTTTAATTTGACCTCTTCTCCTGAAAGGGAGAAGTAATTCAAATAGGTTTGAATATGAGAGGAAATATTGCTTTATCCAAGAAAGTTTAAATAAATTGCGAAACTTATTTGAAGGCAATCCATTCTGAGGTGCCTATGAGCACAAAAACCAAATTTTTCTATTCTAACTGGGGTGGATCATGTTACCCTGATCATCAGATGAGATCTAAGATCATAGAATAACTGAACCTGACTGAATTAGCAAGAAACACAGTTGGGAAAATAATGGACTGATTTGGACCATGTAATGGAAATGGCTTTACAGCTTGAACGGATATATCCAATGTTTTGTCAGGGGACCATCTTATGGCCACTTGATTGATGGAAATGTGTTCCTGTTTGTGGATCTGAGCACATGGTTTTCTAGGATATGTTCATCTCACCTCTTTGTATTTTCATTTTTTATTGTATCATGGCTCATTAAATATTTGGATTGGTATAGGAATGCATCTGTTTAGAGATTGGTTTTTGCAAATCTTGTTTTTCATATACTGGTCCACATTTGATGTTGCATTTAGGCTTTATAATGAATTCTTTTTTCTTAAATGTGCTTGGATGCTGGGTCATGGCTACTTGCTAATAGACAAAATTGTGTAAAACTGATTTCTTTCATAACCAAGTTGCAAAATACTAGGTGGAATCCACATGTTGCTTTAAAATATCATCTATTTTCTATTTCATGCAATTTAGTTTGGTGGTGGGTCTTAGATTCACATTCTAATATCTCAAATAGCCTATTTTATTGGTTTAAGTTCAAGTAGTCTTAGTCATGGATTTTGTTTCTTCAAAGAGTCCTAGTAGAGTCATATGAGGAGAGAAGAAAGTCCATTATATGGATGGGTTGGTTTCTTTCACTTATATGATTTTTTCATTGGTCCCCAATTAGTGTATATAGAAGTAGATGATGTAGGCTTGAACTTTATTATGCTTATATTGGTTGAGGGTAAGCATGTCATGCATATTATGTTGAGATTGGCTTGCTGATGGAGAGTACCATGTGTTTAGCATGTACCAGAAACATTGGACAATGATTCCCCATTTCCAGCTTGGTAGGATGGTGACCATGGAACACCTTTTTTTAAGATAATTTTAATTATTAAGTGACTAAATTATGGGGATGCAGGCTAAAATGTAGGGATTAGGCACTAAGTTGTTTAATTTGAACCTCATATGGAAGTCATTTTTCAATTTCTATTGTGTACCCCGAGCTCTCCATTTTCTTTCCACAGTGTTTTGCTTAATGAAATTTTGCTCAAGTTTGTTTGCCTTTGCCTTTGCAGATGTGGATCTTAGTGCAAGATCACTGTGGATTGAGTTCAGATTTTTTTTCTTCTCCTTCTACTCTCTTCTATAGTTCTGCACTTTGCTCCTGTTCTTCTTTTTCAGCCCAGTTCCTATATCAGTACAAACTCATGCAGCCCACCACCTTCTTTGTCATGACCCAAGGTGTGACCATCATAATTGATCAAATCTAACATTAAAATTCAAAGCATCCTTAAAAATAGCTTCTGTTTCAACAAATCATAAATAAGATTGGATTTAATCCATATCCTGCACAAAAAATCTCCTGACAGAATATGATATGTTTGTTTATAGACAATACTTAACCTTTCAGGGTAACAATAAAGCATTATATACCATGTTTCTAGTTTTGCTCCCATATTCACTCGCTCTGAAGGAAATTTTCACTCATCAAGTCCTCTTCTTTGAAAAAAGGTTCACTCCTTATTGGTCTCACTCAAAGTTCTCTGTACTAGGAACCAGTATGGCTGAGTATGGGGTGTATCATATTGAATTGGTGGCATACTGGTTAGGAGGCCCCCACTTATGAACTGTTCCGAATTAGGCCAGACCAGTGGGCTGGTTTGGTTTGCTTTGGTGCGCTGGTACGGGGTTGGTACAGGTAGTTTAGGGCAGTACGGATGGTTTGCTCTTTATATTGAACCAAGAAGCAGAACCATCTTGGTTCCGAACCTGTTCGATTCGGCTCGCCCCAAATCGCCTAGTTCAGGATGGCTTGGCTAACCCTGGTCTTACTAAAATATTATGTAATAAATGCAGTGAGCTACACAACTGGCAAGCAACTTTACCATTATCCAAAAAATTTAAGCGTCCATTGATAACAAGTGATCTTTTGATGAAACATAATTGTATTGCATTGGTTGCCCCAATCAGGAATAAAGAATGGGGACCAATTAAATGGTTTAGTTGTGTTGCATTAAAGATTAGAAGGATGAGCACTATAGAGATGCTCAATAGAGTGGAGAACCAATTAAATAGTCGTGTGTATTAAAGGTTAAGATGAATTACCAGCATTGAGGCAGTCTCCATTTTGTGAAGACAACTGGATGGTAACTGTGAGAAGGTTTTGTAATATTTGTATCAATTGAGAGTTTGGCCCTTAATAAAAATTAAAGAAGGATCTGAGAAGCGAAATCGAAACAAGTTGGTTATGCTTAATAGTTAGTGTTATGATTGGGGTACCTCTCAGGACTGTTGACTTCTAGTTTGCTTTAATCTTGTGATAGTGTAGTAGTACAATACATTTAAGACCACATGGTAGAGTTCCTTTTCTACATACTTGTACAATGCAGTCAAATTTGAATAGAATACTTTGAATTTTTGTTTTCCTCTTGTCAGTGATGTCAGGTCAAATTTAAATGCTTAAAGATACCGGCATATGGCTTGAAATATTTAACATAATAGTTGAATTGTATTGATAATTTAGAGTTCTGTCCATGTTAACACCATTTGTCCGACCATTCTTGATGACTGTAATATTATAATAAATTAGACATGCAAGTTTCTTATTTTAAATCTTGTTGAAATATGTGAGGTGTATTTTCACACGTGGTACAAAACCATACATGGGAGTTTAAGAAATGCCACGAAAAGCATGTTGAGTTGGGATGTAATTGTTGTACTACTGTCAGTTTCACATCTAACAAATTAAATACCATTCTTATGATTTTGTGAGTTCCATCAGTAGGCAATATTCTACAAACTTATGCAAGTGAAACTAGCCCCTAAAAATTTTTTGTTTTGGAATTTCAGGAGCCTTGCCTATCACAAGTTGATTGGGTCTATATCACCGGAAATTAGCAAGCTAAATCACTTAAAACGATTGTAAGCATTTTCCCTTTTATTTTATTTTATTTTATTTTATATATGTTGACATAACTCTCCAATGGACTTTATTATATATGGTGGTCCACTTCTGATGGTAACCTTTGATGCTTGCATGTGCTAGAGCTCTACATGGCAATAGCTTATATGGAGTCATCCCTCCAGAGCTTGGAAACTGCATGGAGTTACAATACTTGTAAGTCCTTACTTAATATAGGAAGATATATCTACCAATTGCTCTAGAACTGGGTCAATATTTCAAGTGACATTGTTGAAGACCTAGGTGTATTGCAACTTTTGTCATTAACTCAATTCATCTACGTTATCCAGTAATGTGCAACATTCATTGTTTGTGCTTATGCTGAAAAAACTAAAAGAAGTTGTGAGGATTTGCTGATCACTCCTTTAGATTATGCTTTCTGAGGTCCACCCTGCATCACACCTAGAAAATGGGAGGAGATGAAATGTCTTGTTGGACCAGCGAGCAGGAGATTTCTAGTAGTAATCAGCAAATTGTCTTGTAATTGTTAGAAATATATTTATCATGTTGGAAAACTGTTACTGTTACTGGAGTTGTTGCCAGTGAGGAGAAGAAAAGTTTAGAAGGATTTGACTGTTAGCTTGAAATCTAACTCATTTACATTATTAATCAAATTAGGATCTGATAGGTATCAGCTGAATTACTATCTACTGTTGTGTCTTATCAATAGATGCTTTATGCTATGTGTTGTCTGGTATTGGCCAAGTGCCATGTCAGTTTGTTGGGGTTCTTGTGTGCGTATTTTTTTATCTTCCCCCACCCACCACCCCACCCCACCCCCGGTGTTGGCTGCAACACTATGCACTGTGCTGTTGGGGATTGGTATGGAACTGATCGTTTAATGCTGTTTAATATGTGCTGATACCATGTTTTGTGTGTTTAATATTTAAGTAGGTGCCTCTGCTTCTCACATTTATGATTACATCCACTTTGCAACATAGCTAATTTTGTCGACTTCTTAACAGTTATTTGCAGGGGAATTACCTAAGTGGATTTATCCCTTTGGAGTTGGGTAACCTTTTGGAACTTGAGACTCTGTGAGTGTTATATTTTCATTTTAGTTATTGAGATTCATGAATTTATCTGTAGGGAGATGGATGTGTGCTGAGCTCGACATCTCCTTACTGACATAATTTCTACTTTCCCTGATAGAATGCACTATAAATATGTAACAACATTAGTATCTTTAAATTTGTTAGTACAATATCTACTTAGGCTTATGTATTACATGAAAGTTTGTGCCTCAAGTGTGCCAATTAAATAAGATAATCCAACTTTAGAATGCCTCTTCTCATGGTTTCTCATTTTAATTAAATTCATGCAAATATTTTGGTACTTCTTGCTGTATTTATATTTGATATCTTCTCTAAGATTATGATATCACAATCAAATATTTACATTTTGAGTACTAAAAGAAGTCAAGATCATGGAAACTATGTTATTTTGGTGCAAGTTCTTTGTCACAATGCATCTTTCAAAACATGCATCCACAAAATTTACAAATTCTGTGCAAAATGGTTTATTATATTACTGTTCTGATTTTCAGTGAGCAATTCTCTTTTTATGCTCATTACTTCTCTCTTTTAGGGACATCTCCAGCAACACTCTGAGTGGATCTATTCCTCCATCACTTGATAAGCTGACCAAACTTAAATCGTTGTGAGTTTCTTTTTGCTCAACTATATGTTATTTGTCCATCAAATGGATGGTTGCTCCCATCTAAAGCTCAAAGTTAATTTTCTTGCAATCTTCTTGAAGCAATGTATCGATGAACTTTTTGACTGGAGCAATACCATCTGATGGTGCGCTTATCAAGTTACCGAAACTTCGTAAGTATTGTTTGCTTATTTTTAGAATGTATATTTTAAAGTGCATTTTCCCTTGGATTACTCTTCTCAAGTTAATTGATTTTTATTTGCTGTGGTTTGAATTAACTGTTGTCAAGATACAGTTTGCTTCTTTTTATGCATTTAGTTGTAAGGTTTGATTGGTGCCCTTTCTTAATGTTTGACAAGAAAGCATTTCCAATTGCCTTTACATGCAAAAGATTTATCCCCATAAGTCAAGTCCCACATGAAATCGGGAAGCAGCTGATATTTTATTATCATTTCTGACTGAAATGAAGCATTTCAGCTTTAACTCTTAGAAGCAGCCAACCTCAACCTGTTTCTACATACAGAAAAACTAATGAATTTTAAGCTGACCAACATGATATAGCAAGCAATACCCAGATTTTCCTTGAATAATCAGGTGACTTCCTTTTAGAACAATGGAACAGAGGATCCATCTGCTACACTATACTTGGAGTCCTTTCATTTTAAATCATAATTCTCTCCTTTCTTTGTATTAAAATTTTTTGAAGTTTAAGAATTGAGATTTGTATAGTTGTTAAGTGGACAGGAAGAGAGCTTAGGCTCAATTGGCATTTGCTTTTAAGGGGTTAAAAAGCATATTTGGGAGGGCCAAAAAAGTGCTTATAGGTGATTTTGAGGTGTTTGGTAAAATTTTGAAACATCTTTCTTTCTCATCTGACTGAAATTCAAAAAAGGTTTACAAGTAAAGCTCCAACGTGGAGCTTTTGGGCAAAAGCTCTACTTGAAACATGTCGATAAGCTGTTTTCATCGGTAATGATATATAATTGACATATATTATCACATTATTTAGTATTATTATAATATAGTGATATTACAAAACTTATTACATTTTTATAAGATATATAAATTGTTATTTACTATATTATTGAGGTTGAAATGTCGAGGTAAATAATTTATAAATTAAGAGTGCTTTGTAATAATTGTTTTTGATACAAACAGTTAGGTAATTAAAAGTACCATGCAACGCCCTTTTTTGTCATCTCATGTTAGTAACGGTACTTGCTCAGTTTTAAATAGATTTTAAAGTTCTACAATACTTTAGAAATTAGTTATCAAACAACAAATGACTTCTTAGGGAAAACTCTATTAGTAAAATCTCTACATACAAAAGCTTTACTACCTACAATAATGTTACATGGGCCTCAGTAATTGAAATAAATGAGATGGTAAGTGTGGAGCATGAAACTTGGCAGTACTGAAGGTTGAAATTTTTAATCCCATAATTTCAGGTGTTTTATGAATTTTCATTGCACAACCAAACCCTGATTTCACAAAAGCATAACTTCTAATTTTCGGAAAATAGTCATTAAATATCATGGTTTTCTAATCCATCAAACATTCTCTTTGAATATTCCAGAAAATTCTGGGACTAATACCAGCTGTGTAGATATTTCTCTTGGGGTAGCAAGGTCATCCTTGTTGACTTGACCATCCTTAATTCGCTTGGTTCAAGATTTGCACTATAATTTTGTTTCAACGTGCCAATTTACCGTCAGTTTTTATTGTTGGCAAGGAAGCTGCATTTCATTTCTGAAGTTAGCTATTTTAATTAATTTTTAGAAAATAGATGGTCATGCTAAATAATGAATTAGATTAGACACTATGAAATCAATACGACTCAAGCATGCTTGTGTTTTCTACTTTTATGCACATGTCTACAGCTTTATTGGAAATCGTGGATTATGTGGGAAGCAAATTGGTGTCGTGTGCAAAGATGAGGCTCCGTCGCCATTGATGAACCCCCAACTTCCATCTTCAGGTATTCGGTATTTTAATAGTGCATATCATCTTATGTTATTTTTATAGCAACAGAAAGTGAAAGGCCCATTTTTTTTCGAAGTAGTGATTTCTGTTTGCTACTTTTTAAATTATATTACCATTAGTGGGCAATAGACAAATTATTAAATGCAAAAGTAGTGAAATTGTTGAATTAGCATCATATGGTGATGCAAATGAAACATTAATTATTTAAGCTGGTAAAGATCAGTGCCACTAGTGTGGTTGGTCTCTAGTTATTGTTGTAACTATATGCTCTAGCCATCTTTTTATGTTATTTTCTAAATTTCTATAAATGATTCTGGTATTCTGTCTGGATGATTTTTTGTTCTGAGAGATCTTTTGTCTGGCAGAACCTAGCTTGTAGAAATTGCCTTGGATTTTAAAGTAACCTGGTGGCTTTGTCCCATACAAATTATTTTATCATACTTTTAGATGTTTTGTGTGATGGAAATATGTTGCTGCAGGAAACAAAGGAAATAAGAAGAATTCTACTAAGCTTCTTATTAGTGCAGTTGCCACGGTATGTGCTTTACTGTTTGTGGCACTAATGTGCTTCTGGGGCTGCTTTCTTTACAAGAAATTTGGTAAAGGTGACATCAGGGATCTTGCAATGGATGTCAGTGGAGGTATTGATAGGTTTTTTCCTCTGTGGCATATGTGTTGTCTTGTCCTGGGGTAGAGGAAATAGGGAAATTTTGCTAATACTAAATACTGTCTCAGGTGCATCCATTGTAATGTTTCATGGGGACTTGCCCTACTCATCAAAAGATATCCTAAGAAAATTGGAAACCTTAAATGATGAAAACATTATTGGTACTGGTGGCTTTGGAACTGTATACAAGCTTGCGATGGATGATGGAAATGTGTTTGCTTTGAAGCGAATAATGAAGACAAATGAAGGCCTATACCGTTTTTTTGATCGGGAACTTGAGATCTTGGGGAGCATTAAACATCGTTATCTGGTCAATCTCCGTGGGTATTGCAACTCTCCTTCATCAAAGTTGTTAATCTATGATTACCTACCTGGTGGAAGCTTGGATGAAGTTTTACATGGTGAGAACTGTTCTACTATTTTCATATTCATAATCACTGCTTCCCTCAGATGGAGGATGCTCTGTCAAGTATCTAGTTTCATACTTCCTTTTCTAGACTGTTTAATGTATCTGCGCTACATGTGGAAAACCTCTGTCATTTGTTATTGGCCTTGCAAATATATTTTTTGCATGTTGGGTTTGCATTTTAGCTTTGTCTAGTTTGTCACTGTTTAATGTTATAAATGATCAATAAATTATTCTATTGGAAATTAATGTTTGCTCATAATTTATAATTCAATATAACCTCAATATATGTTTTTTAATCATTTCTATTGTGTATGCATCTTTACCTTTGCGACTTAACATCTCTCAGTCGTCACTATGTTGGTAATAAATGGAAAGACTTTGGGTTTCATCAGACAGCTTTTGTAGAAATTTAATAATAGATGCTGCAAAATCATCTTACTATAATCTCAACATTTATATTTGAGTGCAGTAAAACTGTTATATTATGAACTGCATTACTTCACATTCTAGTCTATATATCATCGGTCACGAGTTTATAAAGGGAAAAACAATACTGAAAAGAAAACTATCTGATTATGTTCTCAAATTTCATGTTTGAGACTGCTAGAGCTGTTAATTTATGAACAACATTTCTTCAGAGTATAGTCCGTGTTTGTCAGCCATGAGTTTATAGAGGGCATTGAAATAATTACAATCAGGTTAACTATGCTAACTGTTTAAAATTACTGGATTCCTGTGTAGACCCAAACTACATAAATAAGACAAATCGAGACACTTGTTGAACAAAGGTGTCCTCTACCCTGGTGATCTAATATTGAATTCTATGGTTATATTATTTGTGTAACTCATTAATCAGCTTCATTTTGTCTGAACTTGAGGTCATCGAGACTTAAGCCTTTTCCCATCAAAACGTGGGTGCTATATGTTCTCTAAGAAATATACCATGCAGCGAGTACAAGGCAGGAGCAAGATATTTGAGTGAAGTGGCACACAGAGTGATATCTGCTCTTGATGTGCATTAGCTTTTTGCGATGAGAATTATAATTATTTGGATTTCTGTGCAAGGTTTCTAGTTATTTAACAGAAATTATACCTATCTAATGAGCTCATTGATGCTCTGTTTGGATGGAGAGAAAAGTACGAAGGAAAGAAAATGAAGGGAGAAAAATGGAGAGAAGAGAAAGCGAAGAGAATACATTTTCTCTCCTTATATTTGCATGAGTGGGAGGAAAATAAGAGGAAAGAAAAGTTGATAATTTACAATGACAATGATGCGCCCTATTACAAATGCTTACATACTTTTTATCAATGGCTTAATATTTTTTCTTTGGGAGGGTCAATATCGGAATGAAAAAAAATGAAAGAGCACCCTTGAGTTTTCTCTCCGAAATTTCTTTAATTTCGGAGAGAAAACTTTTAGATGGAGCCCACTACTTTTTTTCTCCCATTTTCTCTTTTCAGTTTTTCCCTCCCATCCAACAAGGTAAATTTATTTTTCCTCATGTTTTTCCCTCTAGTTTTTTTTCTCCCTACTTTTCACTCCATTCAAACACAGTGTTAAGGTTGTTAGTTTGGAATTCTGTTTGGGCGCCCACCTTTGGTGAGGTGTCTCCTTAAGTGTCTCACTATTGATTGAAATGACTTGTTTGGATGTTTTGTTTCTAGCCTAATGCTGGCACTTGGACTTCTAAGTCAAGTCAAGATGGGTGACGTTATGGTTGAGGTGGCCTAAAATGGAATATTTATTGAATGAGAATTGATAAAGCTGACCTCGAATAGTTGGGACCAGGATTTAGTTAGATGCGGTAATTTTTAACCTAGACCAATCAACCTCAACCAGATTCATGTTTTAAAGGTTCTGACGGAATTTTACGCTGGCTGTCAGCTATCTAACGCAACCCTCCTCCTTTACCCGGGCTTGGGACCGGCTTTGGCGGAGTTTGGTGCGGTGAGCATGGAACGAACACACGATTATAATTGATTTTTTCATGAGGCTTTTCTTTAATTGGATCAAAGTTTTGTTACTTGAGATTTTTTGATTATAATTGGGTCAGGTTCAGGATTAACTCTTTGAGGCCTTGACCCAATTGATCAAGCTGTAGGAGCCCTTAAAACCTAGACCTAGGCCCCTAGGAAGTAGTGACACTGGACGCAGCCATGGGCTAGCCACGGTTCAGTTCAGGTGCTTAATAATGTAGAAGAGAAAAGTGGAGCAGACAACATGATGAGGTTTTGTTTCGTTCCTTAAACCACTGTAGTTTCCTCTCCCCTCACTTCGTTTGGACAACCTACCCTAGCTCCCATCTTCTGACCCTATTTTGGTTTCATTTTTTAAGGCATACCATTGACAAGTGAAGCTCTGCTTGGTTTGCTAGGTGGGGCACATGTTCATTTAAAACCAATGGTTTGCATATGGATTTTATTTTCAACCCAATTACAGATGGGCTGGGCCTAATATGACTTGCCAAAAATTTTCTCTGGCATGAGTTGACCAAATTTTTTTCTGTTCAACCTGAATCTGATTTGGCCTGGACATAATTTGTCCCAATGAGTAGCCACCCTTATTGAAGCCTATCGTGGTTAGCGAGAAGTGTTTATTAGGAACACTAGACTTTTTTATTTTATGTGTATCTGGGCCTTGGATGGTTTTGTAATTGTCTTCTGCCTGGCTTAATATCTTGGCCTCACTGGTTATTCAATTAGTTAGTTGAAAGTTGAACTTGCAAAGTAACAAAAAGCAAACAGCCTCATTGGAATGTGTGTGGTAGTAATATCCTGATGGAAAATTCTTGGTGGGAAGTACCTTTGGAGGAGGCATAGAAGAGAAATGTTGGTATAAGAGATGCAAAGAAGAGATTTGCCTCCCTTACCAAATGATGCTTCCCTTGGGTGCTACTATCTCTTTCTTTATGCAGTCAGTACTCCTTTCCCATTCCGAGCTGTGATAAGGTCCTACCGAATTTATTTACCATAATAAGTTTTCAAGGATACCTTATTTACCATAGTTATTTACATCATTGTCTTCTTAGTTAATTTGATAGTACACTCCCCATATTTTTCTTATCATTGAATCAATGATTTTGAACTAACAGATACTTTAATCTAATGAAGATAGGTGCTTCTTAAAGTTGAAGGCATCGTAGATTTATTATGACAACATTGATTCTAAACTAGATTAATCTGAATAAGGATTTGTTGCCATCTAAGCTACCACAACAGGTCTTTTCAAGGGTGCCTTTGTCACTCTGGGAGGGCACAACCGACAACATTTCCTCCTTTATGATGCTTGTCCATGTCACTGGGGATGCTTTGGTGTTCCAATTGCATCAATTATGGTGGTGGGGGCTGGGAAGGAGGTGGGGGTGGATTGGTGAGAGGCGATGATTGATCCAAGAAAGAGTGCAAGAATTATGGTGTTAAGGGAGTACAATTCTTGGCTGTGCTCACATAAGGTGGTAGGGAATTTCCTTGTAGAATCTTTCTAGGTTACTTAAAAGGCAAGAAATCCTTGTTCATATCAATATATATTAGGATCGATGTGGAAGGATGCAAAAGTCCTCATTCAACCTCAAAGAAACATTTGCCTCTATTAGAAAATAAGTAGTTCTAAAAGCTGTTGATCCAAGCATGTAGTATTCTGGTGGTAATTAAATTAAATTTGTGGCTAATTAAATTAAATTAAGGAGATAATGCTATATTGATTAGGATTCACACTCTTGTGTGCGATATAATTAGTCGAGATGACAATTTAGTTAATTAATTTATTGACCTGGAGGGGATTCGAGGCCGTGACCTCGGTCTACCTTAGCTTCATAACCTTATGGTGCCAAAACAAGGAGGAAGAATGGAGTAGCGATGAAATAATAAGAGAGGAAGAGAGAAGAGCTGTTTGTGTGTGTGTGTGTGTGAGAGAGAGAGAGAGAGAGAGAGAGATGTCATAGCAATGGAATTGACCTGTATGGTATCTATTATTAAAAGAGTGGGGCAGCCACTAATTTGAGTTTTGATCCTCTTAAGTTCATGACTGACTTGATGCCGGAACTTTGAGAGTCACCGGTTAGAGGGCTTGGTTCTTGACATGTTCTCTGTTTTCAGTCCACTTTGTTATCAAGCAACTTGATTTTGGTGTGCCTTATGGATAGTAATGCAACTGGACACTGATCAGGGCTTGGGTGTGTGTGGCCATGGGCAGAGCTAGGATTTTCCTCCTCCTTTTGAAGTTTTTATTCTTTTCTTGTGTTCTTGTGTTTTCATGTATTGAGAGAGAGAGAGAGAGAGAGAGGTGGGATAACATATTTTACTTTATTCATCAGATCATCTGTGGATTTTTAAGTTCAAGAGGAAGATGTAGTCATGATCTCATGAAAGAGGAACATAGACCAACACTAGTGACCATAGTTTGTGTATGATCAACGCCAATGATTAAACTTTATTTACTAAACATACAAATCAAAAAATCTAAGGACATAATTACAACTTACAAGCACTACTAAAAATAAAATAATAAAGTAATCCACATGGATTATGTTCAGTGGTCTAGGAATGAAGTACAGAGTATGGTGACTGGATTTTCTAAACTGGTAATTAGTTAGAAAATAATATTTCTATCTAAAACTTGAACATTTATGTTTTAATTTTGTGAAATGTTAAATCAAAGAGATGTCATAGGAGGTGGTGCTCACGTGAATGGAATGTGCATTAAAGTGGGTGAGGGGCATGCTTAAAGCTACAAGGGGTTTTCTCAGATCCTTTTGTGGGGTGGGGGGCCATGGCTGCCAATGGATCTGCCAGTGGGTTTGTGTTGGTTCCAAACTGAGCCACAATAAGTCACCATATTTGGATAATATTCATGCATAAATAAGCATGCGAATTCTTGCGGTGGAACATTGGGAGTGAAAAGCTTTGCATGCGTGTGAGCTGATAATGTGCTTACATGTGGTGAGTCCATCAATCTTGTAGGCTTCAATCATGTAAGAATGCAAGGCAGGTGGTTTGTAGTGAAGCTTGAAATGTTGATCCATCTGCAAGTTCTTAGTCGGAGATTATGTTTTATGAGGGAGAAAAAGAGATATTCAAATTTTCTCTTATTGATTTTGTTATTCAATATGAATTTCATTATTTATGATGCTTATAGCATCTTGATTCTGGTCCTGATTCCAAATGAATAGGATTGGGGGTAGTTATTAGATGAACAACTGTTTGGCAAAGGCATGCCAATCTATGAAATGGATCCAAATATGAAGATTCTTGCTATTAAGGTTGTAAATAGTAATGCTTGGTGAATGAGGATGCATGAACTTGACTCGAATATTAGAGAAAAGGTTATTGTTTTTAGACTTATCATCCTAGGAACTGTTTTTAACATTTATAATCATCTTACGGTTGAATTTCTGCTGTTCATGGTTAGCTTGTGTTTGGCTCAAAATTTAGATTGAATTTAGAATTCTTGATTTGGAAATGAGTGGACTAGTGGTATTCTTGGCTTGTTCCACCTCAGATTGACCTATTATAAAAGCAGGAAGGGAATAATGCTTTCCCAATTCTTCATCCTAGTCAGACTTTCAGTCTGGCTGGCATTGATGTATTCACCTCTCTCTCTCTCTCTCTCTCTCTCTCTCTCAGCCATACAATGTGGAAGACCAAAATAAATGGGTGTAATGCATCTTTAGAGACTATTCTGTTTTTTATGATTCTGATAATACCTGACAATGTTTGCCCCCTTATTGTATTTCTCCATATAACAAAAATGTCAACTATTATTTTTATCCAAACCTTTTTGATAGTATTTTAAATGACTTTTATAAACAATTGATAAAAAAAATAACAAATTTATATGTGCATATTAACTTTTTATAAATTTTTGAGACAATTGGTCAGTAACTACCGCCTATTGAATTCATATAATGAGAAGGATACAAAAGTGGCAATGGTATCAAGAAGAAGTCTAAGCAGAAAATGAGAAAGCGCTTTTTTTTTTCTTGAAACAGTTTTTCCTACCATGAACATGCATAGTTATGGAACATTGATATTTAATTAATACTTTTATTAAATGAATAATTTTTAATATTGGTTGAAATTATACAAAATAATTAGTTATAGTTTGACGGTATCAAATATAGATTTCATGATTGCTATATGATAATGTAGGTGTCCTAGCTAATTGCTAATCTGCATTTGGTCTGAATTTGCAATAAGTTCGGGCAGCTATTGTTGTGCATTAAGATGTTTTGAAAATTTTACCAATTTTTCATTTTATCTTTGCTTCTTGTACACACCCTTATATATATTAACCATTATAATTAGAAATCATAGATAATGTTATCAAAATTTATGTAATAAATATTTTGTATCTAAATAATAGTATTTTGAACCAAATAATATTGTTGCATTTTTATGGAGAATGTAATATAAAATTGTACTATATTTCAAAATAATATTAAGATGCTTATTAACCATAAATATATAATAATAATCAAATAAAAAAAGAAAACCTTGATGTATATGTCTTGCTGTTTAAAACCATGAGCATCTATCTCTGTGTACATGCTTGTTTGTCTACTCACCTATTTTAGGGTGCATTCAATTGGCATAAAAACTCAATATATGGATATAATGTGTATCATTTTACCTGCGTTATTAAATAAGTCCATTCTAATAGTCTAAAGGTGGTGGTAACCAAAACCATGGGCTGATGTATTGTCAATACCACCCCATATTGAGCGTATCATCAGTATTTGTACTAAACATAGACTCGATACAGGGTACTGAGTCTTAGTACGTTAATTGACCTGCATATCGGGTGTATTGACATTGTATTAGTGTGATACCGGTATGAAGTCCGATATTGAGATGGCAAACTTTGACCAAACAATTAATTATGGCATTGTGAATGCAAAAGGTCATTTTACAAGATTTAGTATTTTAGTCATTGATTGTGATTTAATTACTGCAAATTCAATCTGCACATGCAGTACATGTCCCATCCAATTACTAAGCTTAAAAATGAGTCAAATGCTAAAAAATGAATAAAATACATACTTATTGCATGGTATATATTATTCTAATTATTATTTATATATAAACAATCTAATTGGTACTTATCTATTGAAGAGTAATAAAATTTACATAAAAAGAATATACTTTCAACTATAAATTGTAATATAATTTTGGAAATTAGCTTGAAATATATATATATGAATGCCTTAGAAAGCCTTAGGTTCTCATTAAATCTCTTAAATGAACTGTTTATGAACACCTTGACTTTTGCTTAAATCTAAATGAGCTGGTATGCTCAGCTCGACCCAGGTTTGAAACAAGCTGAAACTTAAGCTAGGCTTGTTTGAGCTTGGCTTATTTGCTTCCTTAATCTCATGCAACTAGAGAGAAACCCAACCAAGGGTATCTGGACATGGAAGTAACATTGACAAAGAGCACAAAAAAGCAAGGTCTTTAACATGGTTTTTCTTAGCCTTGGTTTTTCATGAATCTAATGTCACAACCACTTGTTATATTCAATCTTTCTACGAAATTCTTGCGAATATATGTAGATTTAATGTGGAATTGGGTGGCTATGCCTTGTTGGTCTTCGTGTACTGGAATTTATGGGTGAAACCCTTCCAAGCTGGGAATGAATTTATTATTTCATATTTGCTTTATGGGACCACTACATGAACTGTATTTCATATTTCATATTCACTGTCAGTATATTGAATAAACAAACGTGACATGTGAGAGATGTAGTTGTTGGCTGCATTGTAGCTGGCAGAGAACCTTGTACAGGAGAAGGGAGCCATGTGATTCCTTTATCCTATGTGGTTCTTTTACACCTGATATTTTAGAAAAATCAGTATCCTTCATTATCTTGACAACAAATTTTAAGAAAAGTTCCTTATATAATAAGTTCTTCAATACATGGGTTGATAGGCATGCAACTTCAAAACTCAATTTCAGAACTATGGGATAGCCACTGGAACTTGGGTCGAATGTCATTTTTATTTACTGATTTGACTGGTAAATTTTGTCAGACTCTCCCGTGTCCTCCGTTGTTGAGATAAATTGTTTCTCATATATTATTTTTGTCAGTTGATTAGATGCAGCAAGCCCAGTTAGAAGTTCTATGTCATTGCTGTACTATATTCTTGGAGATGCATTTAAATGCTATACCGGAAAAATTAATGGTGTGGCATCTACTTTTCTGATTGGGCAGAAAGATCTGAACAGTTGGACTGGGATGCACGTCTCAATATCATCATGGGAGCTGCAAAAGGCCTTGCATACTTGCATCATGATTGTTCACCAAGAATCATACATCGTGACATTAAGTCAAGCAACATATTACTAGATGGAAATTTGGAGGCTCGTGTGTCTGATTTTGGACTAGCGAAACTGTTGGAGGATGAAGAATCTCATATCACTACAATAGTTGCTGGAACATTTGGTTATCTTGCTCCAGGTAGGGGACAAAATATGTATCCCATAAATTCAAATTAGTTTTCTGAAGTATGGATGTAACTTGCATCTGTTCTGTTCCAAACTCTAGGACCTAAATATCCAAACACTAGCTTTGATCTCTTTGAACTCTAGAATCTAAATACTCAGCCACTTACTTCGTTCTGTTTGTTAGCTAATATGTTTACATGCGTGAAAGTGACATTTTTCCCCAGGGAACCATAGCAATGATGATTTTCACTTCCAGTGCAGTAGTTTTTCATGCAGCACTCCCTCTGTCAGTGTCTTCTCCAACACAACTATAACACCCACACAACACCCCTATTTGATGTTTGAGGTTATTGTATTACTAGTTGGAAGAAGAAAACAAAGAGGAATTGACAAAACATTGTACATCATTGGACTAGTCAAGTCTTCAAAGACTTCAGGATACAACTCCCCCACTAACAGGACCCATAGAAACCAAGAAAAGCCATTAAAGAGGGCCCTTTAGGTGAAAATGCTACGTTAACGGATCTTGGGCTGGGACCTTCAGATCCTTTTATGCTCCTTGCTTCAACCAATATCAGACATAGGAATTTTTGAGCTAACTGGTGAAAATTCCTCACTGTTCTTGATTGAAAAGCCTGTTGAATGACCAAAGAAGTCTTGTCAAATCCTAGACTTCCTGAAAATTATCATGTACCAGTTGTTTATTTAACAGTATCACGTTCTTCTGCTTAACAAAATATATATATATAGCTTTCTATTGTTTATCATGCATCGGAATTCTGATTGAGTTTGTAAGGATCCATCATGTTTTACTTGAAGCAAATTTTACTTTATGATGATTCCTCTGTTTCACTACCATGTAGCCTATGGGACCAGCACCGCAGGGACGTGTGCTTTGACACATGGTGGCCTCTTGTATTTCTAATCAAGATATTTTTTCCCTTGGTCTAGTTGTTGTGGTTGAGTTTTAGCCAAAATTGATCAGAAGTAACATGGATGTTTTGCTTAATTAATAATGTGGTATTTATTTCCCATGTTTTGATTGGGGTGTGCTCTCTATCTGGATCAATAATCATTAACAAAAAATTGAATTAATATAATTATCCAATGTTTGTTCAGTTTCTTAAAGATTTTACAGTACTTGATAGTTTCAGGCCAGCATATAGTAAATACCAAGACAATAAACCCAATGATTTCAAACAGTACAAGATGCTCTGAATTATGTGATATATATTCCCTTTTATTTTTACTTTGGCATTCTCCCCTATTTTTGACCAAAACTATGAAACTCAAGCTTGCTGAAATTTCTCTAACAGAAACTTGGCTGGTCCTGCCATAACTGAAATTAAAGTCAACTGTTCAAACCTTGATTCCTGTTTGATGCCATTTTAGTAATGTAATATGGTACCTTTTTTTTGTAAATCGTTAAAACAATATCTTAGTCTTATCTTGATGTATTTTGTATGTATATTAGTCATAATTTCATTTATATGTTATATGAGCCTGTACGTCTTAAAGGGTGGACATTGGTGGAACTGTACTATCGATCTACTTTGACTTGACACTAGCCTCTCCGTATGAAGGTGTAAGGCTGCATACATCTGACCCCTCTCATACCCCATAGTGGTGAGATTGTAGGTCTTGATTGTTGGTTTTAATTTCCTTCATTTCCATCTCAAACCTTGAAACTAAATCACGACATAATTTATCTTTTATAGTCTGAATATAATGTTTTTTATTGCTTTTATTCTAAGTATTGCAGTGTGTATGCATGCTGATAGCATATTTTCTGGTGCTTCACCTCTTGAATATCGTTAGTTTCGTTCTTTCATGCAATGTCATCACCTTTGTCTGCTTCTCCACTATCCTCTCTTAGAACAAATGCGTCTCGTGCATATGTTTCTTGTCACAAAATACATGCTTGCGCCATTGATTCTCATATGTTTCCTGGTAAATAGTTTAATTTAGTTTGCGAATGGTTATTCTTTTAAAATGATACTTTCTCTTATTTATAATGGTGTTCATAATTCAAAATGTGATTTTAAAATCTTGTTCTTCCTACAGGTCTCATCACTCCAGAAAAATTGTTTTTTAGACTGAATGAAGTAGAGTAACCCTAAAAACTTGTATGCAGAATTTGATGAACTTTATTTGAAATCAAAAGGTATTATGTACTTTTTGCTTTCTATAAAAATATCAATGGGACATATTTCGGATGCAGTTAGTAGACCCCCATTATGTGTGTACCATAGTTTTGAGGCATGAATGATAGTTATATTTGTATACAAACATTGGAAAATTGTGTTTCTAATCATCCTTGCTCAAAGTGGTTTGTCCATTTTAAAAACGCAGTATCTTTAATCTAATGCATTTTGTAATTGTGGTCAAATCTACAGAGTACATGCAGAGTGGTAGGGCAACAGAAAAAACAGATGTGTACAGCTTTGGAGTCCTGGTCCTAGAAGTATTGAGTGGCAAACGACCCACTGATTCATCATTCATCGAGAAAGGCTTGAATATAGTAGGATGGGTAATTCTCTGATCACTATTTTTCTCTGTCAAAAGATAAATGAATTTTGGAGTCACTTTGTTATAACACCAACCAATTATTTTATCACCTTGATGAGTTATCTGATCTCTTCCGTCTTTTGTGCTGCATTTTCTGAATCTTCACTAAAAAGATAATTGTGGGGATCGAAAGTAATTTCTGTTTGCTGGTGTCTGCTGGTCATTTTTTTAATCGAATAACTGAGGAAATTTTGAGCATGCATTTATTGAATGTTTTGGTTGGATATATACATGTTTTGATAAGGTACTTGTGCAGCTTTGCTCTATGTTACAGAATGTTGGGCGGTTTAAAAACATGCACACAAGATGAATGTGGCTAAAATAAGAATGTTTGGATGGATGTGTGTAATATAAAAGAAGATAGAGTATGAAATAAAATTTTATATAAAAAGGTGAAGGCGGAACCAATTGAAGATAACTTGAGAGAAGGATTGCTTAAATGATTTGGGTATATATAATAGAGGCCTAGGATGCACTGGAATAGAGAAATAATTTAATACATACGTAAAGAAAGAGGAGTGGACTTGGAACAAAAATCTAGTAAAGAAAGGCTTGGTATTTTTACATCTTATAGAAAATATGTTCCTAAACCAAGCAGAATGGAGAAAGATGATTGTTGTAGCCAATCCAAACTAGTTTGGAATCAAGGGTTTGTTATTCTTGTTGTAATGTATTTGTACATCTTTAGTACCTTACAAATGCGATTTTCTTGAGTTTGGGAATACCACAAATATATGGGGAACATTAGATTAAGGAAGTGCTATTTTCTGTCTTATCTTCAGTAATCACATGGTTCTGCTGATATCACATAAATTTCATCCATCTTGATCTCTATTTATGCTGCCATAATCATAAGATGCCGGGGTTCTCTCTCGTTCGGCTATGCTGGAGTAACTAGTGTCACAAAGATGATTTACCTTCTCTAAGTTAATCTTTTTTAATATAATTTCCTATTGTAGATTTCTAAAATTTGGGACAGCTTACAGGGAGGATGTGAGCCTAACTGTATTTTGAGTTAATGGGGTTAAGTGAGGTTAAAGAAGTTTACTCTGCTATCAGTCATGCCTATAGCTATCTATATAAGGTTGGTGTTACTCAACATCTGAAGTGGTTCGAGCCAATGCTTCTCTTCTCTAGCAACTGTTTTCACCTCCTCTGATGATGACAACCACTTGGGCACTCACCATATCTTTGCATGCCTATGTTCCTCAACATGCGATCTCCAAAATCATCTTGTAGGTGATTCTTAAATCATTACTGATTGGGTTGTGGAAGGGAAGCACCTTAGACATCCATAGCAAATCCGAAATGGTGCCTTTTTGTTTAAAAGGCTTTTTTCTTGCTCAGGAAATTTTAGCATGTTTGTTCATAATATTTATGTATGACTATTTTGGTGCTAGGGAATCCTCTAAAACCAATCTTACAGTTGGACCTAGTTCTCCAATAGCAGGCTAGAATTTAGTGGATCAAGTTAGCGAATAAGTTGGAGACCTGCAGTTTAAACCGACTCTGCAACTTAGTGAAAGGGATATGATAATAATGAATCTTGCAGTTTTGTAGGATTAGGAATGTTTAACATTAAAGAGTGTCTTGAACAAAAGAAAAAAAGAAAAAATAATATAGCAGAGAAAATGCAAATGCGGAGATGGATTTTGGGCAGACTTAGAAATGAGTATATTAGAAAAGCTGCTAGAGTTCCGCATACTATGGCCTTTGAAAAACAGGAACCTCCAAACAAATATTTGATCAAAACTAATTGTGGAGCATTTTCTCATAAATATATTTGTAGTGCTGTAGCAAGCATGCTCATCTTTTGTTGGGGTAGATTCATTTAATTGTTTCAGGTTCATCTTTTGTAGTATAACACTAGTATCATGACTGCTTGGGATTGAAAGAGGAGATGGTTTCTGGAATATCTGATTTGATTCTTGTACTGTCTTCTTCTTTGCTTCTTTTTTCTCTTTTTCCTACAACTGCAGTTGAATTTCTTGGTCCTCGAGAACCATCAAAGAGAAATAATTGATCCTCACTGTGAGGGGGTGCAGATTGAAAGCCTGGATGCCTTGCTCTCTGTTGCCATTCAGTGCGTCTCCTCAGGTCCGGAGGAGCGGCCCACGATGCACAGAGTGGTGCAGATATTGGAGTCAGAGGTTATGACACCATGTCCCAGTGACTTCTATGACTCAAACTCAGATTAATTACATTCTATTTAGCTGTTGACTGCTTGTTCTTATGATGAGGATACATTTGAAGGAATGCATAAGTGTTCTGAACACATTTATTTTCATTCATTTATTCTTTGTTTGCACATTCTGTGTATGTATTTCTATCTATGAACTCTAGTTTACCCTCATCTTTTCTTTGGAGTGGTTGTTTGTTACCTGTTGAAAAATATCAATGGCATTTGCCACCATTATTAAATCCTAACCCAGCGTCTGGATTGAAGAACACAGTAAAGGAGGGAGACGTTGACAAGGTCAATTTGAAGAATAAGGTGAAGACACAAAGATGAAAGAGAGGATGGAAATGGACCAGGACATCCTTCAGAAAGAGCCGTTTGTTGTGAATGATTGTTTCAACACTTATTTATATTAATTATAATATGAAAATAGAAGGTAACGAGAGTTTATTGGAGAAGGTGCCCATTGGGCCTGTTTGGTTCGGTATAATCACAGTTCAATGAAATCAGCATCCAAATTGACGTCATCCATTCTCAGAAGTAATATTTAAAATTAAAAGGTTGAATTGGTCGAATTTTTAGAAATGTATTAAAAATTATGAATGCTCAACTCATCTAAGCCTTATTTTTTTTTTATTGCATGGAGTTGGCTATATGAATATGCTTTCTTCACTCTACTTTATTAAGGATTAAATTGATATTTAAATTATAAATAATTATATTTTTTAAATTATCTTTATTTATATTAGTTTAAGTCTATTATTATTATTATTATTATTTATTATTATTATGAACCGTTAAAAGATTATTTTTTTTAATTGAAGCATTTAAAAATTTTTGTTGTATATATTCGAATTATTATAATCAATTTTTTTTATTTATCTTTAATTAAAATTATTTCTATTAAATTATAAATAATATTTATAAAATTAAATTAATTAGAAGAAAAAAAAATTTTGCTAAAAAGTTTTGAAATAAATGTAGGAATAGACTCATTTCTATTAGTTTTAGGGTGAATGTGGCTTCAATTTTCTTTTTTTTATTATTTTATATTTCTTTAGGGTGTAAGGAGAGGAGAGTACCATGTGAGAAGAGGGTGGAAGAAGGGAATGGATTATAGCTGAAGAGTGTTTGGATTTTTTTTTTTTGTCCTTTAATGTTTGAAATGGATTTGTATTCTTAGACAAAACGTTTAGATTTCCAATTCCTTTAATATGTAATTTGGATTGTTTGTAGAATTGAAATCAAATTTTAATTTTATCCAAACAAATGCTTGGAATTAAAAATAGTATTTCAACATGTTTTTGATGTAGATCGATGTTGATCAAAAGCACGGGTTTAATATTTAAGCAGCACC
This sequence comes from Calamus simplicifolius, assembly GCA_900491605.1. Taxonomy (NCBI): domain Eukaryota; kingdom Viridiplantae; phylum Streptophyta; class Magnoliopsida; order Arecales; family Arecaceae; genus Calamus; species Calamus simplicifolius. The sequence continues at coordinate 597,720 of UESW01004504.1, forward strand.
AAAATGTAAAACAAATGGTAATAGTAAAATAATAATAATAATAATAATAATAATAATAATAATAATAATAAAATTTTATTCTTTTTTTTTTTTTTTTGGTACAAATCGGTGATCACACCACTCTATGTAGGGTCAGACCCGATATATCATAGTACAATAACTAAAAAAAGATCAGAGAGGAACGGTCTCCCTGTCTCCATCTTCAATAACCAGAATGAGATGTCATCCTGATAGTAATTCAGTCAGCTACAGCATTGGCTTCACGGTAGACATGACAAATCTGGATGTTAGAAGCTTTCAAAATTATAGAGCGGATGTCGCATAATAAAGGGATAGAAGGCAAGTGGGAGCTGGGCTCTTACTGGACCTTCAATGATAAGACTGCGGGCGCCCAGGATCTGAACAACATAGGATATACCTGCTCATGCCGCAAACAGTTCGACTAGAGGCACCGAGGAATCAAGTAAACCAAACCTTTCTACCGCCAACATTATACCATATGCATTACGAATAACATAAGCCGATCCAGTACTTCTGCCACGGATACTTTCATCAAAGTTTATTTTGATAAATTCTAAAGGAGGGAGCTTCCAAAAAATTAAAATCGTATGCCGGTTCGCTATTGCTCTTTTTTAAAGCATTTTGGCCTCTCGTTCACACCTGAAGTTTATGTATATCTAATAGAACTAAGAATGTATGTTCCTAATTCCGTTTCTCTTGTCTCTATTCAAAATAGGTTTAGAGAGAGATAGGATTAGTTAGAATTCATATATTGGAGGAGTGTTTTTATTAGTTTTGTAAACTTCAAGATAAATTTTAATTTTAAAAAAATTCATAATGACTCTCAATACCAATCTTGCATGACAATTTTACAAGCGAACGATCATACTAGTCTAGTGCGAATCAGTTCAAATTGATCTGAGTACAATATTGCTGCAAAAGAGACGGACAGAGGTCACCCAACCTCAAGATCCACGAACCAGCATGCTGGGCCACTGAAGTAGCCACCCAGTCCGTCGCCGAATTGGCCTCACGATAAATATGGCGGATTTGGACGAAGTCAACCTCCTACAGGATAGACCAAATATCAGTAAGAATCGAATTAACTGGGCTAGGATGGCAATTCTCCTTCTGCAGCCAAGAAATGACCGATAGGGAATCACCCTCAATTAACAGCCTCTGAGCATGAAGAGTCCGAGTGGCATAAAAAATACCCGTCTAAGCCACATAAAGCTCAGTCATAGTGACGGAAGAGTCAAGAGTACCAAAATATCCAGCTTCCAGTAAGTCACCATGAGGACCATGGATCACGAATGCAGAACCAGTAGCTCTGCCACGGATACTTCCATCAAAGTTGATTTTGACGAACCCTGAAGGAAGGCTCTCAGAAGATGAAAACCGTATGCCGATTCGCTGCCAGAGCAGCAGGGATCCCCAGAGGCCAGAGACGTCAGAATTAACACGGGCACAGTCCGTAACCAAAGAACTAATCTTCCTCACAATCCTGAGGGAAGAAATAGAATCATCCGTGAAAAGAAGCTGGTTCCTAGATAATCAAATCTGATAAGCTGTGGCGGCCCAAAGCCGACTCTTTTGCTGAGAGGCTCTACGGAGATCGAGAAGGAAAGAGGAGCGAGGGGATCCCATGTCATCCAACCTGACAGAATAACCCATCATGTGTCATATCTGTCTAGCTCTGAGGCAGATGAAGATGGCATGCTCAGAAGACTCCTTCTTCAACCTACACAAGGGATAAGTCGATAAGATCGGCATACCCCTTCGAAAGAGGAGGCAGGTAGGAAGATAATCCTACAGAAGCTTTCATATAAAATATTTGGAAGTATACTATTATCCATCAAGTCCTCGCTCCTCCAACTTCTTCCCTTATTTTAAATTCCACGCATTGGTTTCATTATTTATTATTTTATTTTTAAGTTATGTTTTAATATAATTTAATAATTTCATGGTTTTATCTTATTTTTTAAACGTGTATTCTATGTATCCGGATTGGTAGTATAACTTGGAACATGGGAAGCCATAAGCTTCGTGATCTAATGCTACCATTGCTTAGCCATTAGATTTAGATCTAACGGCCAGTCTATCTCTTCAAATAAAAATTATTTGCACTTAATACTGAAAATAAAACTAGAATGTAACTATGCACAATTAGTAAATAATACGAGATTATACAAATATTTAAGACCTTAGAAATGAGAGAGCCGTTTATTAATCAAACAAGCCAACCTTGAGTTAAATTTGAAGTGGAGAATGAGCTTATTGTTCACCCGTAACTTTCTTGTTTGATAGCCCTAAGCTTGAACGGTTGGGACTTATTTTAGTGAAGAAAAAAAAATTGGCACAGAGAAAAATGCAATTTGGACGGGAGCAAAAAAAAAAAAAAAAAAGCCTGGCGCATGGCATAGGATTTTTTTTTCTCTTTTGAAAAATAAATTTTTATCCTTTTTTATAATAAAAAATGTAGAAATTAATAAAATATTAAATAATTTTATCATTTTCATGCATCTAACCCCTTATTATAGATCAAGAGTGCATTTTAGTTTAATCAATGTATGAAAATAGATGATATTTTCACACATAATGCAAATCATATAAAACATACTTTACAAAGTTAACGTTGCCATCTTAAATTACAAGACACAATATATACCATATATTTAATTTTCACATCGTGATAAATTAATTTTTACAAAATCATTTATTGTTTAATACAAATTGGAGGATCAAAAAGATATTTTTTTCTTCTTTAGTATTAGTTTTTAAGAAAATAATACAAATTTGAAATAATGGTCTTCATTATATATTATAAATTACCGCCATAACGTTTCATTATAGCCATGATTGGTTCAATCGAGTATAAATTAAAAATTGCCAACGATTTTCCGCGAGAGAAAGAGAGAGAGAGAGAGAGAGAGTGTCTGTGTGTCAGGACTCAGGAATGAAAATCCGAGAAAACGCCGGTTTTGGGTCACGGGTTCAGGAGTGTCATCTGAACTTATGATATAAATAAAATAAAGGAGACGAGGTGGGAAGGAAGGGCGAGGGAGTGATACGAAGGCGAAGATGACGAGAGGGAAGCAGAAGATCGAGGCGCAGAAGAGGAACGCGGAGAAGAATCAGAAGGCAAAGGGATCCCAGCTCGAGGCCAGGGCCGTCGGCCTCAAAGTTAGCTGCCCCATCTGCAAGGTATCCATCTATCCCTCCAAACCCTCGCTCTGAGTTCGTCTCCATGGGAATTTCATCGTCGTTCAAAAACTAAAATTGATGATTTCCTGTTAGATTAGATCCATGATTCACTCGAAAGAGCGCATCAAAATCGAATCTTGATGGCTTTTGTATGATATGTCTGTTCTAAATTTAGAATCCATGCCCGAGCTCTGAGTTCACCTGTATGGGAATGTGATCGTCGTTCAAAGGTTAATATTTATGATAGTCTGTGAGATTAAATCCACGATTCAGAGGAAAAAGCGAGTCAGATTGATTCTTAATGGGTTTTATATGATGGATACCTGTGTTTTATATTATTGGAATCGTCTTTTTTTCTATAATTTTAAAATCATGGTCACCGACTAGATTAAATCCATGAATAAGCAGAAATAGCACATCAAAGTTTAATCTTTTTAAGGTTATGTGGTGGATTTCTTCATGCGAAAATACCTGCTTGTTTATATGATGGGAATATAGTCTTTTCTCTAACTCTACATTTCATGGTGTCCCACCAGATGAATCCATAACTCAGCAAAAATAGCATCTCAAAATCAAATCTTGATGTGTTTTATGCCATATTCTGACTTTAGAATCCATGCCGAATTCACCTTATGGGAATATAATCCTCATTCAAATACATAATATTTATGATCAACTATTGGATGAAATCCATAATTTAACAAAAAAATGAGTCAAATTTGAATTCTGACGCCTTCTATGAGATGACTATCTTATTATTATGGCTGTGTAATCTTTCATTACAATGAGTATAATCTTTGCTCTGCTTTTAAAGTTCATGGTGACCAGCCAAAATAAATCTATAAATCAATGGAAATTGCATTTCGAAATTGGATCTTGTTGTGGTTATATGATTGATGTCTTCTGGCTCTAGAATCCATCCGGAAGTACATGTGGCTTGTGTGGTAGGAATATAACCTTTTCTCTAATTCTACACATCAAAGTCGAATCCTCTTACAGTTTGTATGATGCATTCTGGCTTTACCATTCTGATCATTATTCACACATTTTATATCAAAATTTCTTTCTTTCTTTTGAATGTAAAGGTTAACTGTAGGGTAATGTAATTGGCCTAAAGAACCACCACTAATGGATGAGGTGTTACGTCATTTTTCATCCTTAGATATTGACCTGTCCTCGTGGCCTTGTTCTTATCATGGGAGATCCTCTGTTGGTAGGTAGTACAGATGGTCCATTATTAAGGGACTCTCAATGTTCTTAGATGCTGCTAATTATCTTTGAACAACAAAATGCTTCTAGTTTGTTTATTCAAGTTATTTACTGGATTTGGCATGTCATTAGATCTAAGTTTGTCTTATACAACATGCATATCTGTTTAGGGACCCCAGCAGTGGGAACCACTTATACGTTTGAATGTGATTTGGATATTGAGCTCTTTCCAATAAAAACATCAGACTATAGCTTTTGCTCAAATGTTGACTGAAGAATATTCTTTAATATTTACAATACTTCTTGGCAAGCAATTGGCCATTGAAAGAAGTTTCAATCGTCAACATTGTATGCTTTCAAATTCTTTCAAATGATGGACACACAAGCTTAAGGTTGATTCCTTTTAGCGATTTGCATGGTAAGGTGAATGGATGGATGTTTTCTTGAGTCATCCTATGGATATTGGTCCAAGCTTCTTGAGGAATTTTTATATCTGAGCTACATTATCAAAATTTGACTGAGAATGTGTGATTTCAGTTCATTTTCTCCTTAATGACTCCTAGTTGGTCATTCAGCTTTTCCATGGCCTTAGATTTGATACCAAATTGTTATGATTCTCCATAGGTCACAACATTTCCTAATAAGCACACTGCTTGGCTTATTGAATTCTCTAATTATTCTCAAATCCTTCATCATTTTTTTTTCTCAATTCAATGATGATTTAATAGCCTTTATCCACAATATTTCATGAATTGTAATGAAACTCTTTGATACTTATATCATAATTGGTATTTTTTTTATGCCATCTGTTCTATTCTTCTATTAATCATTTTTGCAATCTTCAAGATTTTTGCTAATTTTTTACAAATTTTTTTGTCGAATTTTGAAAATTTTCCCATTGTGATAAGAGTCCCAACTCCCAATGCCATGAAAAACTACTATGATTCATAAAAGGGGAAGGGAGAAGATGAAAATGATGAATATTTAATGGCATTAGCCTCCCCAAATTCTTTCACCCAAACAATCATGATTTATATTTCCTTTTCCACACCATCGCCTTCTAACAACACCTTAGAGTTGGACTTGCTAGGCTCCTCAATCATCTGGATTTGATACTAAATATTTTATGACCTTAGTTTGGTGGCAGCATAACTAAATTTTTGAAAAATCAAAATGAAGAACCTAAGAGGGGTTAAGTAGGCATATGAAATTTTTGCATTCAACAAAAACCCTCCTGCATGTTTCTCCACCTGCCTTTTTACAGACCCTTGCACTTGGACTCCATATAATCTATTATTTGTTCTGATCATAATGGGTCTATATAAGCTGTGCTTGTATATCTTAGTGTGCTTTAACTTATATGATGATTGTGCAAAATTCTACTTTCTTGAATAACCTAGTGTAAGATATCATCATAGACCTAAAGAGTTATCATATAGCCACATGTTGGGTCAAATTAGAATTTCTTTTCATTTCATTTTCTTTACCTTTTTTTTCTTTGGGAGAGGGAGGGGTGTTGTGTCGATGTTTTATCATATTGTAACTTATTGTATTTATTGGCTTTTAGGAGAGGAGAGTAGTTAGCAGTTATGGGAGATTTTTATAGGTTGGTGAGGACACATTGAAATAAAATGTTAGATTATAGTCTGGGGAGTGCATACTTAGATTCAGGAACATAGAGTTTGAGAGGTAAAAATTTCAATTTCAGATTATTTCAAGAACCACATACCAGATGGGCAGAAAATGCCTTAAATTGTATCTCATGAGAAAGCTATGTCATTAATGCGAAAAAATATTTTTCATGTGAGAGCTAACAATATTTAACTCCGCCAAGGCCGGTCCCAAGCCCGGGTAAAGGAGGAGGGTTGCGTTAGGTAGCTGACAGTTAGCGTAAAACTTCGTCAGAACCTTTAAAACATGAATCTGATAAATTAAACTATGTGAAGGGCTAGGACGTTCCCGTTAAGAGATGCATTGCATTTGCTTCCGGATGTTTCGAAAAATGGGAAAGGGACGCCGCACCGGCACTCGGGTGTGATGATAAGTAAGGGTTCCTGCACTATGGACAAGTGCGGATAAAGAAGTTAGTTCATGATAGTCAGTTTAGAGTAGCAACATGGAACATAGGAACACTAACAGATAAAACTATGAAGGACAATATGATTAGAAGAAAAGTAAATATAATATGCTTACAAGAGATTAAATAGGTAGGTGAAAGATCTAGAGAAATAGAGAATACAGGATATAAATTATATTACACTGAAAAATATAAAAATAAAAATGGTGTATGAATAATTGTAGACAAGAATTTTAAGGAATATGTTGTTAAGGTAATTAGGAAAGAACATCGGATTATATCACTAAAACTTATAATTGAGAATAATATAATTAACATAATTAGTGCATATGCATCACAAGTATGATTAGACCAACAAACTAAGATACAATTTTGGGAAGACAGAGATGAAGTAACGTAAGAAATACCATAAGAAAAAAAGATATATTGGAAGGAGATAATAATGGATATGTAGGTAAACAGAGGGATGGATATGAAATGGTACATGGAGGATATGGATTTGGTGATAGGAATGAAGCCGGCGTGAGCTTATTTAGATTTTGTAGTGGCGTATTATCTAACAATAGCAAACACTTGTTTTCAAAAAGAGATGAACATTTAAAAACATTTAAAAGTGAAACTAATAAAAGTCAAATAGACTTTTTCTTAACTAGAAAAATAGATAAAATAACATGCAAAAACTGTAAAATTATTTCAGAAAAAAGTTTAACTTCACAACATAGGATAATGATAGCAGGCATATGGATAAAAATAAAATTTAGAGTAAAACATAAAACTATTAATTCAAAAATTAAATGGTGGAATTTGAAAGAAAAAAATAGAATTATTTAAAGAAAAGTTAGTAAGAGTAATAACTATGAATATAGATAATGATCCCAACTTAATGTGAAAAAAATAACTAAATGCCTAAAAAATATACCAAAAGAAGTTTTAGGAGAATCAAAGGGAGTAGGACTAGTAGGAAAGGAAACTTGGTGATGGAACGAGAAAGTTCAAGTTGCCATCAAGCTTAAAAGGACAAATCATAAAATTTGGCAAGAGGTTAGGATGAAGAAAGTCTTAAAAAGTATAGGGATGCAAAGAAAGAAGCTAAAAAAGCAGTTAGTAATGCCAAACTTAAAGCCTATGATGATTTATATAATAGACTAGATACGAAAGGTAAAAAGACTATATATAAATTAGCAAAACTAAAAAAAAAAAAAAGGATCTTGACTATATTAAATGTATTAAGGATGAAGATGAAAGAGTCTTAGTAAAAGAAGAAGAGATAAAAGAACGATGAAAAAGTTATTTTAAAAAATTATTAAATAAAAATAATTTGATAAATTTTAGGGTAGAAGGATGTGATAACCTAAGAGTAACAAATGAGCATAAATTTTTTTGTAGATTTAGCATGCTTGAAGTTAAAAAGGCTTTGAGTAAAATAAAAAATGCAAAGACATTAGGATCAGATGCGATCCCTATTGAGGTTTGGAAAGGCTTAGGAGAAATTGGAGTCATGTGGTTAACCAATTTATTTAATAGGATTGTAGCAACTAAAAGAATGCCGGATGATTAAAGGAAAAGCATATTAATATCCGTATACAAAAATAAAAAAGATATTTAAAACGGTGCAAATTATAGAGGGATTAAGCTAATGAGTCATACAATAAAATTATGGGAGAGAGTAATTAAAATTTGATTAAGAGCTGAAACTTTGGTGTTAAATAATCAATTTGGATTTATGCCTGGAAGATTGACCATGGATGCTATTATTTATTAAGAAGATTGATGGAGAGATATAGAAAAAAGAAAAAAAAGACCATATGGTCTTTATTGATTTAGAGAAAGCATATGATAGAGTACCTAAAGAATAATATAGTGAGTTTTAGAGAAAAAAGAAGTTACTAAAAGATACATAGAATTGATAAAAGATATGTATGATAGAGCAATAACTATTGTTAAAACAATAATAGAAGAAACTAGTGAGTTTTCAATTACTGTAGGTTTACATCAAGGATCTGCCTTAAGTCCGTATCTTTTGTATTAGTTATGGATAAATTAACCAAACATATTCAAAATGATATCCCATAGTGTATGTTATTTGCAGATGATACAGTGTTGATTGATGAAACTAAATTTGGAGTAAATGCTAAGCTAGAGATTTGGAGAGAAGTTTTAGAATCTAAAGGTTTTAAGATTAGTAGAACTAAAACTGAATACATAAAATGTAATTTTAGTAGGAGTAGAAATACAAATGAAGAACTAGTGAAGATTGCAAGCCAAGAGATAGCAAGGAGTAAAAAATTTAGGTATTTGGGATCAATTATCCAGCAAGAAGGTGAAATAGATGAAGATGTGAATCATAGAGTTAAAGCATGATGGATTAAGTGGAGTGCTTCGAGAGTATTGTATGATCGGCATATCCCATTAAAATTGAAAGAAAAATTCTATAAAACTGCTATTAGGCCAGCTATGCTATATGGAACAGAGTGTTGGGCAATATTGAAACAATATGTGAATAAATTAAGTGTAATAGAAATGTGTATGTTAAGATAGATATATGGTAAAACTTTAGAAGATAGAATTGGAGATAAATATATAAGAGGAATGATAGGAGTAGCCCCAAATGAAGATAAAATGAAAGAAAATCGATTACGGTGGTTTGGACATATACAACGTAGACCTTTAGGCAGTGTTTGATAGCTTTTGGGCTATTCCTGGATAAATGTACAGGATAGCATTTATCCAGGGGATAGCTAAGGGAATAAGCATCTTTTTAAAATTACAAGTCTGCCATCAAGGGATAACTTTAGTTATTCCTGGGTTCCCTAGGGAATAAGTTCAGGGGATAACCCATGGTTAAACATGGGTTATCCCCTCTGGTTAAACTTTTTCAGCACTATCCTCTGTAGCTATATCATTTGGGGATAAAGGGGGATATCCAGGAGATATCCCCTCTTATCCATCATATCAAAAAGTGCCTTATATGCTCCAGTTAGAAAGAGTGATCTTTTAATAATTCATGGTAAAGATAGAGGTAGAGGTAGACCTAAACTAATATAAACAAAAATAATTAAAAAAAATATAACTATTTGTAATTTAAATGTCGATTTGGTCCTGAATAGAGCAGAGTGGAGGAAGCAGATTCATGTAGCCGACCCCATGTAGTTGGGAAAAGGCTTAAATGAGTTGAGTTGAGTTGAACTAACAATCTTTGTCATGGATGATCTTGCTGAATAGTGATGTAAAGAGTTCATGATATGCTTGGTAGTATGACCAGGAAGAAATGTTGATTGCTGCAATTTAATCATCAATTTATAAATGAATAACAGAAGGATTGACATGGCATTGAATCTTTTCAATGAGATGTGTTGCCTAGATGATGCAACTTAAGAGGGGAGGGGGGATGAATTGGGTTCTTAAAATTGGCAAATATGTGCTCTTAGAAATCAGAATTTGATTGTAAGTGGTGTGAAGTGAAGTGAAGACAATAGCAAGCAAACAATCACAAACACAAGAATTTATAGTGGTTCAGTACCAAACTCAGCACCTACATCCACTTTCCTTGGGAATTTTCACTATCAACCCTAGCTGACTTGGCTAGCGTATTGTTTACGGGCACAAGGGGGCCTTACAACCTAGCCTTTCGGGTTAGCTTCTTGTTTACGGGCATAAAGGGGCCTTACACAATATCACACGGATAGACTTCTACCCTCACAAATTTCACAATTGTGAAACTCCAAATCAAAGCACAATAATGTCAACAATGAATACAAATAGCTCCTTAAATGAGCAAATATTCAAAAATAAATACTTTACGGTTTGAAGAATACTCCATAAAAGAGCTTCTTTCTTTAAGCAAGCTTGAGCAATAAATGAAGCCTTTGATGATTTGTAGGGAGCTTTGAATGCCCTTCAAGGTCATTGGAGTCCTCTTGCCACAATAAGGATGGGGCAATGAATGCTCTTCAAGTGGCTCTTAGATATTCAATGCAGCTCTTCCTTTTTAACACTGATTTTTCTCACAATATTTTTCACTTCTTTTTCACTGTTTCATCCATGATTTTTTCATACACAAATCACTGTTTGAGGAGGTGTTTATACACTCTTTCCAAGATATAGCCATTTACAACCGTTGTGAGATGATAGAGTGAAAATAGGATGCATTGGAACGTTGGAATATAACCGTTATAGAAAATTTTCAAACAAACCGGTTGCCTATATAGCCACCTAGTTCCAAATCCCGTTCTGTTTAGCCACAGAAGGTGCCTTGCAAGGCACCTAGTTCCCTTTGGCTCTCTGTCTTGCCACAGAAGGTGCCTTGCAAGGTGCCCAGTTCCCTTTAAAAGAATTCTTGCAAAACAAAGAGGGAAAACGGGCAAGAAACATAGGCTTTCTCCTGTATAGGCGCCTTGTTTTGGGATCAACAAGACTTAGGCACCTGAATGGGCGCCTTGTTTCCCACCAACTCAAGTTAGGCGCCTATATAGGTGCCTTGTTTTGGGACTAGGCGCCTATATGCCTTTTTCCAAGAACAAAGCAGGAACATTGGGCCATGGCTTGAAAGGAGTTCAGGGAATTTGCATGAATGCCATAGGTGATTATTTGGTTACCTAGTTTGCACAAAGTTTTTGTAAGAAAGTTAAGTCCAGGTGCAAGGCATGGTTCAATGCAAATCCAAGGGAAAAGAGGTGCTTTGGAGAACAAGTATTCACATGAGAATTCATCCAAAGACAATTCTATTCATTTGAAAAAATAGATGCACTTTTGAAACATGAATTCATTTAAAAAATTTAAGCTTAAGTCCTTTGTAAAACACATGCTTCATTTGAATCATAAAATCATTTGAACTTTTTGAAATCAATTGGACTTGGAAAACACATCCACAATAGTTTCACTTTACCTTTGTGTTACCTTTCTTTTGACTTGAAGACTACCTTGATTTGAAGTAACACCTTCTTTGGTGATAATTCACCTGAAATCATTTTGTTTCAACAACAAAGTCATTAGTACTATACTTAATTGTTTTGTATTCATCAAAATCAATATGAGGTCAACAAGATGCATGTATGTAAAATATTTTTTCATAGATTTTTATTACTGTAGTGGTGTCTCAAATGCAAGTAGGGGTACTATCGAGTCAGATCAGGTTTACATACCTTCTAAGTCCTGACCCATTGGTGTGGTTAAGTCTAAATTCTGACCTCAACAATACTAACCAAAAATCAGGTGGTGTGCCAAGTCCTCACAGGAGAGAATTCATGAGACCCATTTGTCCTATAGTTTGGGTCCAAGCATATCAAGACACATCCTTCTTGACACTCATCATGTTTATTAGGTACCCATTGGGTTGAGATCTGACTCCCATTTCTAACCAATATTTGGTAACCTGAATTCCCTTCATATCCTCTTAAAAAAGAGCATCCCTTTCTAATGTAATTAATAAATTTTATAAGGAACATGAACGGTATAAGAGCAACCATACATCATATACTGGGTAAGTTATGGTGTAAAAACATGTCCATGTTGGGTCGGGCTATTAAAATTAATCCCATGCGCTAATGTATGATATGATGAGGTCAGGTACACTTTTGCTAGAACTGAACAAGACTGAAAAGTTATATAGGTATGATTTGAAACCGTATGTGACACAGAGGTCTACATTATCTTGGTCAGCTTTGGGTCCATAGGTCTTATTTGCAACCACCTAAGTATTTTATCGTATTATATTGGTGTAATAATTACCTAATAGAACATCTCTATGTTCAACTACTCTTCCTATGTATGTTGAACCAGGATTTTCAAGAAAAGTAGTTTGATCATCGTATGTTGAACCAGGATTTTCAAGAAAAGTAGTTTGATCATCTGTGGTCTAGGAGTTTGTTTGTGGGGATGCCCATAAAACACAGATGTTTGTGCTAGCCATGCATTTGACCTTGAGGGTAGATCTATCATGCTTAGTAGCCTTAATTTCGAGGATGTGGACATAATTCACAAGGACAAGAGAGATGAACTCTCTGTTATCCACCCTTGAAAATGTCAATGTCAAGCATTTTATGATTCCTCAAGAATTTTGGATCCATTGATCCATTCCCAGCCAATTTATGGGAAATGACTAATAGGAGTCTCTCCTTGAGAATGGTTTGTTGACCCCTTGATTTCCAAGTTACAGAGTTTGCTACATATATTCTCCTGGATAAGATGGAGCATTCATGTTAATTGATGCATCTTTCTAACCCTTAGGTTCCAGGAAGACAAACAAAGAGCTGATTCAACTGCTGCAGTTCTCATCAAATAATCATCTAGGGAAAGGCATGAACCTTAATAGGACACTCTTCCTAACCCACCTAATATATAAACAACGGAATCTCAAAGGAATGAGATGGAGCCTTAATATGATACCTTCATAACCCACATGACGTATGGACAACAGAATCGCAGATGGTTGTAGTTTCTATCTTCCAGTAATCTTGTACAAATGAGAGTCACTGACTCACTGCATTGATGTTATTTCTTGTCCATGAACCATTTTCTTATGCACCAAATATATGTCATGCCATATGATCCATTATCATTAAATTTTTATCACCACCTGCCTAGTAATGTAATACCTCTCCAGGAAGTGTTTTTAATTGACTAAAAACATATAGACATCTCCTGGAAGTGAAGCGATTTTATCCTTTTCCCATGGTAGTCAAGTTGCATTGTGGCCACCATTTTCAGCTGCTCATTAGTTACTGATCAGTTATAGATCATTTTATGAGTGAATGGGTTCATGAATTTCACTTTAGTCTGGTTTGACTCATCTTGTTATCCTACCTCTTTTAGTACTTAGGATGCTAGCAAATATTTTGATGGTACTAATAACTTTTGCATTTCTTAGTTTTGGGCAAGGCTGATCTAAAAGCAGCTCAATTGCTTGGCGTTGAATGGTTCAAGGTCATCTTACTTGAATGCAACCTAAATGGGTAATAAAACAAGTTTCCATGAATATTTCAATCATCTTAGTGGTGCATGATCCAAATCAAAGGAAACGGGAGTCAATTAAGTAATTTTGATTTAAATCATTTGGGTGGTGCATGATCCGAATCAAATGAAATGGGAGTCAATTAAGTAATTTTGATTTAAATCCTATTGCTTCTTGGGTTGGGAGTATGTACTATTTTGCATTTTGATTTGCTAGTGCCTTTTTGTAGGGTTTTAGGTCCCAACAGGTCTTATGGAACACTGGGATGGGTTGTTGTCCGAAGCATCGGGATGGGGTAGGACAGCAGTATGTCCTATTCCATGAGAAAATCGGGAAGTCTTGTCCCATGAGATTTAAAACCTTGCCTTTTAACATACACATTGTTAAAATACTAAGTGATACACCCACCTTTTTTTAACAGGGAAAAAAAGAGGGGCCCTTAGATTACCAAGAATGCTATTGTGGTATCAATCTTATCCCCATCTCCAAAAATTTGTGTCCAGCAACAAAAGAGCTCTTGTTATAGCTAAAGCTGTTGTCTCCAACACAATAAGGTGGAACTGATATGTGTGTGTGTGCACTCTCATTTTGTTTGTATACTTTTTAATGTCACTTGGTTAAATGATCTCAAACTCTTGTAGCAATGTAATAAGACATCGCATCTTATGATACATCCCATACTTATGCTATTAGACAGAGATTCCGTATCTTCTCATGGATGCATAAAGATGCTTATGCTATGGCCCTTCTACTCTCCTCTCTTTTTGCCATCTCATGTTTTCCCCTAAAATTTCATGCTGTTATCAAATTAAACTGATATTTCCAGGTGCAACTAGCAAACCAAAATCAGCTTGTGGACCACTACGGATCAAAGCACCCCAAGGAGAAACCTCCCAGTGAATCAGGCAATTAGTTCATCAGTTCATCAGGAAGTGCAACAAACTCCAGCATGTGCACTAGTGGTGTTCCTCTCGTTTTTCCTCTTTGTTCTGGAGAAGGAACCAACACCGTGTTGATATTTGTTCAGGAATAACTTTCCTTTATGAATGGAATTGCCTTTGCACTCCCAAAAGCTTATGTAATATTCAGAAAATCATCAGCTGCAAACCCAACCTGTGGCAGTATATACTTTCATAACGGTATATAATGTGTTCTTGAGGATTGGAACAATATCATGTGGTTTGTCTTTACGCTGTTTTATCTGGTACGAGTCATTGTGTTCTTGTTCAGTGGAACGAACTCTCTTGCTCCGAAATGATGAATAGACCTGTGAGACAATGCGCAATAATAACATGTAATAACATATGCAGTGCGCTCCAGCATCTGACACAGCAGAATCCAATCAAAATTGATCACTATTTTCTTCTGATATGTTTGCTGATCAATGATTTTGTGCTCGAACCATGTTCTTCCAGACATCAATATGTTGGATCTTGGTGGAATGGCCAAAGGTGAACCTTTTGTTTCACCACTTTCTGCACAACTGGGGAACCAAAAATCAATTGTTCAACTTCTTGGACTACATAGTAGGTTTTTGATGGTTAATTATGATATATAATATGGAATTCTTAATCTCTGATGTGACTACAAAGGCCTTTATCATCCTGAAGCACAGGAACACTGATGGTGTTGAAACATGCTTGACGTTCTTGAAACAGCAGTTGCAGAAAGATTCAGACTCTGGATATAGAATGCATGAGGAAGTTAATGAATCCCACAACTGCGATTCCATTAATTCGATGGCCAGCAAACATACATTCAACAATCTGTTACATGACTGGACTGGACTGAGATTTCTCCACTGGAAGCAAAAGCCAGTTTACTCTTTTGCTAGCATGGCATGCTGTACAAACATAATCACAGACCCAAATAATGTAATATTGTATAAGCACCCAATTTCTCGGGTCTAAATTCTGTTGTCAAGAATCCTTCCAAAAAGCAATCCTTCATCCATACAGAACTAATGATCTGCAAAATCTTTTATATGTTAGTAGATTGTCATATGTTCCTTTATGTAATCACAACAATACAAACTGATCACAATGCCATAGAATGCAAGCACCACTCTTCATCTCTCCAGCTCTACCTGCAGCAAGTTCCTTATCACCAGTCTTCATGCAGGAGCTTATTCAAGAGAGTAGTTAAGAGTGCATCCCTCTTCTCAGCTCGCATTTCTTCCCTTATCCTCCTCTGCTCTTCCCTCTCCCACCATGCCTGCTCCAGCATCAGCCTCTCCCTCTCCAGCTTCTCCATTGACTGCCGCCACTCCTGTTCAAACACCACCCGCTCCTGAGCCCGTCGTTCCATCATCTCCTGCCACTGCACCTCCATGCGCTGCTGCTGCTGTAGGAAATCCTGCAGCAGATCACAAATGCTGCTAGTCATTGCTCTTGATTTGTCTGTCGCCCGCTGCTGCTGTCCTTTCTCGGTTTTCCTCTTTCTCGTTTTTGCAAGGCGCTCACCATCACTGTCTTCATCATCTTCATCATCATCTTCCGAAAGTTCATCAGAGGACCTATCTGCACCTAGCCTCTTCAGTTTCTTCTTGGATTGGGAGGCTCCTGATTCAGACTCGAGGAGTTCACGCTGCATGTTCCTTGCGTTCTGCAAAGACTGCATGCAACTCTTCAAAGAAAGGGCATTGTTTGCCAGCGTCTGGATCAGATGTTTCTTTACCCTGTGGAACAAGACCAAGCTTATTGCATTACATCACATTACACAGTTTCTAAATGTGATAAGAAACTCTGAATAGCTGAAAATTCATCTTTTACCAAATGTCAGAATCTAGAGATGACTAAAAAAAGTCATATGCTTTGAGATAATTAAAAAAAAAAAAAGACCCAGTTATTTTACAAAGCTTACAGTTTACACTGTTCCCTTAGCAGTCCTATTCAGAGTATTGATAACTGATTCGCAGACTTGGACAAACAAAATTGCTTAAAAGATATCAAACAATCAGTTCAAAATGATGGTATATTTGGAGCATAAAGCTGAATCTTGATCATGATCAAGCACATTACAATCTCAGATGAAGAAAAGAACCATACATCAGTTTATCCTGTCAACTGGAACTTTTGGGTATTTCCAATTTATAATCTCCAACAATGAGATTTACATTTTTGCACCAAATTTATCACCTGATACTGAATTTATAGCTTCAGTCTGGAATATATAAATAGAAAACTTTCATTCAATTGGAAATACAAGGCCTCTTCGTAGACATCATCAAAATCTACCTTTGTACAAACAAAACAATCCATGCTACATTGCCATGCACTCTTGAAAAGATCTAATTTTACTGCTTCAGAGAAATTTTGATCCATTAAAAATAGTTTCAAGACACTTTCTAACCATTAACAAAATTCCCTTTCTGTTTAATAGACCTGGAATCCCAGTTGAATTAGCTTTGAGAGAAAACTTTGCTAGGACAGGTCCAATGAGTGATCGAAATGCTAACAGTCGCAAAAAGAGAAAAATAAAACAAATTTTTCTTGAGAAAAACCAGCAAATCAATCTGAAATCCGAATAAAGATCGAATCCCCAACGGAAAAAAGGAATTAAACTTCGAAAAATTAAACTCAACGAGACAACATCGGAAGCCAATAGAAATAATGCGGCATCGAACCTTGTAGCGATTGATGAGGTTCTTCCACTTGCACTTGCACTGCTCTGGCGAGCGGCGGTGGCCCTTCTCCCTCATCCGGCCAGCGACCAACTCCCACATCGCCTTGCTGCGCTTCGTCACGTTGAAGTCCCTCTCCAGATCTCCCCTTATCGCGATGAGATCCCTCGTCTCCTCCGGGCTCCACTGGGGCATCCTCTCCTCCTTCACTCTTCCGCCGCCGGGAAGTCCGCCGCCCGTTCCCGCCGACTCCGCCGCCGGGTTCACCCGCAGCGGCACGCCCGGCCCCATCATCCCCATACCCTCTGCGCTTCCTCCCCGCATCATCTTCCCCCAATTCTCTGAACCCTAACCCTAATTTTTAGAGGCTTTCCCCCGGGAATTCGAAATCTAGGGTTAAAGTGTTTTCTTTTAATTTTTCTCCTTTACTACCTTCCTTGCCGTTTGTTTTCTGCAAGAAAGCGGAGCTTCAAGTCCGTTTTGTTTTATAGCGTTTTAGGACGGACGGTAAGAACGGAGAATAACGGTCGTTACTTAACATTATTACTGAAAAAATATCCTTTGGTCCTCAAACTTTTATTTAAAATTTATTTTAAATATTTAAATAATTAATTATTATAATTTATTTTTTTTAAAAATAATATATTTAATTAGTTTATTATATAACATTAATTAAAATTAATAAAATAATTATTGTGTTATTTTTTTAATTAATCTTTATAATATCGATAGTAATGCAACATTGAATTATACTATAATAACTAAAGATTTAAGAATTAAAATAAATTTTAAGTGAAATTTGAGGACTTAAAGTATATTTTATTTCTATCTTAGTTATTAAATAATAATTAGATTTTTTATATTTGTACCTTTCAAAGCTTATAAATTTGCTTGTGCTATTTAAATTTATAGCTTGCACAAGTGACTCATTTTTTTTTTAAAAAAAAAGCTCAAATACTAACTATTTGTTTGAATAGTGCTAAAATTAGCCCATTTATGGTAGAATGGCAATTATAATCTTGAGCAGTTTCCTCAATGATTAAACATTTAGTCTAATTTTTTTTTTTGGAAGTAAATACATATCATTTTGTAAATAAGTCAAAATTAAAATTTCATTACACAAATATAATTCCAAGATGATTGCTTTAACTATAGGGGTATTTTATGTTTCCAAAAAAATCACACCTAAAAGATATTTGTGCAAATTGTAATTTAGAAGGGATTCCAAATAAAATTGAAAGTTTTATAAGATTTATATGTTAAAAAATCAAAATAATAAATTATTAAATATTATAAATATTTAGTACGTAAATTGCTTGAGCTTAATTAATATTTAACTATTACATTACATCTCACTCCTACCTTGAATACAAGACAAAAATGGCTTTCAAACCCTTGAATTTTTTTGGGTACTCCATGATTTCTACAATACCACATAAGATTCCCTTGAAAGATATTCGTCCTGGAAGTTATAATTTATGATCTAAGGTTGCATGCAGTTGCTCTCGCTTATGTTAGATATACATAGTTCTTAGTTTTCTAAATTATTATATCAATTATTGAGACTTCTATTATTCTTCCTTGCATTGTACATATCATATGCCCAATCCAAGAAAAAATGGAAGCCTCTTCAATTCCAAAATATTTACACCATAAAATTAAACAATCACTACTAGAATGTCTAATAGATGGTCAAAAACAAAACCAACCCAAGGATAAGACCAGCTGCATGAAGTACACATTGTTTGAAAATAATCATTCATGAAGTAGTGATAAATTGTTAAATTACTATACTACAACATGTTCTATTAATTAATTTTCAATTTTCATGGTGAAGCAAGCAGTTTTATTGGTAAATAACTGCAGCAGAAGCAAATGACACCATGAACTCACTCAACATAGGGTCTCCAATGTTGTTGGCCCTGTGCAGCTCACCACAAAGTAACTGTAAGGCTGGAATCTGATAGCATTCTCCCAACATCAACTTGAAGTATTGGACCAAATCTGGCAAAAACATTGCGTAGCAGTGATACATATAATGTTGCAGGTATGGCATCAGCAGTATCCATACATATCATGGTCCAAATACTAATTCCTTTAAGTCATGGGTGAATTGTAACCATAGGCTACAGTATCTCTCCAAAGAGCCATTCCTGATCAAAAGGGATAGATTAAAATAGAATAACATACAGCAAATAACAAAAAGGAATTATGGATGTTTTAGTAGTAGTTGGATGTCATGTAATCAAAGAACTTTCAGGTCCTAAGAAGAGTAATACATATAATTACACACTTCAAGATTAGATGTTTTAACCCTGACCATTTCACTTTTACACCACCTGATGCATCGCAGAGGCATAGACTCAGTTTTGTGAATAATGGTTCATATTTTCTGGTAGTTGGGCAGATAAGGTCAACATCAATGGGTGTCAGAGCATTCTATATAAGGGCTATGACAAATTAGCATTTCATCTCAGTTCAAATTTAGAGGTGAAGATTAAGAAGCCTTCGCAAACAAGCTGCGCCAAATTGGCAGTTTCATCTTTAATAGAACCGTAATACTTAAATATAGTCCTATATCGGATAGTAAAAAATAGTCTTATGTGCTTATAACTTAAGTTTTTTTATTATCAATTAACTTTCATTCAAATTTTTAAATCATGTGATTTTGATCCGTTAATTATTAGATTAGTAGATGGGCTTAGAGTGTTACAAGAACCCTTCTCTCAAGCATAGCTGATATGGCTGATCCAGCGCCGTCGGAATAAACGACAACGATAACGGCGACTGACGGAGGCTCTCTCACAACCCCCCGAACCCCCTCTCGGTCTCGGGCTATATGAACAGTATTTCAACCCCCGAGACCCCCTCTTGGTCTCGGGCCACATGAACGGTGTCTCCACATGAACGGTGTCTCCACCTCCGAGACCCTCTCTCGGTCTCGGGCTACATGAACAGTATTTCAACCCCCGAGACCCCCTCTCGGTCTCGGGCCACGTGAACGGTGTCTCCACCCTCCGAGACTCCCCTTCGATCTCGGGCCACATGAACAGTATTTCAACCCCCAAGACCCCCTCTTGATCTCGGGCCACATGAACGGTGTCTCCACCCCCGAGACCCCCTCTCGGTCTCGGGCTACATGAACAATATTTCAACCCCCAAAACCCCCTCTCGGTCTCGGGCCACGTGAACGGTGTCTCCACCCCCCGAGACCCCCTCTCGGTCTCGGGCCACATGAACAGTATTTCAACCTCCGAGACACCCTCTCGGTCTCGGGCCACGTGAATGGTGTCTCCACCCCTCGAGACCCCCTCTCGGTCTCGGGCCACATGAACAGTATTTCAACCCCTGAGACCCCCTCTCGGTCTCGGGCCACATGAACGGTGTTTCCACCCCCGAGACCGGTCTCGGGCTACATGAACAGTATTTCAACCCCTGAGATCCCCTCTCGGTCTCGGGCCACATGAACGGTGTCTCCACCCCCCGAGGACCCCTTTCGGTCTCGGGCCACATGAACAATATTTCAACCCCCGAAACCCCCTCTCGGTCTCGGGCCACATGAACAGTACTTCAACCCCCGACGCACAATCCGGCCCACTCTGAGCCACCTGGCATGCCCATGCGATCCTCCGCACATCTGTAGCAGGGTGTGACCATGCCTCATAACGGCGTATGGTCCGTTGTATGTCTGTCACTGTGCGCGACCATACCCCATTGCAGCGTGCGGTCCACCACCTGTCCGCTACTGTGCGCGGTCACATCCAGTGGTGGCGCGCACCAGACATAACCCCAAATGCTTCTATGAGGCCGTGCTGACCAATGACGCGAGACACCTTCAGCATGTACGGTGACGATACGATCTGTCATTGTCAGCCTCATATTTGTCCGTTATCGAACTGGGCTCCTGGAAGTCAGCAATCATCGGGAACAAAAGGGAGATCTTCGAACAGGTATAAAGCATACGCCCATGCCATAGGCAGGGGGACTTGAACACTGGTTTTTCTAGCTCTATTCCACTAGTTAAGCCCTAACTGTTTAGCTCCCTTCGGCTAGACAGTTCTCATCTGTTCCCAAGTGACTGACTTGAGCGTCAGAGGGTCCCCACCGGAGCTTTCGGTCTCCGGGGACTTTTCTTGCAGGAGTCCGGTGAGGAGGATGTCCGTTTCCCCGGCGTTTGAAGGAAGTGACTTGGCGTCATTAGATTGGCACGCCAGGAGGGGGGGGAGAAAGAGATAGACATCGAACCAGCAATCTGCAACTCTTCTCTCTTCAAGCTCGAGTCATGGTGATAACCCGTGCGAAGGGGGGCTCTGTTAGTTGCGCTGGGGGGCAGCGCCAAGGGGCTGATCCACTGGCGATCGCCCCCTCAGCTCTCCCGGCTGGCATCCCGGCACCGCCGCATCCTCAGGAGGCTAGACCTCCCGCTCCTCCGGTCGACGTTCCTGCGCCTCCTCCCATCAGCCCCAGGAAGACCGGTTCGCCGCTCTACCCACGTAAGTCCAATCCTTGGCGGCGGCGGTCCAAGGCCTGCAGTATCAGCAGGCGGCCCAGCGACAACCGGAGCCATTTCCATCGGTTCCGGGCGTGGTGCAACCCAGCCAGCATTCTTTCCGAAGGAGGTTGCCGGTACCGGAAGCTCGCCACCGTCACGCCTCGCCCAAGCCTTATCACCGGGAGGCCTCCAAGAGACCCCGATCACCTTCTCGCCACGCCAGTGTTTCCCCCAGGCGGCGACATGGGAAGGAGGCGGAGCGCCCTCGTAGACATCGCCGTCACTTTCCCCCGTCTTTAGAATCCTCGGGGAAGGTTCCTTTGATGGCCGGATAGCCCGTCGGGCTGAGCGTCGACTCGACGAGTACAACCAGCAGTTGGAGGAACTCAGCCGCCGGATCACCCACCTGCCTAAGACAAATTATGACAGCCGGCCTCCGCTATCTCGCCGCATCATGGAAGAGCCCATCTCCAGCCGGTTCCGCCTGCCCCAGCTTGATCCTTATGACGGGACTACAGATCCCCTGAACCACCTAGAAAGCTACAAGGTACTCATGCAGGTCCAGGGGGCCACCGATTCGCTCATGTGCATCGCCTTCCCTGCCACCCTGAAGAAGGCTGCTCGAGCCTGGTACTCTCACCTACCGCCGCGGAGTATCGATTCCTTCTGTCAATTGGAAAGAGCCTTTTTGGCCCACTTTGACGCCTGCCACAAGATCCCAAAAGTAGCTAACAGCCTCTTCGCTGTCCAGCAGAAGAGCGGCGAGCCTTTGCGAGATTATGTCGCTCGGTTCAAGGAGGCGACTCTGGAGGTTTTCAACCTTGAAGATTCAGTGGCCACTTTGGCCTTGAAGCGAGGGCTCCGTCCGTCCCGCTTTGCATACTCCCTGGATAAAAAGCCGTCCGGTTCTTACGCCGAACTTTTGACCCGGGCCCAGAAGTATATCCGCGCCAACGAGGTTGATTCCTCCCGACACGAGGCAAGTGGGAGCGCCCTCAAGAAGCCGGCCCGCCCTGAGCCTATCGAAGTTTGACCCCAGAAACCTGAACCTCCCCACCGATCAGACAATCGTCCTCGAGCTCCTGCATAGAGAGATGGACCCTACACTCCACTGCTCGCCCCTATATCGCACATCCTGCTCGAGATTGAGGGTGAGTCCTATCTTCATTGCCCACCTCCAATGAACCCAAAGATCCCCCGCAACAAGAACCTCTACTGCCGATACCACCAGGACCATGGCCATGACACCGATGACTGTCGCCAGCTGAAGAAGGCGATAGAGGATCTTATCCAGCGTGGCCATCTGGGAAGTTTGTTCGGAAGAACAACCCGGATACTCCTGGCCCGTCAGTGCCTCCGCCGCCGATGATTGAAAATGCTCCAACTGAGAAGACAGTGGCGATGATTTCCTGGGGGCAGGTGGCCCTCCCAAGAGGCAGAGAGGGGGGGAGTTAGATCCTGTAATTCCTTTCTTTAAGGAGGACTTAGAGGGGGTGGTGAATAAAAACGATGATAGCGTTGTCGTGACCATGACGATCGCTAAGCATCATGTAAAAAGAATTTTGGTTGATAGCGGAAGCTCAGTGGATGTTTTGAATTATGATGCTTTTGTTCGCATGAACCTATCGCCCGACCTGCTCTGGCCCATCGCCACACCCCTGATGGGGTTCACTGGGGATTCCATGAAGGTCGAGGGAGAGGTCACTCTTCCTGTCACGACTGGCACGATCCCACACCAGAGCACCATCCTCATGAATTTCCTGGTGGTATGAGTGCCCCTCGCCTATAACGCAATCCTCGGGAGACCTGGGCTCAATCTTTTGGACACTGTCGTATCCACTAAACAACTCCTTGTAAGGTTCCCTACCCGGGAGTGAGTCGGGGAGATGTGGGGGGAGCAGAACCTGCTCCCACTTTGCTATCATACGGCCCCTAGTCCGCAAGAGGCGGCGCCTACGCCTACATCGGAGATAGAGGACCCCCGAGACCTGGAGAGAAGAGGGGAGCAGGCCGAGTGCCTACTTGCTTTCCCTCTCGGAGAAGACCCGACAAAGACAATCCAAATTGGAGCCCTACTCCCAGAGGAGGCCCGTGACCAGCTCCTCACTTTCCTACGGGCTAATGCAGATGTCTTTGCTTGGTCGGCATCCGATATGCCAGGCATTCCGAAGGAAGTGATCACCCACCAGCTCAACATTAGGCCGGAGTGCCGGCCCATTAGGCAGAAGAAGAGGAGTTTCGCCCCTGATAGGCAAAAGGCTGTGGATGAGGAGGTGCGAAAGCTATTGGTAGCCGATCACATCCGTGAGGTACACTACCCAGACTGGTTGACGAATGTCGTAATGGTTCGCAAGGCCGGAGGATGTGCGTGGACTTCACTAATCTCAATAAGGCATGCCCCAATGACAGCTTCCCACTGCCCCGGATCGACCAGCTAGTGGATGCCATATCCGGGCATGAAACTCTTAGCTTCATGGATGCCTTTTCGGGGTACAACCAGATCAGGATGAACCCGGCTGATGAAGAAGCCACCTCCTTTGTCAATGAAAAAGGGCTCTATTATTACAAGGTAATGCCGTTTGGGTTGAAGAATGCCGGAGCTACCTATCAGAGGTTGATGAATAAGGTCTTTGAGGACCAGATCGGATGTAACATGGAGGTGTATGTGGACGATATGCTAACCAAGAGCACCAATGCTGCTGATCACATCACCGACCTTGTAGAGACCTTCAACAACCTGCGCCGGTACAAAATGAGGCTGAATCCCCGCAAGTGTGCCTTTGGGGTGGCGGTAGGCAAGTTCCTGGGCTTTATGGTAACCCAGCAGGGGATTGAGGCCAATCCTGACAAGATCCGGTCTATCTTGGATATGAGGCCCCCAGCTAATAAGAAGAAGGTGCAATGCCTAACCGGGAGGGTGGCGGCCTTGAGTCGCTTCATGTCGAGATTGGCAGAAAGGTGCTTGTCCTTCTTCAAGGCGCTGTGCAAGGTCAGCGGCTTCGAGTGGACAAAGGAGTGTCAGGATGCCTTTGAAGAATTGAAGTGATTTCTATCCACTCCCCCGCTGTTGTCCAAGCCGGAGGGCGGGGAGGAGCTCTTCCTGTACCTCGCAGCCTCCCCAGAGGCCGTCAGTTCTGTGCTCATACGCATGGAGGCCGACGGGGTACAGAGGCCGGTCTACTACACCAGTAAGGTACTTCATGATGCTGAGATAAGATACACTAAAATTGAGAAGATAATTTTTGTCCTGGTGGTCTCTGCCCAACGCTTTCGACCCTACTTTCAGGCTCATCCCATCGTGGTGCTCACGGATCAGCCTCTTCGGGCCATCTTGTCCCGTCCTGACACCTTCGATCGGCTGGCCAAATAGGCCATGAAGTCTCAGGTGTTAGCTAATTTCTTGGTCGAGTGTACTTGGATTGAGGAATGTATGGAGGAATCATGTCCGGAGGAACGTATGGCCTCCTCCTCAGCCGAGGAGGTAGAGAAGGAAGACTGGATCTTGCACGTGGATGGAGCAGCCAATTCTCAGGGAAGCGAGCCGGGCTCATCCTTGCGAGCCCCGAGGGGGAGGTGGTGGAGTTTGCCCTTCGGTTCCAGTTCTCGGCCACTAATAACCAAGCAGAATATGAGGCCCTATTGGTGGGGATGAGGCTGGCTGAGGAGCTCGGTGCAGGGCGTCTGAGAGCCTTCATGGACTCCTAGCTTATTTCTGGGCAAGTTGCTGGAGAATACGAAGCCAGAGACCCGACCACGTCCCGTTACTTGAGTAAGGTGCAACTCCAGGCCTCTCGGTTCTCTTACTTTCGTGTCAGCTACATTCTCCGAGCGGAGAATGTCAGGGCCAACGTGCTGTCCCGTTTGGCCACCTCGGCCGATGAGACACTGGGAAGAACATATGTGGAGCACTTGCAGACCCCAAGCATTAAAGCTGTAGAAGAGGCATTGCCAGTTGCGCAAGGGCCCTCTTGGATGGATGCCTATGTACGATATTTGATCGACGACACCCTCCCTGAGGACCCCACAGAGGCTAGACTGCTCAAGCGGCGGGCTCCAAGGTTCCTGATAATGGACGGGAGGCTCTATCGAAGATCATTTTCATACCCGATCCTCAAGTGCGTAGGGCCAGTGAAGCCAGACTACATCTTATGGGAAATCCATGAAGGCATCTGCGGAAGTCATCTGGGGGGCAGAGCCCTAGCTCACAAGGCCCTACGACAGGGGTACTACTGGCTGACCATGAAGGAGGATGCGGCCGAGCTTGTTAAGAAATGTGATAGCTGCCAGCGCCATGCCAATATTCAGCGATAGCTGACGTCTCAGTTGACTCCCTTGGTGGCACCTTGGCCCTTCGCCCAATGGGGTATGGATATCTTAGGACCATTCCCCCCGGCCTCTAGACAGCGCAAGTTCCTCTTGGTGGCCGTCGATCACTTCACCAAATGGATTGAAGCCGAAGCCCTTGCTAAAATCACTGAAAGCAAGGTGAGATCCTTCTTTTGGAAGTCTATCATATGCCGATTCGGGCTACCCCATACTTTGGTCACCGATAATGGTCGGCAGTTTGATAATGCGCCCTTTCGAGAGTTCTGCACCGAACTCAGCATCCACCAAAGATTTACTTCTGTCGGACACCCCCAAACCAATGGAGCGGCCGAGGTGACTGTTGAGAAATTATTGAAACATAATTGCCCCAACTCTATTGATTTTGATGATTTCCAAAAGCCACGAGTATTTTAAAAGAAACAATGAGTTTATTTATCAAAAATCTTGAGCTTATTCTAAATGAAAGCAATGGACTCTCAATGTTCAAATTCACTGAGTTATGAATCATTTTTGAAAAAGAAGTTTCAAGCTCTATATTTAATATTTCAAAGAGGAATTTTTACACTATATATTTCATTCCATGATTTCTTGAGACATGTCTTGAATTCATGCTTAATGTCACATTTACTGTATTCAAGCAAAATATCATTTAAATTTATTCTGGGACGAATTTCAAAATCAATCAGAAAAATATCTGACTTTTGATACGTTCCGGAGCCGACTCTAGAGTTTCAGAGTCGACTCCTGTAAGTAACTGAGATTTCTGATTTTCTCGAGTCGACCCTTGGTTTTCAAGAGTCGACCCCTGACTCTGTGCGAGCCGACTCCTGTCTGTGCGAGCCGACTCCGCTCAAACAACAGAAACCATGTTTTTTGAGCAGTTCTCGAGTCGACTCCCCATTTTTCTCGAGTCGACCCCGACTTTCGGGAGCCGACACTTTGGTTTTTCGCGAGTCGACCCTCTAACGTTTAAAATGTTTCTATTTTTAGTAATCGACTTCGAGCCGACTCCCACAAAGCTCGAGTCGACTCCGCGAATTCTGGGCGCAATTTTTCACGATGACACATCAGCCCCAACGGTAAGATTTTCAAATAACGGCTATTTTTCTGTGTTTCTAACGGATATATTTTTGCAGAATCTATAAATAGGGGAGCTCTTTTCAAATCAAAAAAGGGGAATAGAAAATCAAAAAGAGAGATTACTGCCTTATCCAAAAAGAGGGAAAAACAGAGCTTTATTGGAAAAATCTTCTAGTTCAAAATAGAGTGATTCAAAAGGAGTGAAATCAAAGAGGAAGTTTCGTCTGCTCCAGATCATCAATCCACAAGAGTCAAAAGAAAATCCAAAAGCTTTTCAAAGATCAAATCGAAGAATTTTCAACATTCAACAAAAGGAGAAAAGCTTCATTTCAACTCCAAAGTTTTCAAACGGTCAAGAATCTTGCTGAGGCCTGATTCAATACTTCAAGAGGAGTTAAAGAGGAGAAGGAAGAAAGCCAAAGCCACAACCATCTGCAATCTTATCAGGCTTTTCTAACCCTTTATACTTTATTTGTATATTTGCTCAAGGGGAGCATTTCAATATTTAAAACTCTGATTTATTTTCTTGGGTACTGATTCAAAGTAGATTGAATCAGTGGAGGTTGTTGTACCTCGTTGTAAGCTTGGAATAGCTTACGTTTTGGGTTAGTTGTGAGCCCGTGAAAAATAACGTGTAGGGTTTTGTGCTGGTGAGCCCGAGTAAAATCGGCTGGGTTCGTTGTGCGCCCGTGAAAACAACAAGTTTGAGTTGTGAGCTTGGAAAACAACTCGGCTGTAATCGAAGAGATTATAGTGTGGGCCCAAGTGAATCTTGGGAGTGGACGTAGGTGTTGGTTGCACCGAACCACTATAAAATTATCTTGTGTTTGCGTGCTATATTTTCTCTCTCTCTATCTCTCTTTATTATTTGCTTGTGTATTGATTAAAGTTAGCCTCTCACTTGCACATTTTGCTAACTAATCAACTAAAGTTAAAAAGACTTAAATTTTTAAGAACCCAATTCACCCCCCCCCCTCTTGGGTTGCCATCTGGGCCAACAATTGGTATCAGAGCAAGTGCTCATTTAGAATTTGATCTCACGATCAAGGGCTAAAGATCCTTATGGCAACACAAAGTGGTTCATGTTTTGCTGAAGGTTATTCTACGAATCGACCTCCTTTATTTAATGGAACCAACTATTCATATTGGAAAGCTAGAATGAGAATATTCATTCAAGCTTCTGACTATGAATTGTGGGGAGTAATAATAAATGGACCTAGTACACCCACACACGTAATAGATGGCACTATTGTTCCTAAGCCCGAAAGGGATTGGAATGATAATGATAGGAGAATGGCACAATTAAATGCTAAAGCCATTAGCATTTTGTACTGTTCCTTAGATTCAAATGAATTCAACCGAATCTCAACATGTAATTCCGCAAAAGAAATTTGGGATAGGTTGGAAATAACACATGAAGGAACAAACCAAGTAAAAGAATCAAAATAAATATTTTGGTTCATAAATATGAATTGTTTACAATGGAACAAAATGAAACCATCACATGCATGTTCACTAGATTCACTGATATTGTGAATGGTTTAAAAAGTCTTGGAAAAGTTTATACTAACTCTGAGCTTGTTCGCAAAATTCTTAGGTCACTTCCAAGGACTTGGGAAGCCAAGGTGACCGCCATACAAGAAGCCAAAGATCTGAACATCCTACCATTGGAAGAGCTTCTTGGTTCGCTGATGACTCATGAGCTTCAAGTTAAACAACATGTCAATGAGGATGAGTCAAGAAAGAAGAAGACCATCGCCCTCAAAGCTGCGGAAAAGAAAGTAAGCAGCAGCGATGATGAAGAGGATGATGATGATGAGACAGCCCTCCTTGCAAGGAAATTCAAGAAGTTTATGCAAAGAAGGATGCCCTTCCACAAAAAGATATTGTTTCAAGAATGGAAGGAGAAAAAGAAAAGGATAAGAAAAAGGAAAAGGACAAAGAGAAAGAGCCCTTAGTATGTTATGAATGTAAAAAGCCAGGGCATTTTAGATATGACTGTCCTTTACTTAAGAAGGCCTACAAGAAAAAAAAAAAGGCCTACATGGCAACTTGGACTGACAGTGAAGAGTCTTCTTCCGAAGAAGAAGAACAAAAAGAAGTTGCTAATGTTTGCTTCATGGCGGACGACAACGAAGAGGTAAGTACCGAAATCCCCGATGATGAATTCACATTTGATGAAATGTTTGAAGCTTTCAATGAATTGATGATTGATTTCAAAGCTTTGAAAAAGAAACACAAATCCTTGAAAACTGAAAACTTAAATTTAATTAAAGAGAAAAATGAATTAAATCTTGTAGTTAAAGATGTAAAAGATAAAATGGAAACACTTCTTAATGAAAAGAATGATTGTGTTCATAAGATTGATTTGGTAAAATCTGAAAATGAAAATCTAATTAAAGAAAAAGAATCAATCTCTAATGAAAATGATTTTCTAAGAAAGATGTTAAAAAGTATAAAGATATTGTTGAGAAATTTACTCTAAGCTCAACTAAACTAAATATGATTTTAGATAATCAAAAAGCAGTTTTTGACAAAGCAGGTTTAGGGTATAACACATTTAGAAAGCAAAAATTATTGAAAAATATTTTTGTAAAAGGTAACCAAATTAATATTACTTGTTTTAAATGTAATCAAAAAGGACATAAATCTTTTGAGTGCAAAACAATAAGCAATAATGAAAAGTTAAATGTTAAAGCAAAGAAAATATGGGTTCCGAAAGGAACAATTTTTATTGCTACTAACCATGAAGGACCCAAGAAAGCTTGGGTACCTAAACATAAAGTTTAAATTATGTTGCAGGAATGTCTTGTAGCCAAAAGATCAAAGAAAAAGTGGTACCTTGATAGTGGCTGCTCAAGACATATGACGGATGACAAAGATGAATTCATCACCCTAGAAGAAAAGAAAGGTGGAGTTGTGACGTTTGGCGATAACGGTAAAGGTCAAATTATGGGCCTTGGTAAAGTTCGCATAACTCCATCTATATTTATTGATAATGTACTTTATGTTGATGGTTTAAAGCACAATTTAATTAGTATAAGCCAATATGTGATAAGAACTTTAATGTTTCATTTAAATCTTCTGTTTGCATAGTATCTGATTCCATTAATGATAGCATTGTTTTTACTGGTTATAGACATGGCAATGTGTACTTAGTTGACTTAGACAAATTATCTGAAAGTAGTCATTGCCTAATTGCTGACAATGCTAACATAAATGATATTGGATGGTTATGGCATCGTAGATTAGGTCACGCAAGTACACACCTTATTTCAAAACTAATTAAGATGGATTTAGTTAAAGGTTTACCTAAGTTAGATTTTGAAAATAATAAAATCTGTGATGCATGTCAATTTGGAAAACAAACTAGAAGTTCTTTCAAATCTAAAAACTGTTTCAACTTCTAGGCCTCTAGAGCTACTTCACATGGACCTATTTGGACCAACTAGAACCACAAGTCTAGGAGGAAAGAAATATGGTTTAGTGATTGTAGATGATTACTCTAGGTACACTTGGGTGATATTTTTAGCTCACAAAGATGAGACTTTCTCGATATTTCTGAAATTCTTCAAGAAAGTCACAAATGAGAAAAACACTACCATAGTGTCTCTAAGAAGTGATCATGGAACTGAATTTGAAAATCACTTATTTGAAAGTTTTGTTCTGAAAATGGAATTAATCATAACTTTTCAGCCCCTAGGACTCCACAACAAAACGGTGTAGTTGAAAGAAAAATAGAACCTTAGAAGACATGGCCCGTACCATGCTATGCGAAAGCAACTTACCAAAGTATTTTTGGGCGGAAGCTATTAACACAGCATGCTACATCTTAAATCGAGCCCTAATAAGACCAATCTTAAAGAAAACACCTTATGAATTATGGAATGAAAGAAAACCCAATATAAAATACTTTCATACATTTGGATGTAAATATTTTATTCATAATAATGGTAAAAACAATTTAGGCAAATTTGATGCTAAATCTGAAGAAGGAATATTCTTAGGATATTCAACAACTAGTAAAGCTTATAGAGTATTTAACAAGAAAACCTTAGTAGTTGAAGAATCCATTCATATAGTTTTCGATGAGTCTTTAGCATCTAGTTCTGAAAAGCTTGATGATGAGGAAGATACAAACATAATTGAAAAAGATCTTGAAAAACTTAATATTGAAGTATCTTCAGATCATGAGCAAGAAGCTAAAGATGATGATTCACATAAGGACGATGATGTCAATATTGATCATAATGATATAGATCTTCCAAGAGACTGGAGATATGCTCATAGTCATCCTAAGGAATTGATTATAGGTGATCCATCTCAAGGAATAAGAAC